>ONZH01012276.1:0-26738 GCA_900303285.1 Rhinella marina
GCGTACCTCAGGGCCCGCCTGATTTTACGCGACACGTGCTGGTGCAGGGCGGGGACGGCACTCCGGGAAAAGTAGTGGCGGCTGGGGACGGAATAGCGAGGTGCGGCAGCCGCCATCAGGTCGCGGAAGGCCTGCGTCTCCACAAGCCTAAACGGCAACATCTCCAGGGCCAGCAGTTTGGAGATGTGGCAGTTTAAGGCTTGGGCTTGGGGGTGACTCGAGGCGTACTTCCGCCTGCGGTCGAACGCCTGCGAGATGGACAGTTGTTGGGACGAGGAGTGTGAAGGTGCAGGCGAAGAGGCGGGGGAAGGGGAGGCTGAAGGAGAAGGCCCCAAAGTAGCGAGGCAGAGGCAGATGTGGAGGTGTCCTGGCTGGAGGTCTGGACCGCAGTGGCAGCACACAACAAAGGGGAAGAGGCAGTGGCAGCAAGACCGGGCGCAGGTTGTATTGCGTTTGCTCTCTCCCACTCAGCCCAGTGCTTGACTTCCAAGTGACGCCGCATGCCTGAGGTGGTCAGATTGCTCTTCTCAGAGCCCCTACTCAGTTTTGAGTGGCAGAGTGTGCAAACCGCGCTCAGTTTGTCATCCGCACAAACATTAAAAAATCTCCACACCACAGAAGTACGAGGCCTCGATGGGGGAGCTTCGCGCGACTGCCCGCTGCCGGGAACAGCTTCGGCCCTGCTGGCTGTGGCCTCACTTCTCTGTCTGGACTGTCCTCTGCCTATGGACATCCCTCTGCCTCTGGACATCCCTCTGCCTCTGGACATCCCTCTGCCTCTTGCTGCCTTTTTCGGTGCTGCGCAGACCACCACCTCTCCACTGCTTTCCTCGCTGGACATGACCCCTGGCCAAGTGGGGTCGGTCATTTCGTCATCCACCACCTCCTCTTCCACTTCCTCACTCTGCTCCTCCTGCTGCCCACTGGACATTCCAACAGCCTCCCTTGATGGCAACTGCGTCTCATCATCATCATCGCTCATGATAACAGATGCTGGCTCAGGGTCCACATCAGCAGGAGATGGCGAAAACTCAAGTGTTTGGGCATCACTACAAACAAATTCCTCTGCTAGCTCCTGGGATTCTTCCGGCACATCTGAAAAAGGACCCGAAAAGAGCTCCTGGGAGGGGTCAATGGTGGGATGACTCTGTTGGCCAGGTGTGGAGGAAGGAGGGTCAGAGTGAGACTGTGTGGATGACTGGCTGGTGGACAACTGTGTGGAAGCGCTATCGGCTATCCATTGCACCACCTGTTCAACCTGCTCAGGCCTCAACAGCGGTGTAACCCGCCCCCTGCTTAACTGTCCCATAAAGGCAGGGATTCTGGATGAGCGGGATCCTGGCTGACCCTCACCAGCACGCATTGTATCCCCACTGGCTTCAACAAGGCCCCCAACAGCATTTCCGCGCCCCCGTCCTCGTCCACGTCCTATTCCGCTAGCCCCCCCTCCGCATTTTATTTTTTTTTGGTTACAATATTTTGCCTTCACAGCCGTGAAATTATTTTGCAAGAGAACGCACAGTACAGTTGCCAATTATAAGGCCTATATATTTTATAGTTCAAGGTACACAGCCGTGTACTAACTGTTCAGACGGTGGGTATTAACACCAGGTATTTAAATTATTTTGCAAGAGAACGCACAGTACAGTTGCCAATTATAAGGCCTATATATTTTATAGTTCAAGGTACACAGCCGTGTACTAACTGTTCAGACGGTGGGTATTAACACCAGGTATTTAAATTATTTTGCAAGAGAACGCACAGTACAGTTGCCAATTATAAGGCCTATATATTTTATAGTTCAAGGTACACAGCCATGTACTAACTGTTCAGACGGTGGGTATTAACACCAGGTATTTAAATTAGTTTGCAAGAGAACGCACAGTACAGTTGCCAATTATAAGGCCTATATATTTTATAGTTCAAGGTACACAGCCGTGTACTAACTGTTCAGACGGTGTGTATTAACACCAGGTATTTAAATTAGTTTGCAAGAGAACGCACAGTACAGTTGCCAATTATAAGGCCTATATATTTTATAGTTCAAGGTACACAGCCGTGTACTAACTGTTCAGACGGTGGGTATTAACACCAGGTATTTAAATTAGTTTGCAAGAGAACGCACAGTACAGTTGCCAATTATAAGGCCTATATATTTTATAGTTCAAGGTACACAGCCGTGTACTAACTGTTCAGACGGTGGGTATTAACACCAGGTATTTAAATTAGTTTGCAAGAGAACGCACAGTACAGTTGCCAATTATAAGGCCTATATATTTTATAGTTCAAGGTACACAGCCGTGTACTAACTGTTCAGACGGTGGGTATTAACACCAGGTATTTAAATTATTTTGCAAGAGAACGCACAGTACAGTTGCCAATTATAAGGCCTATATATTTTAAAGTTCAAGGTACACAGCCGTGTACTAACTGTTCAGACGGTGGGTATTAACACCAGGTATTTAAATTAGTTTGCAAGAGAACGCACAGTACAGTTGCCAATTATAAGGCCTATATATTTTATAGTTCAAGGTACACAGCCGTGTACTAACTGTTCAGACGGTGGGTATTAACACCAGGTATTTAAATTATTTTGCAAGAGAACGCACAGTACAGTTGCCAATTATAAGGCCTATATATTTTATAGTTCAAGGTACACAGCCGTGTACTAACTGTTCAGACGGTGGGTATTAACACCAGGTATTTAAATTAGTTTGCAAGAGAACGCACAGTACAGTTGCCAATTATAAGGCCTATATATTTTATAGTTCAAGGTACACAGCCGTGTACTAACTGTTCAGACGGTGGGTATTAACACCAGGTGTTTAAATTAGTTTGCAAGAGAAAGCACAGTACAGTTGCCAATTATAAGGCCTATATATTTTAAAGTTCAAGGTACACAGCCGTGTACTAACTGTTCAGACGGTGGGTATTAACACCAGGTATTTAAATTAGTTTGCAAGAGAACGCACAGTACAGTTGCCAATTATAAGGCCTATATATTTTATAGTTCAAGGTACACAGCCGTGTACTAACTGTTCAGACGGTGTGTATTAACACCAGGTATTTAAATTAGTTTGCAAGAGAACGCACAGTACAGTTGCCAATTATAAGGCCTATATATTTTATAGTTCAAGGTACACAGCCGTGTACTAACTGTTCAGACGGTGGGTATTAACACCAGGTATTTAAATTAGTTTGCAAGAGAACGCACAGTACAGTTGCCAATTATAAGGCCTATATATTTTATAGTTCAAGGTACACAGCAGTAGTGCCAAATATAGTTCGGTTATGTAGCAGAGCACCTAATACACCACTAATGCCTCTCTCTGTCCCTATTCCAGCAGTTATCCCTGAATACAGCAGCCGTTCTCTGTAAAGTCTATATTGTAGTAAAGCTATCACTGTACTGCACTATAGTAGCCCTGATAAGGGCTTTTAATCACGCTCCTGCCTGTCCAACAGCTAAAACCTGTCTCTCCCTTCTCCAGCCTCTGTCCCTGACTAAGTTCACGCAGCATATGCGTACGAGCAGGAAGAGCTGAGTTTTTAATATTCGAGGTCACATGGTTTTTCCAGCCAATCCATGTAGACGCCGTTTTCGCGCTGCCAGCGTGTTCAGCGTGCCTGTCATACCCCCCCTGCATGGTGATTGGTGGAAAAAGAGCGCCAGGGAAGGTGGGAGGGGAAACGAATTCTAAGTGCGCCATCGCCGTTATACTCGAACAAAATCGAGTACGCCGAATAGCGTAGTATTCGATCGAATACCAGCTCGATCGAACACTACTCGCTCATCTCTAGCTTCTACCTCATAGGGGTTTTTTGCTTTCCTCTGGATCAACTTGGAGGATAACAGGCCGAACTGGATGGACAGATGTCTTTTTTCGGCCTTATAAACTATGTTACTATGTTAATATATATACAGTACAGACCAAAAGTTTGGACACACCTTTTCATTCAAAGAGTTTTCTGTATTTTCATGACTATGAAAATTGTAGATTCACACTGAAGGCATCAAAACTATGAATTAACACATGTGGAATTATATACTTAACAAAAAAGTGTGAAACAACTGTAAATATGTCTTATATTCTAGGTTCTTCAAAGTAGCCACCTTTTGCTTTGATTACTGCTTTGCACACTCTTGGCATTCTCTTGATGAGCTTCAAGAGGTAGTCACCTGAAATGGTTTTCACTTCACAGGTGTGCCCTGTCAGGTTTAATAAGTGGGATTTCTTGCCTTATAAATGGGGTTGGGACCATGAGTTGTGTTGGGCAGAAGTCAGGTGGATACACAGCTGATAGTCCTACTGAATAGACTGTTAGAATTTGTATTATGGCAAGAAAAAAGCAGCTAAGTAAAGAAAAACGAGTGGCCATCATTACTTTAAGAAATGAAGGTCAGTCAGTCCGAAAAATTGGGAAAACTTTGAAAGTGTCCCCAAGTGCAGTCGCAAAAACCATCAAGCGCTACAAAGAAACTGGCTCACATGAGGACTGCCCCAGGAAAGGAAGACCAAAAGTCACCTCTGCTGCGGAGGATAAGTTCATCCGAGTCACCAGCCTCAGAAATCGCAGGTTAACAGCAGCTCAGATTAGAGACCAGATCAATGCCACACAGAGTTCTAGCAGCAGACACATCTCTACAACAACTGTTAAGAGAAGACTGTGTACAGTAGGCCTTCATGGTAAAATAGCTGCTAGGAAACCACTGCTAAGTACAGGCAACAAGCAGAAGAGACTTGTTTGGGCTAAAGAACACAAGGTATGGACATTAGACCAGTGGGAATCTGTGCTTTGGTCTGATGAGTCCAAATTTGAGATCTTTGGTTCCAACCACCGTGTCTTTGTGCGACGCAGAAAAGGTGAACGGATGGACTCTACATGCCTGGTTCCCACCGTGAAGCATGGAGGAGGAGTTGTGATGGTGTTGGGGTGCTTTGCTGGTGACACTGTTGGGGATTTATTCAAAATTAAAGGCATACTGAACCAGCATGGCTACCACAGCATCTTGCAGCGGCATGCTATTCCATCCGGTTTGCGTTTAGTTGGACCATCATTTATTTATCAACAGGACAATGACCCCAAACACACCTCCAGGCTGTGTAAGGGCTATTTGACCAAGAAGGAGAGTGATGGGGTGCTACGGCAGATGACCTGGCCTCCACAGTCACCAGACCTGAACCCAATCGAGATGGTTTGGGGTGAGCTGGACCGCAGAGGCAAAAGGGCCAACAAGTGCTAAGCATCTCTGGGAACTCCTTTAAGACTGTTTGAATACCATTTCAGGTGACTACCTCTTGAAGCTCATCAAGAGAATGCCAAGAGTGTGCAAAGCAGTAATCAAAGCAAAAGGTGGCTACTTTGAAGAACCTAGAATATAAGACATATTTACAGTTGTTTCACACTTTTTTGTTAAGTATATAATTCCACATGTGTTAATTCATAGTTTTGATGCCTTCAGTGTGAATCTACAATTTTCATAGTCATGAAAATACAGAAAACTCTTTGAATGAGAAGGTGTGTCCCAACTTTTGGTCTGTACTGTATATTTATAACAGACAGGCTAAAGTAGGTTACAGTCACCAAAGCCGTGAACAAATGAGAAAGCTCCCCATAGGCTACTGCCCATATGATACTATGAGAGGTAGTAGTAGCATGAAACATCTCACCCTGAAAATGTATTCAATGGAGCTTAGCTCTTTATTACATAACTAGATGTTTTCTAGTCTAATGGCACCTCCTAGCCCCACCTAAAGGTTGTCAGTGTGCAATACGCATCTATGGTTATTTCTGAGATCAGGAACACAGCCAGGTATCAGGCCTTATATCGCTCTCTGTGTAATGTCCACCGATGCCCCATAATAACAGTCTGGATATACTGGGAGTTGTCGTTCTGTTCACTTATAGTTTTCTCTATGTAATAGCCATGGATGCTATATAATAAGTCTGGGCATGCTGGTAGTTGCAGTTTTCTCATTCTCACTATCACTATATCACTAAAAAGGATGATCTGTCAGATTTCTGTCAAATGGTGAAAATTTGTCAGAACAGGCTTTTTTTCTCATTGCCTGGTTATAGTTGTGTATGTTTGAGTAGGAAGGGCAATTTATCTTGGTTGATTTAGTATTCTATTGCAGCTTCACATGGTGGTAAGCATTCCCAGGATCTGCCAAAATTGAGCACTATTTAGGAATGGGAAGTGGGATTTGTCTCAATAGATTTAGTCTGCAGTCTCTATTAACCCCTTCCCGACCAGCGCCGTACTGCTATGACCGGCTGATAGGGCGGGTGCAGGAGCTGCGCCCGCCTGATCAGCTGCGGGGGGGCGGCTGTTCCCAGTAGCCGGACCCCTGCTGCGTACACTCAATAACTCCTGCTATGTGCCCCCACAGCAGTTTACCACCACATATGGGGTGTTGCCGTATTCAGGAGAAAATGGGGAACAAATTATGGGGTGCTTTTCTCCTGTTACCCCTTGAGAAAATGAAAAATTTGGGGCTAAAGCAACATTTTATTGGAAGAAATGAAACTTTTTATTTTCACAGCCAAGTGTTTCCAAATTCTGTAAAAGGGGGTCAAAGTGGTCAGAACCCCCCTTAATATATTCTTTGATGGGTGTAGTTTCCAAAATGGGTTAACTTTTTGAGGGTTTCCACTGTAGGGATCTCTCAATTACAAAATGGTGCCTAAAAACCATTCTAGCAAAATCTGCCTCCAAAATCCATATGGCGCTCCTTTCCTTCTGACCACTGCCACAAACCCATAGAGACGTTTATGGGGTATTTCTGTAAACTGCAGAATCAGAGCAATGTATATTGAGGTTTAGTTTGCTGTTAACCCTTGCTGTTTTGCAAGAAAAAAAATTATTAACATGAATAATCTACCAAAAAAGTGAAATTTTACCTCCATTTTTCCATTAATTCTTGTGGAACACCTCAAGGGTTAACAAAGTTTGTAACAGCAGTTTTTTTTATAATTTGAGGGGTGTAGTTTCTAAAATGGGGTCATTTATGGGTGGCTTCCATTACGTAAGCGACTCAAAATCACTTTATATCTGAATTGGTGCTTAAAAAAATGGTTTTGGAATGGCCTCTAAACTTCTAAGCCTTCTAACGTCCTAAAAAAGTAAAATGACATTTATAAAATGATGCCAACATAAAGTAGACATATGGGGAATGTAAAATAATAACTATTTTTGGAGGTATTACTATGTATTTTGAAAGTAGAGAAATTTAAATTTGGAAATTTGCTAATTTTTCTGAATTTTTTTGTAAATTTTGAATTTTTTTATAAATTAAAAATGAAATATTTTGCCATAAATTTACTACTGTCGTGAAGCACAATATGTGACGAGAAAACACTCTCAGAATGGCTTGGATAAGTAAAAGTGTTCCAAAGTTATTACCACATAAAGTGACATGTCAGATTTGCAAAAAATGGCCTGGTCAGGAAGGTGAAAACAGGCCCGGGGTTGAAGGGGTTAAAGCTCCACATGTTTGTAACCAAGCTTCCCCACGATACTGAAAGGCAAAGCTGCTTAGCCATGACACTATTTAATAACAAGAAAGGAGATTTTTCTCAGTAGATTTAGTATTCTGCAGTCTATTATAGTTCCACATGGTGGTAACCTAGCTTTCCCAGGAACCTGAGAGACAAATATGTCTTGCTATGGCACTATTTAGGAAGGGAGAGTGGGGTTTACCTTGGTAGATTTAGTATTCGGCAGTCTATTACAGCTCCACATGGTTGTAACAAAATCTATTTGTACTTTTAGCAACTGTGAGCTTCCTTCCAACAAAGTAGCAACAACCCAGCCCCCTCCTCTTACACTTTATGGCATATGTGTACTCTTATGAGAGGGAGGAGAAGAAAGGGGTAGTAGACATGAGTGAAGCCTGAGAAAACAGTCCATTGCTTTTCTAGTTTATTTTTCATGCTCTGCGAATGTTTTTCTCTAACAAAACAGGTCCGGCAGCAAAGGTTCAAATCTGGGAAACAGGCATTTTTTGGTACAAGGATAAAGAAGTCTTAGTGACCAGTCTCCACACTGGGAGCTTTTTCACCTTCTTTCCTCATTTGAGAAGCAAATCCTGTCTCCATCTGTTTAACGTTGCTAATTGACTTTTGTTACTGTAGGGCCCTCTTATATTGCACCACATTGTCTCACCCTCTCTTCCGATCATTCACACTCAGTTAACTTCAAGTGCTATTCAAACTTCAAGTTCTCATAGGACCCCATAGGAAAACTTAATATGGGCATCTCCCAGCCCCACAAAATCTCAGAGTAACAAACATTCAAGTGTGACTCACCAGTTTCTGATGAATTAATAACTGGAAAAAAATGTCATAAAAAATTAAAATGGTAATAAAAAAATTCACTCTGCCTTTTTATCCTAATTCTATTTCAGAAAAAAAATGTAACAGGTGCTTGCTAAATATGGTTACCATATAATTTTGAACACAATATATTTCTCAATGCAATTACACCACACAATTGGCATAAATACATTGATAAATCTTCCTATATAGCTCTGTATCTGCTGGATCCCTCATATAGTGTATTGTCTGCCTGAAGTCACCACTAGGGGGAGATTAGTGCATAGAAATATATACAGTTACCAATGACTGCAATAGAAGTTGTAAAGATTTCTTTGCCCTAGCTTCCCCTAATGGTAGCTGCAAGAAAATGCTGGGAACAGAAGACATTAATGGAAATGTGTCACCAAAAATTTTATCTGCCAGTTAAAACCAGATAGCAACATATATCCTTTGACCCCCACAGGCATTTCATAGAATTTACAAACACTTCGCTGTGAAAAGTACAAGAGGTAACTGGAGAAAAGGACTACACAATTTGTTACGCATTCAGGCTGCATGTCACATTTGAAGAGACCCTGAGGTACCCCTACAGTGGAAACCCACAAAAATGTATGTAGTTTTCATAATCTGCACCCCTCAAGGTATTTATTAACAGGTGGAGTGAGCATTTTTACACCACTGGTATTTTACTGAAATTAATGTGCAGCAGACCATGCTACGTGAAAATTGCACGTTTTCCATAGATATGGTATTTCAGTGCCAAATATGTTGTACCCAGCTAGTGCATTTTAAAACTCACACCACACTATTTGAATTGATAGGTGGGTTTTACTGGGTATAGAAATACTATAATTGTGGATGTAGGCTGTTGTATTGGCACATGGTAGAGCTCAGAAATGAAGGAGCGTCATTTGGCTTATGAAGCATGGATTTTGCTAGAACGGCTTTCGGACCCTGTATCATATCTGCAGAGAACTTGCAGTGCTCACCCTAAGGTACCCATAAACTGGAAACCCCCTTTAAGTGACCCTATATCGGAAATTTTACTCCTCAAGTTGTTTATCAAGGGGTAAACATTTTGACACCACAGGTGTTTTACAGAAAATAATGAGCAGTGGATTGTGCAAAATGAAAATTTCACTGCTCAATATGTTGTGCCCAGCTTGTGCCATCTAAGATACACCACAACCTTGAAATTGTTTGGGGGATTCTGTGGGTACTGAAATGCCATAAATGGGGAGTTACTGCTGTTTTGGTATACTGTAGGGTTCAGAAGGGAAAGAGCACCTTTTGGCTCCTCCAGCACAGATTCTGATGTATTGGCTTAGGAACAACATGATGCTTTTGAATAGCTACAAATACAGCCATTTTCTGAGAACTATACTTTTGTCTCCCAATGGAGCTGTGTGAGGACTAGAGATGAGCGAATCTATTCACTGCTTCGTAGATTCGTATTGAATCCTCCATTTTTCCTACTCCAAAGCGAATCTGGATTTTTTCAGACTTGCTTTGTATTATTGATAAATGTTCTTAAAATTTTGAATGCTAATGCTACTTATGCATTCTTCTTGCGCCCCCCCCCCCCCCGGCCCCCTGAAGCGGGAAAATGACGATACGCCCCCTCAAGAGCGGGAAAGTGAAGATACAACCTCCTCAGAAGCGGGAAAAACCAGCCCGGCCCACCGGGAACTAACTATTTGCACGCATAGGGAGTGAAGACTCCTTCCTCATTTCTCTGCCCTCCTCTCCAGTTCAAACCAGCGGTGAACAAGATACCACAGCATGGCTAAGCAACTGCGACCAAAGTGGGGGGAAATGGTCTTTGGTAACGAGTACCCCGAACCACCGCCCACTCCAGAGATCATAGCATCACAATTGTGCAAGACAGTCTCACCGGCTCCTGACTCGATATTTGCCTTGCCAGCTGGTGCGGCGGAGGCGGCTGGAGCATCCACTTCGCTGCCCAGGAGGAGAGCAACAACACCTTCCATACGGCAGAATCCCATTGTGCCTGCATCAATGACAGCCCACGCCCAGACCCTATGGGATTACAAGAATGCAGTGGAGGATTGGGTCATCCAAGTACTGGACCATCCGATGCTGGGAGACCCTACACTGGAGCAGCGTAAGGGAACTGTCCCATGGTTTTCAGTGGAATGAGGCTCTGGCTTCCTGGCGGATGATGAGGACGGCAAGGAGTACTTTGTGGGCCGCAGGTCAGTGAAATGGCCGTACCTGCCCCAACTCCGTCACAGCCTGTACGTGGGGGATTAGATGGAATATACGCCCATGGCATCCCTGAAAGGCCCCTTTGCTACCTGAGTTACCTTATTATCTAAGCCCCTTGTCCCTACATCACCACCAGAAATTTTGTCGGATGAACCACCAGGCGAAGGACGTGTGCGCTGCCTACAGGAGTCACCAGATGGCACCGTCCATTTCAGGGAGAAGCCACAGCCGGAGCCTCTGATCCCTGGACTGCCACCACCACCACCATCACAGTCCTTTCAGCTGGGTCAGCTGACAACCTGATCGTTTACTTTCCAGTCCACGGTGATCCACCAGTACCAACTACCCTGGAAACTGAAGTCAGCAGCAGCCAGTGGAGCTGGTGCTTCTTCCCTGGGTGAAACATTGCCTGAAACGCTGCAGCCAGAAGTCCGATACCTGCTTTCCCGGCAGGAGTATCTGGAAAAGTGAAGGCACAAGTGGCTGCAGCGCTCACCAGTGTGACCAGCACTCGGACCTGGGCAAGTCCGACTTCTGGGAGAAGAGGGCAGTGGAGCTCCACCACGGCACCCAGCTTGGCCTACAAGAGGCAGGAGCGTCCTCTGATGTCATTCAGTAGCAGTTCAAGCGAGAAGAACTTCAGGTCCCTCATCTGAGGAACCCTTCTACTGGCTGAGTGATTTAAAGGACACCTCTGGAGGACCTATGGGAGCCACAACATGGACTGCACCTGGCGGGTGAGAGCTAGTTGTTTTGTTTGTTTAGTTTGTATTGCCCCCTGTTTGACTCTCACCCATTTGCGCCTAAGCGTGCCTATCCCCCCCCCCCCCTCCTTCTCAGGTTATTTGGGAACCCCCTTTTGCAAAGAGGGTTCTCTATTTGATGCTATTTTATATTATCCATGTGGATTACACGTTACCTGTTTGGATTACAAAATTACCTCACATGGATTACAACTGAATTTTGGTCTGTGTTCCAGTGTTTGATTATGCCAAGCAGCCATGAGGAGAGAATCAAACGTATATCTGAGCCTATTATGCTTGCAAATGTGAAATTAATTGCACTAAAATGTTTGCATAATTATGTCTTTGCTGAATTTTATCAATAATGTTTTTACAGGTTCAGCAACGTACAAGCACTTTAAGCCATTGTGTGTATTCTTTTTCAGGTACTGCAATGTGTCCTATTATGCACTTATTGTACGGTGTTTTTAGTAAATTATGCACTTAGCCGGATAGCTAGCACCTTACTTTACTACCTCATATGGACTGCCTCTAAAGATTGTACGCTGCGGCCAAGCCTCGTGATTATGACGCAATCGCGAGTCAATAGTACGCTAAGGGTTCGTACGCACTTTGTACGCTAATGCTTACGTATTGCGTACTTTTAACAATGCTGACTGTATGTTCGTAATTTGTGTAGAAATGTTTGCAAAACAACTATTATTTTTTAACGCAAATTCGACCGAATAAATTCTTATTAAGAATGAATCTTGTCAGAAATTCATCGATTATTCGCCGAAGCAAATTTTGGATGATTCGCTCATCTCTAGTGAGGGCTTATTATTTGCAGGATGAGTTTACATTGCTATTAGTTCTATTTTTGGTACATATGACTTTTTATTTTGCTTTTTGTGAAATATGTAGGATAAAGAAAATGCAGCAACTCTGCCTCTTACTTTTTCGGTTTTGTTATTGTAGCATGCATAATTACAGAGAAACCAATTTATATAGTTTTATTTACATATTACAACTTTGACACAAAGCATTTTTGAAAATTATAGTCATGTTTTTGCATTGCCATTTTCTGAAAGCCATATCTATATTTTTTTTGGAGATTTTGTGAGGGCTCGATTTTTGTGGGTTTTTATTGGTACCATTTTGGGTTACATATGACTTTTTGATCACTTGATGTTATGATTTTTAGAAGGCAAGGTGAGAAAAAATGATCGTTCACACATAATTTATTTATTTTTTTATGACGTTCACCCGAAGGGATAGATCATGTGATATTTTAATAGAGCAGGTCATTGCGGGTGTGGTTATACAAATTACAGTATGTCTATTTTTAATTTTTGTTAAATTTTACACAATAAACATATTTTTGAAAAGAAAAAAGTCATTTTTTTGTGAGAGCCATATTTTATTTTTCTGGCAATGGTCTTGTGTGAGGGCTTGTTTTTTGTAGGATGAAATAATGTTTTCATTCGTACCATTTGGGGTAAATAAGACTTTTGATCACATTAGAAAAGGTTTTGGTTGTGTGTTTTTTTTTTTTTTTTGTCCCTCTATGGGGCTTCAACTTTTGAGAGTCTGATCCGTGTTTCAATGAAGCACGATACATGCAGCCTAGGGACTGAATCTCATAGTTTTCAGTAGCTGGCAGACCCAAAGGCCTTTGTAAGACCTTGGGCTGACACTGCGATCATCAGTATAGTACATCCCCATAACATTGCAGGAAGCCGATGAGGTCAGAGGTGGAGCTGACCACCACATCAAAGGGGTTAATCTACTGGCATCAACATTATAACTGATGCCAGTGGATACTGCAAGGGCCTGGCTGTCAGTAACAGCTCTTGTGCCAGACCCAATCAACATATTGTACTATTACGACATTTGTTGAGAACTCACCTCCCATAGCTCCGTACGTATGGCGGGTGTCGAGAAGGGGTTAAACTGTGCTATTTGTAATTTAGAATCATTCAATAAAGAAACAAATAGCTTGTAAGCATGAGTTGTTTTCCCAGAGAACAAAAGATTAGATATTTTATTAAAGTGCCACAAAGAAGTAATTATCTGATATTACCTCTGGAAGGTGAACTTGTAATATTGAAGATGATAAAACAAAATATTGCTTGTTTCAGGCCCGCACCACCATAAACATGACTATCAATTCACCTTCACTTCACCTGATTGTTTGATAACTGACCCCACTTTATATGAAGCAATGCAATAAATACTCAGGGTGCACAACAGCAAGACTTCCTAAAGATTAAAAACTACATTAAACTGGTGTTTCCATCTTATCTGATTTAAATAACTCTGTGATAAACTACAGCATCACTAGGGATAAAAAAGAAGTCTGTAGCTTTTATAAAATGTTGTTATTATTCATTACCGGATGAAAATATGTATTACTAAAAGAATCACTTTATAGGAGGTTGCCCCATGAAGGCAACCCCTGTCCATATTCCCTACTAGGGCATATAGACATGATATATGTAGGTTGTCCACCACTTGGGTTCCCCCTCTATGAACCAGAATTGAGAGCAATTCTGGCAGACGTGACCTGCAGGCCCTATAATTAATACTACATTTTGTTTGCAGCAGTAAAAGACTTACACCGTGTCAAATAGGTGCAGAGGAGATGAATCTGCAGCAGTAAGCTGTTCACTGTGGCAACTGCAATCTGAAAAAAGTTTGTCTCCAGCAGGACCAGATTAAAGCTACCAGCAGTATGGAGCACAAAATTTATGATGGGGCCCCCCCTCGCCACAACTTACGCAAGGCCCTCCAGAACAATGTAACAAAGTTCCGTTGAGGGTTATGTTTGAATCCAGTTTCAAGAATTTAAATGTAACCCTTGAACGGAAAGCCCAGTGAAGGGCTAATAGTGATCTGAATATAGCCTTTGAAAAAATATCAACGAGATGTTACCAGTTGGGTGGGCGGAGGTCGCTGATACTGTCCAATCAGTGCTGACAGACTGAAAAGAAGCACCCCAACTGGAAACAGCCAGTTGACTATTTATATAAAAATGACGTCATCGCGTCCGTCTACTCTGTTGCCCGCAGCTCCGGATAGGCTCTGGCTCTGGCCTATCCGGGGCTGCGGTGACCCGGGTCAGACAGATGCGACTATCTCACTGGCGGAAGTAGCCAGTGAGATAGGAGACAGCGGAGCATGGGAGCGCAAAGCTCCCGTGCTCCACTGTACCACTGGCAGCAGGGGGCGGCACCAGGGGCGCGGGGGGTAGGGTGGCCACCTGCTTCATCTAAAAAAGGAGGACATTCTCGACCACACCCACAACCTGCTAAACCACACCCCCAACCTGCTAAACCACACCCACAATCTGCTAAACCACGCCCCTCGTCCAGTAAGTGCCTGGCAAAAAAAAAAAAGAGGAAAACCTTAAGCTGTGCTGGGGCTGGAGTGCTTGTTTGCTCTGAAGCTGACACTCCACATACAATAAGACATGAGCCAGAGGGAGCACAGCGCTGGCAGCATCACCACAGTCATTTAAACACAAGGATGAGGAAACTTTTTTCCTCTTTTTGGTGATGTGCACACTGATGTGCAGGTGTATGGTATGTGTCCACTGCAGCCAGTTCTCAGCATTAGATCACTGATTGGCTGCAGCAGTAACATACCATATACCGGCAAGTCCTTGCTGAAGAAACAGGTGACACATATTTGGATGGACATTACATTCACCAGCACCAGACATACCAGATGATACAGCAGCACATACCTCTTACATCCAGTGGTGCCGTCTTCCTGATGTAGATCTTCTCTTTTCTCATCTTCTCTATTTGGCCCACACCGCCATGACACTTCTTTAAGCCCCATCTTCTCTCTGCCACATCATAGATTACCCACTTTTACTGTTATCCTGCTGCTGCCTAAAATACTGCGCCCACTGTGCTCCCCAATGTCCCCAAATACTATACCGTGCCCCCATCAGACCTCACATCAGCCCACAGTGCCAGCATCAGACCTCAGATCAGCCCACAGTGCCCCCATCAGACCTCAGATCAGCCCGCTGTGCCTCCTTCAGACCTCAGATCAGCCCATTGTGCTTCCTTCAGACCTCAGATCAGCCCACAGTGCCTCCTTCAGACCTCAGATCAGCCCACAGTGCCTCCTTCAGACCTCAGATCAGCCCACAGTGCCCCCATCAGACCTCACATCAGCCCACAGTGCCCCCATCAGACCTCACATCAGCCCACCGTGCCCCCATCAGACCTCACATCAGCCCACAGTGCCAGCATCAGACCTCAGATCAGCCCACAGTGCCCCCTTCAGACCTCAGATCAGCCCACTGTGCTTCCTTCAGACCTCACATCAGCCCACAGTGCCCCCTTCAGACCTCAGATCAGCCCGCTGTGCTTCCTTCAGACCTCACATCAGCCCAGTGTGCCCCCATCAGACCTCACATCAGCCCACAGTGACCCCATCAGACATCAGATCAGCCCACTGTGCCCCCTTCTGACCTCACATCAGCCCACAGTGCCCCCTTCAGACCTCAGATCAGCCCACAGTGCCCCCTTCAGACCTCATATCAGCCCACAGTCCCCCCTTCAGACCTCAGATCAGCCCACAGTGCCCCCTTCAGACCTCAGATCAGCCCACAGTGCCCCCTTCAGACCTCAGATCAGCCCACAGTGCCCCCTTCAGACCTCAGATCAGCCCACAGTGCCCCCTTCAAACCTCAGATCACCCTATAGTGCCCCCTTCAGACCTCAGATCACCCTATAGTGCCCCCTTCAGACCTCAGATCACCCTATAGTGCCCCCTTCAGACCTCAGATCAGCCCACAGTGCCCCCTTCAGACCTCAGATCAGCCCACAGTGCCCCCTTCAGACCTCAGATCAGCCCACAGTGCCCCCATAGACATCACATCAGCCTATAGTGCCCCCATCAGACCTCAGATCAGCCCATAGTGCCCCCTCCAGACCTCAGATCACCCTATAGTGCCCCCATCAGACCTCAGATCAGCCCACAGTGCCCCCTTCAGACCTCAGATCAGCCCACAGTGCCCCCTTCAGACCTCAGATCAGCCCATAGTGCCCCCTTCAGACCTCAGATCACCCTATAGTGCCCCTTCAGACCTCAGATCACCCTATAGTGCCCCTTCAGACCTCAGATCACCCTATAGTGCCCCCTTCAGACCTCAGATCACCCTATAGTGCCCCCATAGACATAACATCAGCCTATAGTGCCCCATTCAGACCTCAGATCAGCCCACTGTGCCCCCATAAAAAAAAATAAAAAAACTTACCTCTAGGCAGCTCCGGGTCCGGCGCTCTTCAGTCTTCACTGCCCGCGCTGCACTGTCACCTGACTGCGTGCAGCGTCAGGTCAGAGTGCGCGCACTACGTCCTGACGCCGCACCAGTCAGGATAGTGCAGCGCAGGCAGCCGCTGACCAGCAATGAAGAAGGGAGCGCAGGAGCTTAGCGGTGAGTACCAGGACCCAGCTCCTGCGCTCCAGCAATGAGCGCTTACATCTGTATTGATGGAAGCGCTCATTGCTTCCTGTGCCCCAACTGTAAAAAAGGAGGACTTCTGGGGCGGGGCCCCCCTGAAATCATTGGAGCCGGGGCCTGGAGCAGTAGCTCCAAATGCTCCAATTATAATCCGGACCTGGTCTCCAGTGTGATAACCCTTTTAAAGTGAGGCTATCATGTGACATTTGAGCTTTAAAGGGTTTCTGTCATCGGTTTGTACCATATGAAACAGGTTGATATTTGCAATGTGCAAATGTCACCTGATGCCAAATATGTTAATTATATTATTCACACTGTCCCCGTTTTTGTGGAAATCATACTTTTATAATATGTAAATTGGCTCCATAGGACAAGGGGGGGCGGTAACCCTGCTCCCGAAATCCAACAGGCGCAGTGAGGAAGCCGGGAGCCCGACAGCCTGCGGCTCTCACTGCGCCTGAGCCAAATGAAGGACACACGGTGCAGGCGCAGGATTTTGGGCACGGACAGGGCCGGCAGTAGACAGAGTGAGCTGCCTGGCCCTGTCAATCAACAGACAGGAGGCGTTATTAGAGGTGGGGAAACGTCGACTCTAGGAGCAGGGTTACCGCCCCCCTGCTCCTAGGGAGCTAATTTACATATTATAAAAGTATGATTTCCACAAAAACGGGGACAGTATGAATAATATAATTAACATATTTGGAATCAAGTGACATTTGCACATTGCAAATGTCAACCTGTTTTATAGGGTACAAACTGATGACAGAAACCCTTTAAATAAAATCAACCACTATACAGAGTTCAAAGTGTTGTATACTCTACAGGGCAAGATCAGACTTAAAAAAGACCTGTTACTAAATACATTGTTGAGTCACATTATTATGACCACCAGCTAATATCTCTAATCACAAGGGAAAATCTGCACGCCAAATCTACCTTCAATGCAAATATTGCTACATATGGATACATGTGGTTGTCTAGCTAACATCTGGAGGTCATCAGAAGGATGTGAAATGTAATATTTGAACTTTCCATATAATGACTTACTTTGTGATTATGGAAGTGGTTGTGGAGGCAGGGTGTCAACCAACAAACTTGGCTTTAGGCTGAACCTAAGGTCATTATCCTGGCAATTCCCTGGTTTTCCCCGCTTAATCCCTATACAGGGAGCTGGAATTTTCTGCAGGGAAGCCAACAGGATGATATCTCAATGAGTATTTTCTGTCTGGTTGACAGCTTATCCTCAGGGGTAAGAGACACCAGTGCAGAGCACCGAGGGGTGTCAAGCAAAATCATAGTCAGGGTCAGGCTAAGGTCAGGGCAGGCATAGTTCATGCAATACAGTAAATAGTCCAAGGTCAGAACAGGCAATGTATCATCAAAATCCAAAAATCAGGCAGTGTTTGGTACACAGGCAGACAAGCAGAAATAGCACACCTTCACAAGATCTAGCAAGCTAGTATACCTATTGCCCATGTACCTTCCCAAAGGAGAAGGTGCCTTAAATATCCAGAATTTGCCAGCCATATGCTGGGGAGGAATTAGGGTGCACATACACTGGCCCTTTAAGGCCCAGAAGGCACACAAATGTGCCTTATGGACAGAAAGGAAAGGTCTTTACCTTCAAGAAGCAGGCTGAAGCCTGCCAGCAAAAGACGCACAGGACTTGAGTGGCAGTAGGCTTGAGCGAATCGAGCTTCGGATGATAGATTTGAAGTCGATTTGTTAAAAAACTTTGTAATGTTGTTTCTGTACAGCATTAAAATGTACGTGCCTTCGCCTGAGACGAATTTGCAAGAGACTTTGCAAGAGACGTGAATGACTTTGGTATTCCTATTTGCGTATTTAAAAACATTTTAAAATAGGAATCCGAAGCTGGCTTTGGTACCGAGGTACCAGCCAGTATCGAAGCCGACTTTGCATACCTATTTCAAAAATGTTTTTAAATATGCAGATAGGAATGCCGAAGTCATTCACCGAAGTCTGTTTGGGGAGAGGTATTAAACTACGAGGTACTCATCCGTGCGGCAATTGCAATGTATGTCCGTTCATGACTGGATCAGATTTTTTTTTTTTATCCATCCTGAGGATTCCAGACGGATTTATTTGAAACACTATGTCAATTGTCGCACTTCAAATGTTGTGTATGCACTTATCTGCAAGTGTGGGAAGATATATGTTGGGCAAGCCAGCCAAGAGTTACGCAAGCGCATTCAGAAACACCTCTGGAATATCGCTTTGGCATGCCGTGATAGAGCAAGGGCCGAGAAACCATTGACTTCAGTGGCCGCTAGAGATGAGCTAATCTTCAAAGATTCGCTTTGCCGAATGTTTGCCGAATTTATAAAAAGATTTGTTCTTAATACGGTCGAAGCTGCATAAAAATCATTTGTTATTCTGGTCGCATTCTGCGAATATTCGAATAACGAACATAGCATTGTTAAAGGTACGCTACTTAACTGAATACGTACGCGTGAGTGTACAAAGTGCGTACGAATCGTTAGCGTACTATTGTCTAGCGATTGCGTAATACGCAGGCACGCACAATGCTAGGCCGTGGCGTGCACTCCTCAGAGGCAGAGTGAAGTTTTCAAAATGGCAAAATGGCTCTGGAGAGCTTAAATACATGGTCCGGCTGATGGACTGGCAGGATTACGATGGCACACACTGACACCCAAACCAGCAGAAGAAGGAGATGCAGCAGGTGATCCGAGGCTTGGGCCATCGCTTTGACACATGGTCCGATTTGAAGTTCAAGTGCCCAGAGTGGCTTACTGAGATCCGCGCAGAGATAAGCCACAGGGTGAGTAACAAAATATTTGAAAAGTAAAAACATGTTAAAAAATTAGTGAACTGTATTGTATATATACCAGTGCCAATAATGAAAACCGTATAGAAGGACAACGTGGGCGTGCGTAGTGTGCTGCAGCAATTTTCTTTCATGCTAGTTCATGCCTCTAACTCCACCCAAACAAGTGAAGGTATTCTCAGATACGTGCCCCTTCCCAGTAATTTACCTTAGGCTTCTTTCACATACGTGGTGGTGATCCTGCAGGCTGTTCCGCGGTATTTGTCCGGCCAATTCCCAGCGTTCTTGCCGGATCAGCGCCGTCCCCCATTATTGTTAATGGGGTTGGCCGTTCTCCCGTTTGTGTCAGGCAAGTGCGCTAGTGTGAAAGAAAGTACCCTTAGATATATGCCCCTTCATAGTTAGCTCTTTCTCCTCACAAAGACGTGCTCATGCTGCAGCCAGTGGCGTACCTACAATAGAGGCAGACCACGCAGCTGCTATGGGGCCCCTGGGGGAAGGGGGCCCGCAGTGCAGGATAGGCCCGCCCACTAATTAAACTTGTAAGGCTACCTAAGAATGTCAGAAGTGGAGAAGGACCTTTGGTGATGTCATCGACCATGTGACCAGTGAAGGAAGCCAATGAATAGCAGAGCAGCAGAAGTCTAAAGGACCTTTGGTGATGTCATTATCATGTGACCAGTGCAGAGGACTGGTGAAAGACCTGTAGGATGTGAGGGGAGGAGCTTCTGTGTGGTGCCTTCTGGAGGAGAGGTTAGTGGTGTCCTGGGATAGCCATATACAGTGGCGTGGCGTAGCTATAGGGGTAGCAGCGGTCGCAGTTGGGCCCCCCTTGCCAGTTGCAGGGCCGCACCGCCAATTAGGCAAAGTGCGGCGTGGCACTGCGCACAGTTGGGGGCTGCGGCGGGGCAAAGGGAGATGAGCGCTTCCATTGTGGAAGCACTCATCTCCATAGTCATCTGTATTGCCGTCCTCAGGACGGCTATACTGTGGGGCAGGGGAGGGAGAGGTGTCTCCCCTGCCCTTTCCTCTGATAGGCTGCAGGCACTAGGCCTGCAACCTATCAGAGGTCGGCTCAGGCACATTTTTACTGGCACATGGGGCACTGGGGGCATTTGTTACTGGCACATAATTTGGGGGGCATTTGTTACTGGCACATAATTTGGGGGGCATTTCTTACTGGCACATAATTTGGGGGGCATCTATGGGGGTGGGACACTTTACTGGCACATGATTTGGGGGGGAATCAATGGGGGGAACTTCTGGTGCATTATTGGGGCGTTTCTTACTGGCACATAATTTGGGGGGCATCTACGGGTGGGGAGCACTTCTTACTGGCACATTATTGGGGTGAAATTTTGGGGGCACTTCTGGCACATTATTGGGGCACTTCGTACTGGCACATTATTGGGGGCACTTCTTACTGGCACATTGGAAGCATTATTACTTCTGGGGCACAGTGGTGACATTAGTACTGTTGGGAGCACTATTACTAACAAGTGCACTCTGGCAGAGAATTATTAGTTGGGACTTTGGGGACCACCATTAATGTGGGGGGCACCCTGGCACAGTATCAGCATAGCACAGTTATTTCTGGGGGACGTTATGTTTACACTATTACTGTCAGGGACACTATTTGCTGGGCGCAGTTATTTTAGGACATTGTGTGCAAATAATTATTGTGTGCAAATAATTATTGAATAATTATTGTGTGGTACTAGTGCCACAGTACTGGGGGTGGTAGGATGATTTGTCCAGAAGATGGGAGGATGATGGAAAAGTAGTAAACAGATTTTTTTCTGTCAAACTGCAGAGATGAGAAATGGCTGAAAAATTGTGTCGGGTCTGAAAGCAGAAGATGAGGAAAGAGAAGCTCTACATCAGAGGAGATGTCACTGGATGTAAGAGGTATGGGGCGCTGTATTAGGCTACATTCACACGAACATTGTGTTTTGCAGTCTGCAAATTGCAGATCCGCAAAAAAAGGATGATGTTCCGTATGGCATCCGTTTTTTTTTTTGCAGATCCACTGTAACAATGCCTATCCTTGTCCACAAAACTGACTAAAATAGGAATTGACATATAGATGCGGACAGCACATAGTGTTTATTTAAGTGAATGGGTCCGCATCTGAGCCGCAAAATATGCAGATCGGAGGCTGCAAGAACAACTGTCGTGTGAATGTAGCCTTACCCTGTATGTTCTGTAGTGATATACGTAATGTTAGGAGGGAAAGGGTTAGGGTGAGAATTTGGCATGGGGGGGGGGGTTCAATTTTTGACTTTGCCAGCAGAAAAGCTAGGTGCACCACCGCTGAGGGAAGGGGGGGGGGGTGTCAAGCTGAACTATTGCACCAGGGTCCATGAGCCTTTAGCTACGCCCCTGGCCATATAACATCCTAGAAAAGCTGGGAGTTGTAGTTTTGTCCTATTATCTCCCTCTGCATGTAATTTAAATGTATGCCCTAGTACAGTCTAGTAATGCTGGGAGTCGTAGTTTTTTTGTCCTGATGTATCCCTCTCCATGTAATTTCAATTTATGCCCTAGTACAGTCGGGTAATGCTGGGAGTTGTAGTTCTCTCCTCTTATACCTCCTCTCTGTAATATACACTCACCGGCCACTTTATTAGGTGCACCTGTCCAACTGCTCGTTAACACTTAATTTCTAATCAGCCAATCACATGGCGGCAACTCAGTGCATTTAGGCATGTAGACATGGTCAAGACAATCTCCTGCAGTTCAAACCGAGCATCAGTATGGGGAAGAAAGGTGATTTGAGTGCCTTTGAACGTGGCATGGTTGTTGGTGCCAGAAGGGCTGGTCTGAGTATTTCAGAAACTGCTGATCTACTGGGATTTTCACGCACAACCATCTCTAGGGTTTACAGAGAATGGTCCGAAAAAGAAAAAACATCCAGTGAGCGGCAGTTCTGTGGGCGGAAATGCCTTGTTGATGCCAGAGGTCAGAGGAGAATGGGCAGACTGGTTCGAGCTGATAGAAAGGCAACAGTGACTCAAATTGCCACCCGTTACAACCAAGGTAGGCAGAAGAGCATCTCTGAACGCACAGTACGTCGAACTTTGAGGCAGATGGGCTACAGCAGCAGAAGACCACACCGGGTGCCACTCCTTTCAGCTAAGAACAGGAAACTGAGGCTACAATTTGCACAAGCTCATCGAAATTGGACAGTAGAAGATTGGAAAAACGTTGCGTGGTCTGATGAGTCTCGATTTCTGCTGCGACATTCGGATGGTAGGGTCAGAATTTGGCGTCAACAACATGAAAGCATGGATCCATCCTGCCTTGTATCAACGGTTCAAGCTGCTGGTGGTGGTGTCATGGTGTGGGGAATATTTTCTTGGCACTCTTTGGGCCCCTTGGTACCAATTGAGCATCGTTGCAACGCCACAGCCTACCTGAGTATTGTTGCTGACCATGTCCATCCCTTTATGACCACAATGTACCCAACATCTGATGGCTACTTTCAGCAGGATAATGCGCCATGTCATAAAGCTGGAATCATCTCAGACTGGTTTCTTGAACATGACAATGAGTTCACTGTACTCAAATGGCCTCCACAGTCACCAGATCTCAATCCAATAGAGCATCTTTGGGATGTGGTGGAACGGGAGATTCGCATCATGGATGTGCAGCCGACAAATCTGCGGCAACTGTGTGATGCCATCATGTCAATATGGACCAAAATCTCTGAGGAATGCTTCCAGCACCTTGTTGAATCTATGCCACGAAGAATTGAGGCAGTTCTGAAGGCAAAAGGGGGTCCAACCCGTTACTAGCATGGTGTACCTAATAAAGTGGCCGGTGAGTGTATACTGATGTCTCATAATAAGTCGGGCCATACTGGGGGTTATAGTTATTTCTTTTAAAAGCTATCACCTAGTACAAGTGGATGATGCCCTATAATAATCTGGACATGCTGGGAATTGTAGTTATCTCTTAGGCTGGGTTCACATCACCGTTTAGTTTTCCATTTTGAGTGCAGGACTTTTTTTCCGTCTAAAATAACGGATTTCAGACAGAAATGGCTCAAAAATGGCTGCAGAATGTGCAGAACTGATGCTTGAAATACAGGATCCGTTTTTTTTCTGACAGATCAGAAGAATGGAAAACTAAGCAGTGATGTTAACCCGGCCTTATACTCTGTGTGTGTAATATCCACTGGTATCCAATAATATCAGCCTGGGCATGGTGGGAGTTGTAGTTCTCTCCATTTTACCTCTCCCTGTGTTGCCCCTAATTTCCAATAAAAACAATCTGGTGATGATGAGACTTGTAGTTCCCTTGTCACTATTGTGATGTTCTGCTGCAGCTGAGGTGTGTATTATGAGATTCTGCAGCAGCTGAGGTGTATTATGAGGTTCTGTAGCAGCTGAGGTGTATTAGGAGGTTGTGCAGCAGCTGAGGTGTGTATTATGAGGTTCTGCAGCAGCTGAGGTGTGTATTAGGAAGTTCTGCAGCAGCTGAGGTGTGTATTATGAGGTTCTGCAGCAGCTGAGGTGTGTATTATGAGGTTCTGCAGAAGCTGAGGTGTGTACTATGATGTTCTGCAGCAGCTGAGGTGTGTGTTAGGAAGTTCTGCAGCAGCTGAGGTGTATTAGGAGGTTGTGCAGCAGCTGAGGGGTGTATTATGAGGTTCTGCAGCAGCTGAGGTGTGTATTAGGAGGCTCTGCAGCAGCTGTAGTGTGTATTAGGAGGTTCGGCAGCAGTTGTGTGTATTAGGAAGTTCTGCAGCAGCTGAGGTGTGTATTATGAGGTTCTGCAGAAGCTCAGGTGTGTACTATGATGTTCTGCAGCAGCTGAGGTGTGTGCTAGGAGGTTCTGCAGCAGCAGAGGTGTGTATTAGGAGGTTGTGCCGCAGCTGAAGTGTGTATTATAAAGTTCTGCAGCAGCTGAGGTGTGTATTATGAGGTTCTGCAGCAGCTGAGGTGTGTACTATGATGTTCTGCAGCAGCTGAGGTGTGTGTTAGGAGGTTCTGCAGCAGAGAAACATAAGTTGTGCCTGGATTAAAGCCTTTAGTTTCCCCCACGCCTCCACAGCGGCACCATAGGAGGATTCCCCCGCCCCCCAGGGACAGGAAACAACAGGAATCTTTAAAATCACGCCCCTCCTCTTACCTCTCAGTTGTTTCCTGTCCCTTGGGAGACATCGGGAATCTTTTTTCCTAGGTTCCGTGCAGCCTGGAGAAGTCCGGTGGGTCCCTGGAGTGGCCAGGAGGGCTGCACGAGGACCCAGGAGTAAGTGCCGATTAAGGCCTTCCTGGGTCTCTGGCGTAACTCCTCCGGCGGAGGCTGCCCCGGGTGATTTTCCCCGCGCTCCGGTATCCGGATGCGGGAGCAGGGCCGCGCGTATGGCAGAGGGGCGGGATTCCATTGAGGCAGTGGAATCCCCTTCACTTCCGGTTGCCGCGGAGTGAGCGTGTGACGTCATCGGCGCGACCGGAAGTGCGTGGCAGCGGCGGGAAATTTGAATCCGGACACAGTTTAAAAGGCTGGGAAGACTGGTGAGTATTGCCAATGTGGTAAAATGGATTCCCAAAGCCAGAAGCCTGTGTCTGCTATCCCTGCTGCTGCTGCTGCTGCTGCTGAGCCTCCTTTTGCCCCTGACCCTGCAGGAGCCTCAAGCCCGGTTTGTCCCTCTCTCTTGCCTCTTAAAGTAACCGTGTGTATTTTCAGATTTAGAGGGCTTATGAATTTTGTGTATTATTTCAGGGTACATCGGCTAAACATCCGGCTAGAAAATGCCCTGTATGTGCTAAGGCCCTGTCATCTTCGTATAAGAAATCAGTCTGCAAAAAGTGTACTGAAAAAATTGTCAAGGAGGAATCTCCTTCCTTCCTTCCTTCCTTACTAATTTAAAAACCTTGATAACGTCAGAAGTATCATCTGCCATAAAAAAGCATATACCTGATTCAGAAGTCTGCTATCCCTCTACTTCTAAGACGGTTCCGCAGCCTATAGAACAACCATCTGACCCTCCAATATCGGACGATGTGGAGGAGCAGCGTTCTGAATCGGAAGATGAAACCGGTTGTCCATTTTGTTGTCCAGAGGACACTGAGTCTTTACTTAAAGCCATAAGGGCAACAATGGGTATTGAAGACGTTAAGGAGTCATTATCGGTTCAAGACCAAATGTTTCAAGGTTTAGGGGAGAAAAAAAATCAGAGTCTTTCCAATCCATAATACCATTAAAGAGTTAATACAAAAAGAATGGAATGAACCTGACAAGAGATCGGCAATATCAAGGTCATTCAAAAGGAAATATCCCTTTTCTGAGGATGACACTAATCTGTGGGATAGCGTTCCAAAAGTGGATGCTCCATTAGCAAAAATTTCTAAAAAATCCTCTCTCCCTTTTGAAGACTCAGGTATGCTAAAGGATGCTATGGATAGGAAAGCGGATGGGCTGTTAAGAAGGTCTTGGGAAACGTCCACAGCTATGCTAAGACCGAGTATTGCTGCCACCTGCACAGCCAGAGCCCTAGGGGTATGGATGACACAGCTAGAAAACCACCTAGCAGCAGGTACTCCTAGAGAAGATATTCTTGCATCAATTCCTACACTTAAACAAGCTGCTGATTTCCTTTCAGACGCTTCTGCGGAGCTGGTAAAAATGTCAGCTAGAGCAGCCGCCCAGTCCAACTCTGTAAGGAGAACAGTCTGGCTCAAAAGTTACAGTGGTGATTCTGGTTCAAAATCTAAACTTTGCTCTCTTCCCTGCGAAGGTGATCGATTGTTCGGGTCTGGTTTAGACGATGTCTTAGAAAAGGCGTCTGATAAGAAGAAAGGGTTCCCGTGGAGTCCAGGTTCTTTCAACGTCATTCCTTTCGCTCCCAGAAAAGAGGTCGCCCAGACTACAGGAGAAGAGGTACAGCTGACAGAGGATCCTTCTACAGAGGACGAGGTAGAGGTTTACTTTTCAACCCCAATAGCTCAGATAGACGCCAGACCCAATGATGCCAGGCTTCCAGTGGGAGGAAGGTTGAGGTTCTTTGTCCAGAAGTGGAAGCAGATCTCCCTTTCTCCCTGGGTGATAAACCTAATTTCATCAGGTTACCACTTAGAATTTGCAAAAACACCTCCATCCAGGTTTCTTGTAATCAAAGATCTCCAGTACCAACAAGCACTAGAAGGAGAGATATCCTCATTGC
>ONZH01012277.1:0-67859 GCA_900303285.1 Rhinella marina
ATAAATATTTTTATAGTTTAACAGTATGTTTTGTTTGTTTGGAGACAAGGCATGCCTATGATTATTATTTTTAAAATAGGGAAAGGAAGCAATTTGATTTTTTTTTTTTTTTTTTTTTTGGGGGGGGGGGGGGTGTATATTTTCATTTTCAAGAACATGTTATCTTCAGATCACTTCTCCCATAGATTGCAATGAATTACCACTGCAGTCTATGTTCCTATGGAGCCCTGTCACTTCTATCGGTGTCACTGCCGTTTCCGTGATCCCAGCCACCTAGGCATACAGATGGGATGACATCAGAGATAGGGGTGGGTCTCAGAAGTGGAATACCCTGTAGAAAGGGTTAATGATAGTATCATGCAATGATTAAGAATTTCAGTTTAAAATGTGGAAGCTGCACAAGACGGTTTTTATCTGCTGTTTGATAAGAAGTAAAGCCGCAAGATGTTATCAGTCCAGATAAAGTGAAGTCTCTTCTTCCTGTGTCAATGTCAGTGCCATGAAAGTGAAATGAGTGGACATCTGACAAGATGGATAGCACAGATCAAGAGAAATTCGTAGCACTGTGGCCGCCCCTCCACTGTTTTTTCTCTAGAATTCCCTTGCTTGTGTCATCTGCCCCTCTCAAGTTTTCCTGAAATCATCTCTTCCAGCAAACCTGTATCACCTTGAGCAGTGATGACTAACCTCCAGCATTCCGGCTGTGGGGTAACTACAACTCCCAACGTGCTCCAATAATTTCTATAGAGTTCTGAGAACAGCCAAGCAAGTGTGCATCTTGGGAGTTGTAGTTTTACCTCAGCTGGAGTGCCGGAGGTCAGCCATCACAGGCCTAAAGTATTGTATTGCCATTGCATATTTTGTTGTTTTTTTTTTCTTTCCCGGCATAAATTTCAAGCTTTCCTCATTGTGGATCACGTGGGGTCGCAGAACAACGCAGAGCACTGATGCAGCTCTCAATGCTACATGGCTGCGGCCTCTGAACCTCTTTTTCCAACCAGAGTGCTTCTTTAAAGGGTTATTCTCATTTTAGACAATGGGGGCATATCGCTAGGATATGCCCCCATTGTCTTATAGGTGCGGGTCCCACCTCTGGGACCCGCACCTATATCCAGAACGGAGCCCCTGAAGTGAATGAGGGCGCACTGCGCATGCGCAGCCGCCCTCCATTCAATTCTATGGGGCTGCCGAAAATAGCCGAGCTCTGGCTTGGCTACTTTCGTCGGCTCCATAGAAATGAATGGGAGCGCACCGCGCATGCACGGCCCGGCTCCCATTCATTTCTATGAGCGGAGCATGGACCTGCGCCTGGTCCTCCAGGCGCAGCGCTCCCCGCTCCGTTCTGGATATAGGTGCGGGTCCCAGCGGTGGGACCTGCACCTATAAGACAATGGGGGCATATCCTAGCGATATGCCCCCATTGTCTAAGATGAGAATACCCCTTTAAGCTGTCAGTGCTTAGAGTTACAGCCCTGGAGTTCCTCATTGGGACTAAGGAACACTGCTCCAGGACAATATTCCTTTTCCACCCTATGTAGCTGGCACTTTGCATTCTGGCAGGAGCCATTTTCCAGGCAACTGTCTGTGGGACTGCCCTACATTGGAGCGCCACTCATCACCTCAGAGAACGTGTCTCCAGCACTTGGCACTGGTGATCTGAGGCTCTTGTGTCGCTGTTCTGCCAGGGAAACACTATCCATGAAGCTCATGATAAACATGGCAATGCATCGGGTCATACAATGTACACACTACACAATTACCTGCAATCATGATCTCTATCTCCGCCAATGAGGGGTTTTCAGGATCAACCATGAAGAGGTTGACATCTCCCACCATACACTGATCTTCTGGACATCCTTGATCCCACCGTTCTCTATCCAGTATGATGAAGGTGCACTCTAAAAAGGAAACTGGATTAGGTTACAACAACCCACTTCAGTGTAAAGGTGAATATACACGTTATATTGAGTTGGCAAAACTGACTGACCATCAAATATGTATGGGGGGGTCCCTACCAGATACAGTGACTGGTAGGCTGATTCCCCTCTCCCCAATGAGAACACATGCACCCTCGGAAGAGCACACTGTGCATCTGTTTAGGCGGAAGTCACAGGCTACTTTCACACTAGCGTTTCTATTTTCCGGTATTGAGTTCCGTCATAGGCTCTCAATACCGGGAAAAAACGCTTCCGTTTTTGTCCCCATTCATTGTCAATGGGAACAGAACGGAGTGCTCCAAAATGCTTTCCCTTCTGTTTGGTTGCGTTCTTACAGTATGCTGCGGTTTGCTTTCCGTCCTGGGATGCGGAGCAAGACGGATCCCTCATGACCCACAATGTAAGTCAATGGGACAGATCCGTCATGACCCACAATGCAAGTCAATGGGACGGATCCGTTTAACTCTAACACAATAGAAGAACGGATCTGTCCCCCATTGACTTTCAGTGGAGTTCATGATGGATCCGTCTTGGCTATAAATTAAAGATAATACAACCGGATCCGTCCATAACGGATGCAGATGGTTGTGCCCACTAGAGGCCACGGGACGAGGGTCTGTGTTTTGCGGACTGTCGTGCACATGAGCTGACAGCTATCGGAGGTGTATGACTGCCTTGGCTAATAAAAAGTAGGTCAAAATGTGAGCGAGCATCAAGCCGATGATACTGGGTGAGAAGTTGCACAGGACCTGCTACGTGTGGTGAACCAAAGCCGCGCCACTTACTGTCATTATCCTCCCTCCAGCTGCGCTGCATGTCGTATTCCTGCTCCAGGGTCAGCGGCTCGGAGGCGGTCAGTTTTCTGCAGCTCTTCTGACTTCATCCATTCATGATACCTGAGCGCAAAAGATGTAAAATTACAGTTTTACACAAAAATATCAGCATGAGAATGCAAAAGGAGACAATCTGCAGAGGTGGGGATTACAGCTTTATACACAAGACTAGATGGCCGTTCTACTAACGTGTAAGGCTTTGTGTGGCTATATCAATGGACCGTTGTGTTCGGTGAGCTTTACGTATTGTTATTACATTAGAACCGGCTAATTATACACTTTTACGCTGAAACAATGGGATCTTTTTGACAGATTCCCGCTTGTGGTATGAGCAGATCCCCCTCAACAGCGTTATATCACTATGTGCGGCATTTTTTGTTTTACAGTGGTTTCTAGAGAGTGGAGAGCTGTGCCCCCTAGAGGCCATGGCAGGAGTCGTCATGTAAAGGACCGATCATCATACACGGCAGCTCCTAAGTAATACGCCACTATTGTGAGTGAGTTTTCTGTGCGGATGCGATGCGTGTAGTGAACACATAGCATTCATTTCTAGGGCTCTGTGCACATGAACGTCATTTATCACGCATCATCTTCTATACTGTGTTTTTAAAGAAGAACTCCCGCAAAAAATTTTATTCTCTGACCTGTTAGAAAGGTACATGATATAATCTGTAGTGAATGTCATTTTCTTATCAGAGGCTGAAATTGAGAGTTTCCACTCTCTTCTTATTGTAGCTGGGTCATGTGACCAACTCCCTGACCTCCAACTGACCCAGGACAGGAAGCCAGTCACTTCTCTATTCATTCCTATGAGACTGAAAGTGAGGCTCCCATAGGAATACATAGAGAATTAGACTTCCTGTAACACATAAGTCTCTGTGTGAGTTGGTGGGTCTAATTGCTGGTCACATGACACAGATAAGAAACTTCAGGATGATATAACTCAAAAATTCAGCTACTGGTAAGAAAATGACATTCACTACATATTACATCATGTACATTTCTAGCAGGACATGGAATAAAAATTTTTGCGGGAGTTCTTCTTTAACGCAGCCCTGGCTCCATAGAAGTGAATGGGGCTTGTGTGACAAATGGATGCAATGCGTTCTCCACTGATGGTTGTTAGGGAATGTTGAGTCTTATTCTTCACACGTGTGGAAAATGCATCCAATCTTGTTGGGAAAAAATGAAACATTGGACGCAATCGCTATAAAAGCTTGTGTGCAAAACCATCCTGACACAATCCATATAGTTTGTGTGAAAGCGGCCTAAGGTCCATGATGACATCTGTGACAAGATGGTTCATCCATGAAGATATCCGTGAAGGAACTGTTTCTTTCCATGCGTCTGTTTTTTGCCCTCTGTATTCCACAGACACAGAAAATTAAAGGGGTATTCCCATCTCACCAATGTAGTTTGTATAATTAGATATAGCCATACCAATATTATTACTAATAGAATGTACTTATATAAAATGTACCGTTTAGAAGATTTCCCTATTTGTATATCCATTGTCCCACACACATCAGTCAGGCCGTTGCCCCTGGTTACGACCACTGTGGCCATGTAGTAGTGGTGGTCGGCTTGCTCTTGTTCAAACCCGCTCTGAGGTAACTGCTGTATTGTGAACACACATTACATGAGCGGCGGAGACACATCTTAGGGTTGTAGCATTTTTGTCTGCGCTTCCAAAACGCAGAGAAACGGATCCTGTTCCAAGATCAATTCATCTCTATGGAGCAGGATCCGTTTATAAAGTCTGCGTTTTGGACGGATCCTAACAATGGGGTTTAGGACTGGTAGCGTCCAAAACGCAGATGTCAAAGTATCCTAAGATGTGTGCGCATGCTGATGTAATGTGCGTTCACAATACAGCAGTTACCTCAGAGCGGGTCTGAACAGGAACAAGCCGACCACCACTACTACATGGCTGCAGTGGTTGTAACTAGGGGCAACGACCTGACTGATGTGTGTGGGACAAGGAAATACAAATAGGCAAATCTTCTAAACTGTACATTTTATATAAATACATTCTATTAGTAATAATACTGGTATGGCTATATCTAACTATACAAACTACATTTGTCAGATGGGAATACCCCTTTAATTTCCAGAGCAACGACCCGTGAAAACCATGAACCAAACACGGATGACCCACAGTCTGTGGAAAACCACTGAAGTGTGAATGCACCTATTCAAGTCAATGGACACCACAGACAGCACACATCCGTGATTCACTGACGTGTAAGGGTCTTATTTGTAATGGTGTCTGAATTATTACAATGGGAACATCAGTCTTCCAAATTCTCCTTTACGGATGCTGTCACACATAGTTTTGTGCTGTGCGGTTTTTTTTTTTTTAAGTGTTTTTGACCATATGATGTGCTTTAGCACCTGGCAGTTTTTGTATGCCTCGCATTTTTTTTTTTTCTACAGGAAAGTAAATCCCCCCCCCCCCCCCATCATGCCCTTTTTCTCTGTACAGCAGTAAGGGGGAGAATGCACTGGTACAAAAAACTCCATGCAAAAATTCCACACACTCTGGCACTTTTTTTCAAGCAGGGCAAAAGAAAAAAAAAAAATTAAATGAAGGTCTATGGCAGGGATCAGCAACCTCCGGCTGTTCTGAAACTACAACTCCCAGAATGCTCCATTCACTTCTATGGGAATTAAAAGAACAGCAGAGCGTGTGTGCATGCTGGGAGTTGTAGTTTCACAGCAGCTGGAGTGATGAAGGGTCGCTGACCCCTGGGATAAAAAAAAAAAAGCCAGAAGATCAGGGAAAAGCTAGGTCATATTGTGATGTCAAAAAGACACCACTTACCCCCCAAAAAATGCACCGTAAGAGTAAAAAAAAAAAAAAAAGTGCCAAAAAAAAAAAAAAATTGTTGTCCCAGGAAAGACATTGGCAAGAAAAAGATTTTACACCAAAAAACAAAACAAAAAAACCTTTCATGTTGCAGCTCCCTAAACGCTGTGTGATTTCTTTGGCAACATACAAACGAGCTAAGTCTGAAGGGGTTTTCCGAAATCTTTATATTGATGGCCCTGTCCTCTGTATAAGTCATCAGTATCTGATTGGTGGGGGTCCGACACCTGGGACCCCCACCGATCAGCTATTTGAGAAGGCACCGGTGCTCGCAGTAGTCGCAACTTTTCCCATGTGACATGCAAGCACCGATGCCTTCTCAAATAGCTGATGGGCGGGGGTCCCGAGTGTAAGACCTCCTCTGATACGGATGACTAAGGCTCCATTCACACGTCCTGTTTTTCTTTCCTGATTCGATCCTGATCTGGATCCATTCATTTCAATGGGTCCTGAAAAAATCAGGATCGAATCAGGAAAGAAAAACAGGACGTGTGAATGGAGCCTAATACAGAGGGCAGGTCATCAATATAAAGATCTCGGAATCCCCTCCAGGTCTGACCGGATGAATTGGGCGCATGAAGTGTTTGTCTTTTTTTCCCTCTTGTCCACGGGCTGCATCACTAGAATGGGGCTGAGCTGCAATACCAGACACAACCCATGGATAGGAGTGGCGCTGTTTTTAGAGAAAGACTGACCGCTTCTGTAATCTCATACAATCTAAATTTCGTGATGCCCCATGTTACGTTGCAGCCCGCAGGCTCAGTAGCCGATATCAGTGACCCAGCCCGATGTATGACATGCCATACATTAGTGGGGTTACTCTGCAGAGATACCTACACGTGACGGGTGTGACGTCATCATCACAGGAAGAGGGAGCGTGGTCACGTGACCGCTGCTAGCACTGGGCTTATATTCACACGGGGCGGATACACTGTGCAGTTTGTGAACAGAAAGTCCTCACGCACACGTCCAATCTGCATTTTTTTGCGGACTCGCACTTCGCACTCGAACCCATCCATTTCTATGGGTCCTCCATAAAGGCAGAGAGCAGACGGATTCAATCTGTGTGCTGTCCGCATCCGTGCACCCGATCCGCAAATTATAGGACACGTCCTACTCTTCTCCGTTTTGGAACGCACATGTCCGGTATCTGTATTTTTCAAGAAATGCGGTTTGCAGCCCGCAAAACAGATATGTAGCGTGCATTTCATGGGGGCATTACTATTATTGGGGGGCACTAATGGGGGCATTACTATTACTGGGGGGGTACTAATCGGGCATTACTATTACTTGGGGGCCTAATGGGGGCATTACTATTACTTGGGGGCACTAATGGGGGCATTACTATTACTGGGGGGAAATAATGGGGGCATTACTATTACTTGGGGGGGAACTAATGGGGGCATTACTATTACTGGGGTCACTACTATTACTGGGGGGCACTAATGGGGGCATTACTATACAGAGGGGCACTAAATGGGGGCATTACTATTACTGGGGGGCACTAATGGGGGCATTACTATTATTGGGGGCACTAATGGGGGCATTACTATTATTGGGGGGCACTAATGGGGGCATTACTATTATTGGGGGGCACTAATGGGGGCATTACTATTATTGGGGGGCACTAATGGGGGCATTACTATTACTGGGGGGAACTAATGGGGGCATTACTATTACTGGGGGAACTAAATGGGGGCATTACTATTACTGGGGTCACTACTATTACTGGGGGCACTAATGGGGGCATTACTATTACAGAGGGGCACTAATGGGGGCATTAATATTACTGGGGGGCACTAATGGGGGCATTACTATTATTGGGGGCACTAATGGGGGCATTACTATTATTGGGGGGGCACTAATGGGGGCATTACTATTAATTGGGGGCACTAATGGGGGCATTACTATTATTGGGGGGCACAATGGGGGCATTACTATTACTGGGGGGAACTAATGGGTTCATTACTATTACTGGGGTCACTACTATTACTGGGGGCACTATGGGGGCATTGCTATTACGGAGGGGCATTAATGGGGGCATTACTATTACTGGGGGGCATTACTATTACTGGGGGGCACTAATGGGGGCAATTACTATTACTGGGGGGCACTAATGGGGGCAATTACTATTACTGGGGGGCACTAATGGGGCATTACTATTTCTGGGGGGCTGGGAGGCAATAATTGAGGCATTAATATTATTGGGGCACTTAATTCTAGGGGTGCTAATGGGGGCATTATTAATTCTGTGAGGAGCTAATAGATTCATTACTATTACTGGGGGCACTAATAGAGGCATTACTATCACTGGGAGGCACTAATGGGGAGATTACTATTATTGGGGGGCACTACCGGGGCATTACTACTACTGGGAGGAACTAATATTATTGGGGGTCACTATTAATTCTGGGTGGCACTAATAGAGGCATTACTATTACCAGGGGCACTAATGCAAGCATTAATATTACCGGGTGGCACTAATGGGGGCATTATTAATACTGGGGGCCACATTATGAGATAGTGACTTAATGCCCTGTGTTAAACCACGCCACACCCCTTTGGGGGTGTGGCTTAACGTGGCCTAGTATTTTTTTGTTGGGAAAGGTGGCAATCCTGCTGGGTACCCAGTGAGTTTCATGGAGGTATTAGCATCACATTTACATGGTGGCTTTAGGTATCACCACTGACTTACAGTTAATATCTGGCTGCTGCAATTCAAAAAAATTTAATTAAAAAACGACATAAAGAAGTTTTGCAAAGACCTAAGAAAGGGATTTATCAAAATTAGTGTAAAGAAATATTGGTTCAGTTGCCCATAGCAACCAGATACCTCCTGCCATGATTCACAGCTCCTTTGGAAAATGAAAGGTGGAATCTGGTTGCTAGGGGCAACTAAGCCAGTTCTACTTTACACCAGTTTTGATAACTCTCTCCCTTAAAAAAACGCTAAGTGAGAACCCAACCATAAGCCTATGGTACTAAATGGTCTTCATTGCTCCACAGTTATCCCCTGGTACCTGGGCACATGGTGAGGCTCGTACGGCACCAGCAGCACCCTGTGCCCCCTCAGCACCGTGTCCTCGTTCACACGCATGGCTCCTGCAGGGTACAAGAACGACGTCACTGCGACATGGTGGTGACGTCAGCGAAACACAGCGCAATCACGTCAGGTTTCTCCCCACCGCCTTTCCATCAAGCCCCGCCCCCTACCGACTAACCACCCCGGAAGCGACTGTAGGGATGACGTAAGGCATTCTGATTGGCTGCTTCCTCACGTGATCTGTTGGCAAAGCCACGCATGTGATCCATACACCCGGAACACAGCAGGAGCACCGGTAACCAGGGGCAACGGGGCGCTGGGGGAAAGGGGGTGATTGGTAAATGGGGGGGTCATGGAGGTGGGCGTGAATTGGGTGCTTGTTTTTCGGGTGTCGCTTCTCTGAGCTGTAATAGAGTATTGTGGTGACACGTAGTAGTATTCTGTGGGGCTGGGGCAGTGGTTGTGCTGCTGAGTATTACATGGCTGCCATTAGCTAGCAGGGTCTTCTGGGATATGTAGTTCTCCACAAGGTGGAGAGACAGTCTATTATTAGATCATCCTCAGTATTGTTCTATATGCTAATCTTGGGAGATATGTATATTTAAAGGGGTACCTCAGGTGATCGCGGCGGTCCATCACTGACCCCAGCACTAGAGGCAGTGATTGGCCGCTGAGATCACATGGGGTGTGCGGCTACCTCACTTTGTTGGCCATGTAAACACACAGGTGAAGACCGAGGCGGCTGGGGAGTATAGGATCTGTTATCATTTACCATAAGTCCCGCTTTTAGGGAAGTCATTCATGATTTCGGAGAACCCCTTTAATATGTGTATGGGAAGTTAATGAGGAGAACCTACTGCTGATCAGGAATACGGATTTTTCTGACCGCCATCGGGTGACACTGATCGTTATCATTGTAGGAGCAGCAGTTTTGGGGGAGAATAGCTCCATACAAATGGCATCCAAGGGGGGTGTGCAAGGACGCTGCGATTTTCAGTTTATTTTCCTGGAGCCATAACTTTTTTATTTTTCCGTTCACCTAGCCGTATGAGGGCTTGTATTTTTGAGAGACAAGTTGTACTTTCTAATCGCCCCGTTTAATATGAAGTGGAAACTATTCCACATGGTGTGAAATTTGGAGAAAAAAAATGCAACTCCACCACAGTTTTATGGGTTATAGTTTTACGGCGTTCCCTGTGCGGTAGAACAGACCTGTTACCTTTATTCTGCAGGTCACTACGATTACAACGATAACACTTTTATGTAGTTTTTAATGTGTTTTTTTCATCCTTTAAAAAAAAAAATAGAAACTCTACTGTGACCCCCATAACGTTGCGTGGGGGCTCATTTTTTTGTGAGGTGATCTGTAGTTTTTATTGAAACCGTTTTGGAGTGTGCGCTTTATGTTTGTCGTTTGTTTTTGGGAGGTGAAGTGACAAAAAAAGCGGCAAATAGGCCATTTAGATTTTTTTTTTCGTGTTACGCCGTTTACCGTATGGGATAAATACATTTATATTTTAATATTTCAGGTATTTTGGGACGTGGTGATACCTATGATGTTTAATTTATTTATTGTTATTTATATGGGTGAAAGGGGGTGTGATTTGAATTTTTATATCTTTTTAGTTATTTTTTATTTTTAAAAACTTTTTTTTTTGTTGCGGGAGCCATTGTTCTCAGGGAGTGTGATGTTTCTCGGAAAACACCGCTCAGGTGGCGTGGCCGCAATTCATCATGGCATCTGAGGGGTTATAAGTCCGTCATCATAACCAAATCCCCAAATCTGCCTCTGAGTGTTTGCTGTGTAAATCAGCAGGCGCCCGGCAGCTACGGCTCTTGAGTGGACGCCATCTTTAAAGCCCTGACATGTCCAGAAGAGGTTAACAGAGCAGTAATAATGCATGAGGCTAAAAGAGCATGGCCTGTTTCACACCGTCAGTATTTGGAAGCCAAAACCAGAAGTGGAACCTACAGAGATAAGGTAGAATAGAAATATTTGTGCCTCTTCTGTGTTTTGGCTTACAAATACTGATGCAAAAACACTGACCAAATACTGACCGTGTGAAAGAGCCCACTTGAGGGAAATAGGTGCTAGTCCTTGCCTTGTCTTATGTCAGGAGGTGAGGGGGGGAACTAAACTGGGCAACCTGCCACTTAACCTGCAGAGACAAGATGCCAACCGCCTGGGATCAAGTGTCACTACACCAATAGGTGGCTGCCCCTTACCCTAAGAGACCCTCTCAGGTTGTGTGCCTTCTAGTTATCATCCAAGGCAGTTGTCCGGGACCTCGGGCTCTCTCCTGGGAGTCTAGACTGCTAAGTGGTGAGTCAGTCCTGCCACTCATTAAAGGGGTTATCCAAAGTCTAAAACATGCCCCCAATGCCTGGACCCCTCGTATAGGTTATACTTACCCCACTCCCAGGCACCTGCGTAGCTCCTGATCCCTGCACGGCCGCCACTGCATGTCCCTGCTGTTGACGCTAGGGAGGCTCCTCCCCGTTGCGGCCTTCTATTGGATGCTCCCCCCGATGTTTTGATCCGCGCGACGGGGAGATGCAGCGGCGGCCGTGCTGGGAACAGGAGCGACGCGGGAGCGGGGTAAGTATAATAAGGCTAGATTCACTAGCCAGTGGTGGAACAGACTGCTGGAGTTTGCCAATATCTGGCACAACTGGATACTGCCGTGCACCACCGGATCCCCATTCACTATAATGGGATCCGGCAGCTATCCATCATATATGTCGGCTTTCGGTCAGACTAAAAATGCCGCGTGTAGTAATTTTTTGTCCGTCTGAAAGCCGCCAGATACAGCCACTACTGAAATTTAAGAGGCCAAGTAGTAATGTTCAGAGGCAAAGCAGTTGCCTAAAAGCTGGGCACCAGACATCCAGGTACAGCGGGCACAGTAGTTACACAGCGACCAGGAAATGACTACAGGACTGAACGCGTTTCGTTCCATGACCATATCTGACATCACATATGCAAGAACTGACATGTTGTCGTCCTCCTTATCAGGATTGTTGAGACTTTGCATTCATAGACGTCTTCAGGAACCTATGTTCTGTCACAGGGCGGGGGCACACAGGTTTTTGCTGGTGTTTTTCTTGCCCTTTTGCGGTAAAAAAAACACCACCTTGAGATGTTATGTCTATGGGAAATATCAAACACAGGGCACACAAGGTTTTTTTTGCTTTTTTTTTGTTCCTTAGGTGAGCTCATGGTGTTTTTCAGGCATTTTCACATAACCTTCTCTATAGGGGAAAAACACCATGAAGAAAACGCTAGTGGACAGGCATGCTGCTGGCAAAATAATACCGCATGAGGTTATTCTATCATTTTTACAGCCCCCCAAAACACGTATACTCACCGTTCTTATCCCCCTCCATTCCTGCACCTATCCTGCCCACCAGTGATTGGCTGCAGCAGTCATGTGTCATATACGTGCTCATCATTGCTGCAGCAGTCTTTTCATATATGTGCTCATCATGGCTGCAGCAGTCATGCGCCATATATGTACTTATCATGGCTGCAGCAGTCATGTTCTATATGTACTCATCATGGCTGCAGCAGTCATGTCATATATGTACTTATCATGGCTGCAGCAGTCCTGTCCTATATGTGCTCATCATGGCTGCAGCAGTCTTGTCATATATGTACTCATGGCTGCAGCAGTTATGTCATATATGTACTTATCATGGCTGCAGCAGTCCTGTCCTATATGTGCTCATCATGGCTGCAGCAGTCCTGTCCTATATGTGCTCATCATGGCTGCAGCAGTCTTGTCATATATGTACTCATGGCTGCAGCAGTTATGTCATATATGTACTTATCATGGCTGCAGCAGTCATTGTCATATATGTGCTCATCATGGCTGCAGCAGTCTTTGTGTCATATATGTGCTCATCGTGGCTGCAGCAGTCGTGTGGTATACGTGCTCATCATGGCTGCAGCAGTCATGTCATATACGTGCTCATCATGGCTGCAGCAGTCATGTCATATACGTGCTCATCATGGCTACAGCAGTCATGTCATATACTAGCTCATCATGGCTGCAGCAGTCATGTCATATACTAGCTCATCATGGCTGCAGCAGTCATGTCATATATGTGCTCATCATGGCTGCAGCAGTCATGTCATATATGTGCTCATCATGGCTGCAGCAGTCATGTCATATACGTGCTCATCATGGCTGCAGCAGTCATGTCATATACGTGCTCATCATGGCTGCAGCAGTCATGTCATATACGTGCTCATCATGGCTGCAGCAAGTCATGTCATATACGTGCTCATCATGGCTGCAGCAGTCATGTCATATACGTGCTCATCATGGCTGCAGCAGTCATGTCATATACGTGCTCATCATGGCTGCAGCAGTCATGTCATATACTATAGGATAACAAATGTCAAGTGGCTCACTTGTCCGAAAAACTGAAAAATGAGGTGCCACAGCCTAGAGACCTTACCCACAAGATCTTTGGTAAGAATTATACAGCAAAAATAGAAATAAAGGTTGTGCACACTCTTATTTGGGAATCTTTTAAAATATATTTGGTAAATAAAAGATCACAATTAATAAATCACAGTTAAGACAATACTAGAAATACTAAAAAGAGGATAAAGCAATAAGCTTACATGTGTTATAATCACAATGGATCGAAAAAATGAAAAAATGAAAAATGTCATGTCATATACTAGCTCATCATGGCTGCAGCAGTCATGTCATATACGTGCTCATCATGGCTACAGCAGTCATGTCATATACGTGCTCATCATGGCTACAGCAGTCATGTCATATACGTGCTCATCATGGCTACAGCAGTCATGTCATATACTAGCTCATCATGGCTACAGCAGTCATGTCATATACTAGCTCATCATGGCTGCAGCAGTCATGTCATATACGTGCTCATCATGGCTACAGCAGTCATGTCATATACTAGCTCATCATGGCTACAGCAGTCATGTCATATACTAGCTCATCATGGCTGCAGCAGTCATGTCATATACGTGCTCATCATGGCAGTGGCACTGGAACAGAGCCTGTTTGGGAACAGGAATGTGGGAACAGCTGCTGTGACTACTGGTGGAAGAGGGAGGGCGCCACTTCTGTGATTACATGGGGGAGTCAAAAGGACAGATCTGACTACTCGTGGGCACTACGTTGGGACTGCTATTGGGAGGGGTACCACTGTGAGGTAGGGGCACTGTTGAGTTGGGGGTTACTGCTGGCCTGGGTCTGTAATGGGAAGGGGCGTATTCTGTATGTAATGTCCAGGACCGGGTTCACCAGTTACTATAGACCTAGGACCTCCTGCAGCTTCCACCTAGAAAGGGGTCATTCATATGGTCAATGGGGACAATCCATATGAATGGAGCGGGGGCTGCTTGTATGGGGCCATGCCGACCTCACCCCTAAAAGGACTAATATTCCATACGGCTCCTGGGATCATGTCTCTTCCATACGTAAATGCTTGGGCGTGTATGTAGCCGCTCTCGTGGCGTGTCCTCAGACATAGCTTCAGGTGATGAATAAGGCCTGAACTATGCGTCCTAATGGAGGGTAATTATAAAGCAGTCATGCTCTTGTTATGATAACACTGCCGTGAACGGAATGCGAGTGCAAATAATAGACCGCAAGGAAGATGACATAGTTCACATTCACAACGCTGACAACAATGAAGCAAAGTTAGGATAAACCTGAATGAAAACAAGGGCGTGCCCTCCAGTCTAACCGTAACCCTTAGGTCTGATTGCGGCCACGTGTCATGACTCGAGCTGAGGTTTAAATGAACGCGTCATCCGAAAATTTCACACTTTTATGTTTGTATTTTTTTAAAGAATTTGTGATGTTACTTTGAATTTTCCTTGTCAATATCTATATAAAAAATATAAACCCTGCAGTTTTCGCATGGACCACTAACCTTAAAGGGTTATTCTTATCTTAGACAATAGTGGCATATCGCTAGGATATGCCACCACTGGGACCCGCACCTATATCAAGAATGGAGCCCCCAAAGTAAAGGAGGGTGCACTGCGCATACACAACCGCCCTTCATTCATTTCCATGGGGCCGCCGAAAATAACAGAGCGCTGGCTCGGCTATTTCTGTCGGCTACATAGAAATGAATGGGAGCGGAGTCAGCGCATGCGCGGTGAGCTTCCATTCATTTCTATGGGAGCAGCAGGGAGCTGCGCCTGGTGGTGGCCGGACCCCGGGGTCCTCCAGGAGTAGCGCTCCCCCCTCCGATCTTGATATATCCAAGTGATGTGCCCCCACTGTCTAAGATGGGAATACCCCTTAAATAATAGGCGCCACCATACAGATCAATTTAGCACAGTTATCTGCTTATCTTTACAGACAGGGTTACAATGACAGATATCACCTCTGTGTAGAGATAAGACAGGATCCACCATTGACAATAGGTGCTTGTCAGAGCTCCTCTATTCTTCCTTTGTACTGTACAATGACCTCTGCACAGGTCACAGAACATGCCCAGAAAACTCTCCCATAGAAGTCACTGAGGTCCCATCCTGACCATTGTGTCTGTGGACCATGGGGCTGCCGTAAAGCAATTTTCTTAATGCTAACAGCTCAGGCAAGATGGCCACCCCCATAATCATGTTCAAAACTTAGAATAAGAAAAAAAAATAAGTGGTGACACATTCCCTTTAAATGAACCAAATTTACGATGTAGGGTCCCGGCCTGAAAGTGGCCTAACTTTTCCAATATGACGAATGCTCTTGCAAGTACCCTGTGAATGAAGGTGTGTGGTCTTCTAGGGTATTGCACTGACCCATAGGATCCTCATACCATCTGCAGTCCTGTCTTCATGTATAATTCACTACGGCTATTTCTTTTTTAGGCTCCGCTGCCCCTTCTCCCCTCCTTCATCCCTACCCCACCCCAGCCATGGTAGGAGAAATTACAGATACGGGGGAGCTCTATTCTCCATTTGTAAGTATTGGCACTTCATTACCTATGCTATATACGATCATGAGAATGGGGGGTCCCCAACCCTCTGTGTGAATGGAGCGGTGGTGTGCATGTGTGATCACCACTCCATTCACCTCTATGGGACTGTTGCCGAGTGCTCAGCCTGTGCTTGGGAGATAAGTCTTTGTAATGGGATAACCCCCTTAAAGGGCACCTGTCAGCAGATTTGTACCTATGACACTGGCTGACCTGTTACATGTGCACTTGGCAGCTGAAGACATCTGTGTTGGTCCCATGTTCCTATGTGCCCTCATTGCTGAGAAAAATGATGTTTTAATATATGCAGATGAGCCTCCAGAAGCAACGGGGGCGTTACCATTACACTTAGAGGCTCAGCTCTCTGTGCAACTGCCACATCCTCTCCACTTTGAGTGACAGGGCCTGGCCTGATCACAGTTACACTACCTGGCCCTGACAATCAAAGTGGAGAGAGGGCGCAGCAGTTGCAGAAAGAGGTGTAATGGTAACGCCCCCATTGCCCCTAGAGGCTCATTTGCATATATTAAAACATCTTTTTTCTCAGTAATGCGGGCACATATGAACATGGGACCAACACAGATGTCTTCAGCTGCCAAGTTCACATGTAACAGGTCAGCCAGTGTCATAGGTACAAATCTGCTGACAGATGCCCTTTAAGAGAGTCGCCTGAATACCATTCACGAGAGTTTTTGTAAATTTGCTTCCAACAGGACGTACGTGTCACTCAGGCTTGCGGTTTTACAGATCTTGTCATCTGTAGGGACACGATTTTATGTCCACTTCCTCAATTAAGCAACTGTTTTCCAGACATCTGCCACCTCAGCTCCTCGACTGAGGAAAGCGGCTGACTGAGGCAGTCCTATATCCGTAACCTTGCTGACATCAGCAGTCGCATAGTGAAGCAATGGTAGAAGTGGCAGATGTAGAATCCTAATGTCCTGTCACCTCTATTAACCCATGATGTGCCATCACGTCCTGTAGCAGACCTTGTATTCTCATCTGAATACCACTGCAGCCCTTAAAGTGACCGCTCTGCTAATAGATTAGTGGATATGTCTATGTGGAGAACAGGGGTGTGACCACCACATCCAGGCAGAGAGTGAACGGGGAAGTGGCCTCTTCGTGGCTGCTTCGCTTCCACAACTCCCATAGTAGTGAATGGTGAGAGATGTACACGTACACGGTCACCTCTGTATTCATTCTCCACCATGTGGATCGGGGGGCGCCCATTCAGATAGGTGGAACTAACATCTATCAGACGGATTTACCATAAATATTCTAGATGGAAATATCCCTTTAAGGAACTGCATGAAAAGCTATTTCATTATAGATTTTTATTCCAATATTGCTCCTCTTACAAATGGGAGCAGATGGTGAATGCCCAGTTTTCCTCTGGTTGCCCTGCCACCCTATTTTATGAGATCCCACACTTTATTACCGTATATTAGGGGAGGTGAAATAGTGCTATAATCATTGTACAGTAAGGCCCCATTCACACGACCGTATTGAATGAGGCCGCAAAATTGCGGAATAGATGCGGCCCCTTCACCTCTATGGGGCTGGGAGCAGCGGCACGGAGCTAGCTCCATGCCGCGGCTCATTTGAAGCATGTCCTATACTTGTCCGTGCGCACGGACAAGTATAGGCATTTTCAATGGGGCCGCCCAGCGTGTGTTCCGAGCACTGCAGAACACATGCCGGGCGGCCCCTGTATATTTGCGGGTCCGCAATAATGCGGACCTGCAAATATACGTTCGTGTGAATGGACCCTTAAGCTAATATGCAAGATGGGAGAAGGTGGAGAGATGCCAACTTAAAGGGGTCTGCAGTTCTTTTAAACTGATGAGCTATTGTAGAGATAGATCATCAGCATCAGATCTGCAGGGTCTGACAACCAGTAGCGGCGCGGCCTTCTCACTGTTTACTGCAGGCCCATGTCACGAATAGTACCAGTGGCCTGGGCGTGGCTAAGCTCCCTTCAAGTGAACGGGGCTTAGCCCCGCCCAGGCCAGTGACACAAGTCGTGACGTCACTGGGCTTGCGGTAAACAGAGAGAAGGCTGCGCCACCACTGGGTGTCGGACCCTGCCGATCTGATGCTGATTATCTATCCAGAGGATAGATCATCAGAATGAAAAAAAAACTGCAGAACCCCTTGCTTAGAGGGAACTTAACCACCCATAGACACAGAAAGACCTCTATTGACCCTACGTGACTGTGCGGTAAAATGTTATTTGCCTCTACAGATTGCATTTCTAAAACTTGTTTTCCCGCGCAGGTCGGACTGATCTACATGTTTAACTTGATTGTTGGCACCGGCGCCCTCACCATGCCTAAGGCCTTTGCCAACGCTGGCTGGTTGGTGAGTCTTATTCTCATCATCTTCTTGGCGTTTATGAGGTGAGTACACAGTGGCCAACGCTATATGGCATCATTTAGTTCTCTCGTGCATCCCCACGCAGGAATTTATGGGGCCGTTCATGGAGTAATGGGGTACATTGTCAGATCCCTTGATCTAAAGGGGTTTGTTGCTGTGATAGATCTTCTTCAAAGGTCAACTTTGCTTAAAGGGCTTGTGTAAGAATAGTAGGGGGTGCCACCCCCCCCTCCCCCCAAACACACACATTGTATCAGTCCTGCAAAGGGAAGACTACCCTGCTTCCTGTGCCTTCTCCTCCATGCCTGGGCTGCTCCCTCAATGTTGAAGTCGCCTGCAGTTAATCATTGGGAACAGCGGAGACCAGATCTCCGTATGTCATGACAAATGGTCACATGATTCAAGGGGATCTGGTCTCTGCCGCAGCCAGGGTTTATCTGCTCCCATGTTTTCAACGAGGGAGTCCAACAGAGTAGCCTAGGCAAGGAGGAGAAGGAGCAGGGAGCCAGCACTGGTAAGCAGGTAAGTCATCTTCCCTTTACAGGTTCGGTAAAGTAGTGGGATTCCCAACCCCTCTTCCCTCCATTCTTGCACAACCCCTCTAAGGTTTATCACCACGGGTCGACCCCATTTTTTTTGTAGTCCAAAACTGTACCTATTTGTAGCTTTCAGCTTATTTTCTGTATTGCACAGCCCCTGCTTTCATTTATGCAGTCGGGTGCCTGCAGCCACCACTAGAGGGAGCTTACTGCATACAGATTTATTATGGAGCTTAGTTAAAGCTGTATATATCTGAATGCGACCGCCACTTGCAGCTAAAAACTTTCTCCACCCCCCGCCTCTGGCAGGCAGCGGCTGCATGATTTTGTGATAAAACTGCCATCACGTGTGGGCATGGCTCTCCGCGTCGCTTCTGCTGCATCTCCCCGTCGCGCAGATCAAAACATCCGGTGATGGTGGGTTGGGCGGGGGGCAGCCAATAGCAGGCCACAGTGGGAACAAGCCTCCCTAGCGTCACCCGTGATGCTAGGGAGGCTCATCCTCGTCACAGCTTGCTATTGGCTGCCTTACCCAACTCCCTCCCCACCCCCCGTTCCCCGAGGTATTGTAGGTCTTTGGGGGGCATTATAAGTCTTGAATAACCCCTTTAAGCCCCTAACTGTTTTGCCAGAGTGGAGCTCCAGCAGTGGGAAAAGTATTTAACTTGAGGGGGGAGGGCTGCTTTAGATGCTGCTACCTCCTGAATGGTAGCAGCTAGAAACATGCTGGTCTTGTTTGAAAGCAGACATTCCACGCTTTCAGACAATACCAGAATGACAGCAATATGTTCAGGACAGAGGAAGATATCACTGATAGAAATTGGGATGCTGTGAATGCAGCTGAAAGTGAAAGTAAAAATAGGTTTTATCCGCGATTATTCCCGACTTGATTTCTAACAGTGATATCTCCTCTGTTGCTTGTACCTTAGCTGTCATCTTATATGAAAGCCTGGACTGTCAGTTTTCAAACAAGATCAAGTTACATGTTTCTAGCTAGTACCATTGAGGAGATATCACCATCTAAAGCAGCCCTCCCCCCTCCAGTTAGCTACTTTTCACACTGCCCGAGCTGGACTCGGGCAAAACTTCACGGTCCTGCAGGGAACCATGGACTGATGAGTGAGGTTTTTCTGTTAAGAGGCACAGGTTAGGACCCCAAGGGTAGTCAGCTCCAAGGGTGGACAACCCCTTTAAGCTTAATAAATACCCCCCAATGGCTTTCTTGTCGTTTCCCTGCCTTTGTCACAGTTACATGTTTATCAGAGCCCTAACCTGGTGCTGCTCCTCTCTTCTAGCTACATGACCACAACCTTTGTCGTTGAAGCGATGGCTGCTGCCAATGCCCAGCTGCGCTGGAAGAGATGGGAGAAAGAGGTGGTGAGTTCAGTCTAATCTCATTGCTTTTCATACTACATTGTGCTAAACCTTTTCCTCTGAGAAACGCTGCGGTACTTATGGAGCGCACTGAGCTTGTGCAGCGGCTGTAGGCTTGTCCTAGTGGGACCCTAATAGGAACTGATGTTAGTCCAGAAGCTATGTCCACCTTTGAAACCATTTTCTCTTTATCCCAATGCGTCTAAAATGAAAAGATTGTCTGGGATTTTAACACTGATGGCCTGTCTTCAAGAGAGGTGAGGGTCTGACACCCCACGTCTCCACCGATCAGTTGTTACCTGGTACTTCTGGTGGCGGAAGTAAACAGTTCTGTCCGTTGTGCAACTAACCTGCTCCGTTCGCAGCACAATGGACAGACCGTGTATTTCCAGCGCCTACTGATCGGTGGCGTTGTGGGTTGGCGGATCCCCACCTATCCTGAGGATAGGCCGTCAGTATCAACATCCTGGACGACCCCTTTAAAACAAGAATAATGGAAAGCACTATGCAAATGGTCTAAAATATTCTCCTGTTTTGTGCATACAGCTTCTCTGCAGACTAAGGGCTCATGCACAAAACCGTATGTATTTTTGCGATCCGCGAAAAGAACAGATAACATTCATGTGACGTCCGTGTTGCATCCGTTTTTTTGTGGATCCATTGTAACAGTGCCTTTCATTGTCCGCAAAATGTTTTCTTGGAACAGACTTGCGGACGGGCCACAAAAAACCCCACAAAAACGGAATGGACACGGACAAAAAATATGTTTGTGTGCATGTGCCCTCATGATGCTGCTGCTGCTGCTCGATTCTTAGGGCCTACAAACAAAGGCTTGAGCTCTGAACTTGCAACTGCACAAGCAGGCATGTCAGAGAGGTGCACACCTCTACTTTAAAGAGGACCTTTCACCACTCCTGACATGCCTGTTTTAATAGCTCCATGCATTCCCCATGTAATAACAATTCTGGAACATCTATTCTTATGTCTCTATGTTGTGCCATTCCTTTATTATTCCTGCTAGAAGTTATGAGTGAATTGCTATTTGTCTTCAGCAAAGGAACAGGGGGGAGGTGACCAGTTGGGGGTGTGTATCTGCACAGTCTGAACATGGCAGCACTGATTGGCTACAGTCAGTCTGTGCGGGGACACACCCCCAACTGGTCACCTCCCTTCTGTTCCTTTACTGAAGGCAAATAGCAATTCACTCATAACTTCTAGTAGAAATAATAAAGGAATGGCACAACATACAGACATAAGAATAGATGTTCCAGAATTGTTATTACATGGGGAATGCATGAAGCTATTAAAACAGGCATGTCAGGAGTGGTGAAAGGTCCTCTTTAAAGAAGCACTCCTACCAGAAATGTTTTGCTCTAGTCTGCTAATAACGAGCATCATTTAAGTAGTATTACGAGTAATCTACTTATTATATGCAGCGTTTCAGTCCTCCTCTGTCCCACGTGGTCGGCACTCATATTCAATTCACACAGTCTAGAAATAGACTGGAGGTCACTTTCTACTCATTTCTATCAGATGTACATGTACTATTTGTATTGTGCTGTCCACTAGCAGGCCAGAGGATAAAAACTTGGTGGGGTGCTTCTTTAAAGTGTAAGGCTCCATTCACACGTCCTGTTTTTGTTTCCTGATTCGATCCTGATTTTTTTCAGGATTTTTTTCAGGACCCATTGAAATGAATGGATCCGGATCAGGAAAGAAAAACGGGACGTGTGAATGGAGCTTAACTGTCACTATTTGTGTAATGTGTAGGGGCAGTGATACTGACCATTTATGTGATATACTTTAATTACTGAAATCATACAGTTATATTAGAAAAATAGCTCTAAAGTGGCCCATTTTGAGCCTTAGCAACGCTCCTCTGTCTTCTGTTTACATAACACAGTCAGTGCTGAGCAGGTCTCCACAGTTATGTAAACAGAAGACAGAGGAGCGTTGCTAAGGCTCAAAATGGGCCACTTTAGAGCTATTTTTCTAATAGAAATGTACACTTTCGGTAATTAAAGTATATTACAAAAATGGTCAGTATCGCTGCCCCTGCACATTACACAAATAAAAAAAAGAATGACAGTTGCACTTTAAACCTGTTCCCTTTAGTGAATTAACACGTTACTAACTAGTCATCAAAAAAAAAAGTGGGGGGGGGGGGGGCAAGAATATCGATTTTTATAGCCAGTTCTAAAATGTGTACACCTATGTAATAATGTCTGATATTTAAAGTTTTTTTTTTTTTGTTTCCTTTCTTCCAGAGTCCCAAGACGTTCAGTTTGGAACACGTGCCGTTACTTCATTTGGGTTTTCTTTATACTTATTGATACCGGCAACATCCTAGGAATCGCAAGAGAATCAGGATGTGGATATGTTTGACAGAGGGGGCTTAAAGGGGTTCTACAGGCTCTCCGATCTTGATGACCTATCCTCTGGTCGTCGGGGTGTGCCGGGTGTCAGACGAGCTGTATGAGGAGACTAGTCGCACAGTGCATACGTGCCATCTCCCTTCTCTCTTCCTGCTCCCTTCCGATCTGATATTGATAACCTATCCTGACGATACATCATTAATATAGGAGAGCCCAGAGAACCCCTTTAAGGGTTAATGATTTTGTAATATATAAGGAGCCATATATTGTATACTTAATGTGCAATATGCTTACAATAGGACTGAACCTGTCTAGTAACACCAGGGTATGATATACACATTTGCGTCTAACCCAGATCTGTCTTGTCTGTTACAAATTGTCTGATTTTTCAGGAAGCCGATTCCTCGGAAAACTCCGATAATGAATCTCTGTCTCCTGACGGGTATGAAAATTCAGAAGTCCAGCCTATCCTTTCAGTGCGTGAGTATCTGCCTGGCGAGCGGGCGGGTGGTCTCCCTTGTTGGGTGGGATGTACAATAATAAAATGATCATTTTTACTTGTTTTTCAGAGCGTCGAGGTTTGTCCAATCCGTTTGAAATTGTGGAGCGGGTGGAAATGGGGCAGATGGCGTCCATGTTCTTTAATAAAGGTATGAATTTAAGATGAGAAACTGAGCCGCATTTGTTATCGCGCCGTTATAACAATTTTCTAAATTACCATAGCGCAATATATTCTGCCGTAAATTATTTAGTGGCAATTTATCTGCCGTCAGTCCAGTTGGTGCCAAAAGGTGGCGCCACTCTTCTGTGAATGGGGAGAGAGGTGTTTGCTTTGGTCCATGAATTACTGAGCAGTAAAATCTGATTTTATCCTTTTTTTTTTTTTTTTTTTTTTTTTTTAGAATCAGTATTACGTTTGTAGTTAAAACGAGATTTATGGCATTGCTCTTACTGACACTGGCGGCAGTGGGTACTGGTATGGCGCTCTGATCGGGCAGGAGCTGCGCTCGCCCGATCATCTGCAGGGGTCCGGCAGTGGCCGATAGCCAGACCCCTGCTTTATGCACCAGCATCAATGCCGGTGCATTAACCCTCGCACTGCCGTGGTCAGCGCTGCTGTGACGGGGACACGATGGCAGGGAAGGCAGCCCAATGCCTTCCTTAGGCATCGGGCTGTTTTCTACAGAAGCCTGTGAGATCCAGCCCCCTGGATCTCACAGGCAGAAGGCTGTAAGTGTATTACTGTGAGTAATACACTTACAGCCAATGCATTACAATACAGAAGTATTGTAATGCATTGTGCAGGGGATCAGACCCCCAAAAGTGGAAAAAAAAGTGAAAAAAATAAAGTTTAACAAAAAAATAAAAGTTTCAATTAAAGAAAAAAGCGTCATTTTCCCAAAATAAAGTTAAAAAAAATTGTAAAAAATAGGGAAAAAAAGAAAAGCAGGAATATTAGGTATCGCAAAATATCACATGACCCACCCCACTAGGTAAACGCCGTAAAAAATAAAAACAGTGCAAAAAAAGCCATTTTCTGATCACCTTGCCTCACATAAAGTGTAATACCAAGCGATCAAAAAGACGTATTAATCCCAAAATGGTACCAATCAAACCGTCATCTCGTCCCGCAAAAAATGATACCCTACCTGAGACAATCGCCAAAAAAATAAAAAAATATGGCTCTCAGAAAATGGCAACACAAAAAAAAGATTTTATTCTGTTCAAAAATGCATCTAATGTGTAAAACTTAACAAAAATAAAAATGTTAGACATATTGGGTATCACCGCGTCCGTAACAACCTGCTCTATAAAAATATTACATGAGATGGCTTCCCAGGTGAATGCTGTAAATTTTTTTTTTTTAAAAAAACTATGCCAAAATAGCCATATTTTTCCTTCTTGTCTCACAAAAAGTGTAATAGCAGGCGATCAAAAAGGCGTATTTACCCCAAAATGATACCAATCAAACCGTCATCTTGTCCTGCAAAAACTTAGACCCTACCTGAGACAATCGCCCATAAAACACATAAAAATGTTAGACATATTGGGTATCACCGCGTCCGTAACAACCTGCTCTATAAAAATATCACATGATTTGCCCCTTCGGGTGAATGCTATAAAAAAAAAAAACTATGTCAAAACAGCTATTTTTTTTTTTCACCTTGACTCACAAAAAGTGTAATAGCAGGCGATCAAAAAGTCTTATGTACCCCAAAATGGTACCAATGAAAACGACACCTCATCCTGCAAAAAATAAGCCCCCACATAAGACAATAACTCAAAAAAAATAAAAATCAATGGCTCCCGCAAGCCAATCTATCAAAATCTGTGCTGCAAAATCCATATGGCACTCCTTCTGTTCTGAGTCCTGCCATGTGCCCCCACAGCAGTTTACCACCACATATGGGGTGTTGCCGTATTCAGGAGAAAATGGGGAACAAATTATGGGGTGCTTTTCTCCTGTTACCTCTTGTGAAAATGAAAAATTTGGGGCTAAAGCAACATTTTATTGGAAGAAATGAAACGTTTCATTTTCACAGCCAAGTGTTTCCAAATTCCGTAAAAGGGTCAAAGTGGCCAGTACCCCCCTGAATATATTCTTTGAAGGGTGCAGTTTCCAAAATGGGGTCACTTTTTGAGGGTTTCCACTGTAGGGGTTTTTCAATTACAAAGTGGTGCCTAAAAACCATTCTAGCAAAATCTGCCTCCAAAATCCATATGGCACTCCTTTCCATTTTGCTAAATTTGGTATTTTTTTATAAATAAAAATGAAATATTTTGCCACAAATGTACTACTGTCGTGAAGCACAATATGTGACTAGAAAACAGTCTCAGAATGGCCTGGATAAGTAAAAGCGTTCTAAAGTTATTACCACATAAAGTGACACATGTCAGATTTGCAAAAATCGGCCTGGGATTTAGGGTGAAAAGTAGCTCGGTACTGAAAGGGTTAAGGACAAGCTAAATTTATCAAACAAGTGACGTTTGATAAATGTGGTACAAAGGACTCTCCAACACAGCCTCAAGCAAAACTGACTTCAAATATTCTCCTCATGCTAAAGGGGTTGGTATCTTTATATATAAAAAAAAGCCAATGAAATTCATCCGTTTTTAATGGCCATGAAAAACTGATGCAAAACGGCCATTAAAAATGGACAGAGGGACAGAAGATGGATGTGCAAATGGTTGAAAAATGGCCACGTGTGCCTGTTTTTAATGAGCGTTTTTTTCGTGACAGTTAAAAACGGACATTTTTAACAGACGTTTATTTCATTGATGCCTTCATTGAGAAACGGACGTTAAAAATAGACCTATTCAATTGTATGGGGGCAGTCTGTCAGTCAAAAACGGACAAGATAGAACATGTTCTATTTTTTGACGTCCGTTTTTCACTGACAGTCAAAAAAACTTCTTTGTGACTAACCCCATAGACTACCATTGGTCTTAAAACAGACGTGTGATGGCCGTTAAAAAAAATATACATCACTTGTCCGTGTGCAATTGCGACTGCAATGTCCTGCACCGCTGCTACTAACTAGACTCTGTGTGGACGAGCTCTGTGGCCTTTTCATTACTACTGATTGGCGGAGAACCTCCTCACAGATCTAATACTGATGACCTATCCTGAGGAAGCCGGAAAACTCCTTTAATTTACCGGACATGCATCTGCCCTAATGTTTTTGAAATCCTATACCAGCATTTTAATGGAAGTTACCATTACGTTAAAGGGGTTGTTTGCAGCTGAGCCAACCAAGAGGTGGCTAACGGGTCTAACAAGACGCACTCAGCTTGTCTTGCAGGCTTCATTTTCTCTCTCTCTTTCTTGCAGTCGGTGTAAACCTGTTTTATCTGTGCATCATTATATATCTGTATGGAGACCTGGCTATATATGCAACCGCCGTACCTCTGTCCCTCGTACAGGTCACATGGTAAGTTACAATGGAGAGGGACTTTTCTTCATATAAATGAAAAACCCAGTTCTTAGGACTGACCTCTAGCTGAAACACAACTTTGCTTTTCTACGGTCAATACTCTCACTTCTGTTACCTCTTTTATGTATATTGCCTGCATTTCTTTTTTAAGTTTAGAGCCCAGGGTGCTCAAAAGTTTCTACCCATCAGCAGTAGCCCTGGTAGGAGTTTGGGACATCGTACAGGTAGTTCAGGTGCATGTTTGATATCTCCCCATGGACCTGTGGAGACAACGGGTGTCACCGACACCTGGTTCAGACTGTTGTTGTGCAGTATGGGGGATCTGATTTATAAGCATTGAAGCACCAAGAAGAATAAGAAGTATGAGACTGACGTGTAGGAACACAAGGGAAATATTACTGTAGGGTGGAAAGAGATTTCAGCTTTTTATTTTATTTGTTTCCACCCCACCCTTCAGTACCTGTGGGAATAATCCATACTTGCATGCCCCCCATTGCTTCGTTATGGGTCCCTGGCTCTCTTCACTCATCTACTGAGCCCTTTCTTTAAAGGGGTTCTCCAGGAATTAAAAAAAAGAAAATGCTTAAATATTACTTTATAATAAATATATTCCCAAATACCTTTCATTAGTTATAATGGTCCGTTTTGTCTGGGGAGCAATCATTAGGAGAAACAAAATGGCCGCCATCCTATCAGTATACACAGAACCTGTCCTAATCACACAGGAGGACAAATTACTTTACAACACTGAGCTAAAGAGCTGCCTCATCCTCCTCTCTGCTCTGCTCGTCAGGAATCATGATCCTCAAAACAGGTGAATCTCTGTGGGAATGGAGAAGATGAGGAAGGTGAGGTGGGGCTAATGAGCAGCACTTGTGTGCAGTCTCCATTTCCACAGTCCGTCCTCTCTGTACTTCATGTCTCCTCATGAACTAAATTCCCCAGAGATTCAGCTAAAGTCCTTATCATCTGTATTCAGGATCATAATCCCTGACAAGCAGAGCAGAAAGGAGGATGAGGCAGCTCTTTACCTCAGTGTTGTGAAGTAACTTGTCCTCATGTGTGATCAGGACAGGTTTTGTGTGAATAGGACGGTGGCCATTTTGTTTCCTTTGATGATTTCTTCCCAGACAAAACAAGCCGTTATAGCTAATGAAAGGTATTTGGGAATATATTTATAATAAAGTAATATTTAAGTATTTTCATTTTTTTAATTCCCGGAGAACCCCTTTAAGCTTCTGGATGGATAAGGTCATGTGCGCCGCTGCCGTCAATGACTGGCTTCAGCAGTGGTGTGATCCTGCAGCGAGGTATCAATTGGGGACACGTCACCACTGAGACCAGTCATGGGGTTATGGGCCACAGTGGTCCATGTGACGCCATCCATCTGGACGTTTACAGACAGTGACAAGAAGATGAGTGAAGGGAGCCAGAATGGAGGAGCAGGGAGCAGGTGAGTATGGCTATTTATACTGGTACAGCAACTCTTTAAAGGGGCATTCCTATCTTTTAAAGTAATTGCATATCACTTTATGATCAGCGGGAATCTGATCTCTGGGATCTCCGCTGATCTTGAGTATGAAGGGGGCATCGCGCTGATCTGGTGCTACATATCTCTTTCACTATGATTTCCTGGTACAGATCCATTCCAGTTAATGGGGCCGACGTCCGTCTCCTCCACAGCTTGGTCTCCAGGAGCTCTACCGTGTAGGAAAAATTTAGAAGGGAGCACAGCGCCTTCTCAATGTTGGTGGGGTCCCACAGGCAGGGGTGGACTGGGAACTTAAAGTGGCCCTGGGATAAAAAAAAAATTAAAATTAAAAGTGACCCCAGTTTGTAGGCAGGTCCAAATTTAAAGAAGGCGGGGTCAACAATACCTTAGTGCAAAACACCATCCCAGCAGAACCATATACCACAGTGTAGCACGGTATACTGCCCCATAGGCTGTCCTTCTGTGGTGGCCATCAATAGCTGCCATCTTCTGTCCTCCTCCTTCAATTATCTGTGACTAAGAAATGGAGCAGGGCGATCAGTAGGTGAGGTGAGGGCCACAGCAGTTAAATTCAGGAGGGCATGTGCAGTTGCTGGCTGAGTACATGAGTACCTGATTCTCACAGCGTTAATTACTGTTGACTGGTCATTATGTACACGGTCAGTGACAGAGAGGAGGACTTGGGTGGCCCCCTGGGGCTTCGGCCTACCGGGAAATTTCCCTGTACAGTCTATGACCAATCCGCCCTTGTCCAGAGGTCAATCCACTAGTAATCATAAAGTAATGGCATATCCAAGTGATACGTCATTACTTTATATGACAACCCCTTTTAGGGTGTGTCCACACGTGCACACGACCATATGCCCTCTGCCCTCCGACACATATGGTCTGTGAGCAGGCCACATGTCCCGGAGCAGCATAGATCGTGGGCACGGGAGCGCACAGCATCATAGATTACAATGAGGCTGTGCACGTCGGGCCGCCCGTGGGACTATTGTCCTGCGCTCATAAGATCATACGAGTGCAGGACAATAGTCCCGCGGGCGACCGAGTGTGTACAGCATCATTGTAATCGATGCTGTGCGCTCCCCTGCACACGATCAATGCCGCTCTGGGACAAGTGGCCCGCTCACTGACCGTATGTCTCGGAGGGTATATAGTTGTGTGAAAAGGGCCCTTACAGGCAGATTTTGTAGTGAACTTGCTGCGGATTTCACCCTTTGCATTGGAACGGATGAAATCTGGAGTAAAAATCCGCAACATAAATTGTCATGGTGTGGATTTAACATCTGTACTGTGGGTCCATTTCCGCAGCATGTGAATGAAATCTGTTAAAATCTCATCCACTTTGCAGGTACTGTAATATTCTGCAAAAACACAACACACCCGTCCCATGTAAAGATACCCTGAGTGTTACTATATATCCGTGACTTTAGAGTTTGCATTGTGCGGGGCTCGGACTGTCCACACTTGACGAATAGCAGATCCTTAAAGTGTTTTATTCCATTTATTTTCTCTTGAACGTTCGGCCTTTGCTGCTAAGAGTAAATGTCCACACAGACCTTAAATCCTCTTAGCAGCTGGTAATCCCTCCATAAACTTCCATACGCGAAGCATTTAGGGTTATTTTCCACAGAGAGTAGATGAAATTGAGGGAATTCCCAAGTGCGCTCTCCTGAACTGATGATGTCCTGATTCCATTACCTCTGCTCCATATATTAGAGCCAGCGCTGTAGAGTTCATGGCCATGTGCAGCGCCGGGCCATCTGTCATTATGTTCACACCAGCATTAAGGCCTGTGATAGTAGCTGGCGTAACTGATGCCCTGTGCCCAATATAGCATCATTCCTACATAGGTTTTTGTCGCCTCATGGACCATAAAATTGTGTTATTTTCTGTCCTCATACAGTTTTACTGGGAATGAATCGTGTGGAACTCAAGCTGGAGAGAAAAATGATACCGACGCCTGTTGGGGAAACATCAGACGGATTGACGCTTACAGGATCTATCTGGTAAGTGCTTTTTCCAACTATATTAACCACAGGCGACCAATGACTCTCCGGAGACATTCGGTGGGAGTTCTTGGTTGACCTTTCTGTGCTAAGTTCTCGGTTCTCCAAAAATGATCTAATGATGTATGAATAGGGCTGGTCCAGGAACGCCACATTGTAGGGCCAGGTCCAGTGACCAGGGATGTATGGACCTGGCCTTACACATCACTTAAAGGGGCACCGACCACCTCTGGTCCTGGCATTCAGGTAGGATGAGGTCTGAGGGAGCCCTATAGTTAGATGGGAATGCCCCTATTAAGGGGTTGTCTCACTTCAGCAAGTGGCATTTATCATGTAGAGAAAGTTAATGCAAGCCACTTACTAATGTATTGTGATTGTCCATATTGTCTCCTTTGCTGACTGGATTGATTTTTCCATCATATTATACACTGCTAGTTTCCATGGTTACAGACCACCCTGCAATCCATCAGTGGTGGTCGTGCTTGCACACTATAGGAAAAAGCACCAGCCTATGTGATCTCTCATGGTCCCGGCCACCAGAGAGGCTGATGCTTTTTCCTACAGTGTGCAAACACGACCACCACTGATGTATTGCAGGGTGGTCTGTAACCATGGAAACGAGCAGTGTATAATGTAATGGAAAAATGAATCCAGCCAGCAAAGGAAGCAATATGGACAATCACAATACATTAGTTTTGCCCACCATTGATTAGAATAGAGCATTGTTTGTTAGTCACAGCAGTGCCTCCCCTAAAGCAGTAACAACAGTTCTCCTCCATACTCTTCTCTTCACTTCCCCAGTAGTCACAGCAGGCCACCCCTAGGTAGCACATGGTCCTGTAATGCATGATGGTAATGAAACCCAGTTGTCAGGGCCAAATTTTTACTAGTCACACTGACGGGTTTTGATCAGTGGTGCGACCGATTGAATCCAGACTGTAGGACCTCCACTGGCTCCAGAGCGGGCAGGTTGTCGTCCTAGCTGCTGGTGTAGAACAGCTTCACGTGCATGACTAGCCTCCTTTAAAATTAAAATGATCTTGCGAATGAAGGGGACACAGTGCTAGTTTAGTCCCCTTCACTGTTTTCCTCTTCATACTGGTGCCCCCTGGTTCAGACCTGCAGCTCGGATCATCACAGGCTGGTTCACATGACGTTTTTCCCATCCGTTACAAAAAACGTATAAGTTAACGGAGGCCTCAGACTGATGCCATACAGTGGCACCTGACACCATAGAGTTCTATTGAAAAAATAAATATAAACTTTTTTTTCAATTTTTTTTTTTTACCAGTCTCTGCAGGATACAAGAATGTGATGTGCTGCATTTTTGTGTCCTTTTTTTTTCTTTCTAACGTATCTGTCAAACGGAGGCATAAAACGTAATGTGAACCCACCCTTAATGGGGTTGTCTCACTTCAGCAAATGGCATTTATCACATAGAGAAAGTGAATACAAAGCACTTACTAATGTATTGTGATTGTCTCTATTGCTTCCTTCGCTGGTTAAATTCATTTTTTTCATCACATTATACACTGCTGGTTTCGATGGTTGCGACCACCCTGCAATCCATCAGCGGTGGTCGTGCTTGCACACTTTAGGAAAAAGAGCTGACCTCTCTGATGGCCAGGGCTGTGGGACCGCACATAGGCTGGTGCCTCTTCCTATAGAGTGCAAGCACGACCACTTCTGTTGGATTGTAGGGTGGTCGGAACGAGCTGTGTAGAATGTGATGGAAAAATGAATCCAGCCAGCAAAGGAAGCAATATGGACAATCACAATACATTAGTAAGCGCCTCGTACTAACTTTCTCTACATGATAAATGCTATTTGCTGAAGGCTGCTGTAAGTTTTTCGTGAGCGTTGAATGCGAGTCTATCCTACATCTACAGCATGACCATTTCCATGTCTTGCAGAATGGTGTCACGAGCGAGACATTTGGCAGGCAGCGCTCATTTCTGAACTGGCTTTTATGTAGTCAGTTCTGCATTAACAATTGATTAAGTACAAGTTGTTGCCTGCCAGATATATAAAGTCCGTCTGTCTGCGCGTTAGACCATGGTCAAGACTGCCAGAGCTGATGAAAAGCGGACACGTGGAATTACAAATGGCTGGTCCACTGCCCGTGAGATAGAGGTCTGCTAAGCCAAAAATGAAAGACCTTGTCTGAGGGCAGAAGAACAGCACCCCCAGATCAGAATATCGATGGCCTATCATTATGAGCCGTTGGTATCAGATTGTTGATTGTCCAGCTCTTGGCACCCCTGCCGATCGTTAGTTTTACTTGCATACCACCAGCCTAGTAGCCACAGAGCAGGGGATTGCAGCTTCATCCCATTTCCTTGAACGGGACGAAGCTGCAATATAATGCACCATCTCTACTAAGTGATGGCATGCTGGGAAAAGAATAGAATGTAAGCAGTGAAGAGGTCACATTACTGACACCAGAATTGTGGCTCCTTCACCCAGCTGATGGGCAGGGGCATCGAGAGTTGCCCCCCCCAGCAGTCTGAAGGGTAGGCCATCAATATTTTTATCCCTGTAAGACCCCTTGCCACTGCAGCACCGATTGCTCCAGTCTTTGTTTATTTTCCAGGATTGATGACAGGCTGTACCAGCATATAACTACTGCAGCCAATCACTGACCTCAGCAGTCACGTGCCACAAATACTAGTAACACTGCTGAGGCCAGTTACTGGCTGCATATGGCATGTATTGAAATGAATGAATGACCATCCACAGACAGCCAGGGTCTGGGCTCCTGAATGGGGGATCCCTGCTGTAATAAGACAACCCCTTTTAAAAGGACCCGTCCCCTCTCTTGACATGTCAGATTTGGTAAGTACGTGCATCCCCATGTAATAATTCTGCAGCATCTATTCCTGGGATCAGCAACCTCCGGCACTCCAACTGTTCAGAAACTACAGCTCCCAGAATCCTCCTTTCACTTTTATCGGGCAGCCAAGCAATTGTGCATGCTGGGAGTTGTAGTTTGACAGCAGCTGGAGTGCCAAAGCTTGCTGATCCCTGATCTGTTCTTAGAACTGTGTTGTGCCAATCCTTAAAGAGGACCTTTCACCACTCCTGACATGCCTGTTTTAATAGCTCCATGCATTCCCCACGTAATAACAAGTCTGGAACATCTATTCTTATGTCTGTATGTTGTGCCATTCCTTTATTATTTGCACTAGAAGTTATGAATGAATTACTATTTGTCTTCAGTAAAGGAACAGAGGGGAGGTGACCAGTTGGGGGTGTGTCCCTGCACAGACTGACTCTAGCCAATCAGTGCTGCCATGTTCAGTCTGTGCAGGTACACACCCCCAACTGGTCACCTCCCCTCTGTTTCCTTACTGAAGACAAATAGCAATTCATTCATAACTTCTAGTGCAAATAATAAAGGAATGGCACAACATACAGACATAAGAATAGATGTTCCAGAATTGTTAGTACGTGGGGAATGCATGGAGCTATTAAAACAGGCATGTCAGGAGTGGTGAAAGGTCCTCTTTAATTATTCCTGCTAGAAGTCATGGACACATTGCTACCAGTCTGCAATAAAGCTAGTGCTACACGATGACATTTTTTGCGCGACTATTTGTCGCAGTAATTTGTTGCGGTCGCTGCTTTTTGCGCAACACATTTCTCAGTGTAGTTGTACACTTTTGTCACACGGCAAATGTCGCCATGTAGCCATACCCTAAGGCGTAATGCACACGATCAGGATTGCGTGCGGACAATCCGCACTGTAGGTCATGTACATTGTCTTCTATTAGAATCTGAAATTCTCATGCACACGATGCCGATTTTTTCAGCGTGGATTTAGAATCCCCAGCATGTCAATTTATTTGATTTTTCCTGTCCGGATTTTCTCCATTCACTTCAATGGGGACAGTAAAATCCTCACCAATTGATGTGGATTGACCGCACGGATTTCCCTGTGAACACCTGCAAGTTTCAGTGCGGATTGGCCGCACATAGATCCTGGACGTCTGCATTTACCCTAAAAGTCCAGCTGCACAGTCTGACATTGTGCAATCAGTGCCGTCAGTGTCAGACTGTGCAGGGAGGACACCCCCCCACTCAATTACAATAACTTCTAGCAGGAATAATAAAGGAATGGCACAACATAGTCATGAGAGTAGATGCTCCAGAATTATTACATGGGGATGCAAGTAGTTACTAAACCAGACATGTCAGGAGAGGGGACAGGTCCCCTTTAAGTAAGTCTCTAAGCATAACAAAGAAGAGCATTGCCGCTATCTGATTTTTGTACTTTTTTTTCCCTTTAGGCCGTATTCACTCTGTTCCTCGGGCCTTTTACTTTCTTTAATGTACAGAAGACCAAATATCTCCAGATTCTGACATCACTCATGAGATGGATAGGTAAGTGGCGGAAAGCGTCACACAGGGCTTGTGACATTATTATATTCCCATTTATGCAATGGAAATAAATCTTGTTTGCAGCGACAAAATACCAGCCGCGGTTTGTGGCATTTGTTTGCATCACCGCTGCCATTAATTAACAAAGCTGTCGTAGTGAATGCTAAGCGTTTAGTGGTGAAATTGAGTGAGGACTATAGACGTGTGCTGTGTGACGGCTCTTGGCGCTGCTGAGCGGCCAGTCGGGCACAGCTCATGAGCTAAGTAGTCACCTGTTTACTGGGCAGTTGTACCAACTAGCTTATGTTATCTTACTAATGGTAAGGGGCTGTCCTGGCATCCATTTTCTTATCTTCATGTATGGTACACCTATCCAATCTGGGCACAATCAAGGTGCAATCATATGCAGGTGCTAACGCAAAACTACAAACTTCAATACAGTATAAAAACGCACACTGTGCCTGGAGGACCCTGGGTTTCCCGGGGTCCGGCCACCACCAGGCGCAGCTCCCCACTGCGCTCATAGAAATGAATGGGAGCGCACCACTCACGCGTGGCCACCGCTCCCATTCATTGCTGTGGAGCCGACGGAAATAGCCGAACCAGCGCTCGGCTATTTTCAGCTGTCCGATGGAAATAAATGCACATACATGCACAGTGCACCCTCCTTCACTTTGGGGGCTCCGGTCTCGATATAGGTGCGGGTCCCAGTGGGACAATGGGGCATATCCTAGCAATATGCCCCCATTGTCTAAGATGGGAATACCCTTTAAAGAGGACCTTTCACCGTTCCTGACATTACTGTTTTAATAGCTTCATGCATTCCCCATGTAACAAAAATTCTGGAGCATCTATTCTTATGTCTGTATGTTGTGCCTAGAAGTTATATGTGAATTGCTATTTGCCTTCAGTAAAGGAACAGAGGGGAGGTAACAAGTTGGGGGGGGTGTACCTGCACAGTCTGAACATGGCAGCACTGATTGGATAGAGTCAGTCTATGCAGGGACACATCCCCAACTGGTCACCTCCCCTCTGTTCCCTTACTGAAGGCAAATAGCAATTCATTCATAACTTCTAGTGCAAATAATAAAGGAATGACACAACATACAGACATAAGAATAGATGCTCCAGAATTGTTAGTACGTGGGGAATACATAAAGCTATTAAAACAGGCATGTCAGGAGTGGTGAAAGGTCCTCTTTAAGTATATAGGTATAAGTCAAGTACACAAGCCTGTAATTACAGGTAGCATAAAAAGAGAAAACCACCAGCCCCCAGAAAATTGATAAAAAAGTAAAACATACCCAAGGTATGGCACTCAGACAGTCCCACGTGTTTCATGTTGCTTCCTCAGTTTAATGGTGTATGGGACGTTACATTCCTTAAAATCCACTGGGACCCAATTACAATTCATAGACACACATGTTAAGAATTACTGTATTCTTCAGACTATAGCACGCACTAGGATATAGAGGAGTAAAATAGCAAAAAAAAAATTTTATCATCAGACCTCATTTCAGACCCCTAAGCTCCATCAGACTTCAGATCAGTGCCCCCATTTCTTCTGAGACCTCAGATCTGCCACCCATTCCTCCTCAGACCTCAGATAAGACCCCCATCAGACCCTCAAGATCCATCAGACCTCAGATCAAATCCCTATCAGACCTCTGTATCAGATCCTCATTCTTCCTCAGATCAGACCCTCATCTGACCCCTGTATCAGACCCCTATTCCTCCTAAGATCAGACCACAAGCTCAATCAGACCTCAGATCAGACCCCCATCAGACCCTCAAGATCCATCAGACCTCTGTAACAGACCCCCTATTCCTCCACAGATCTCAGATCAGACTGCCCAAGCTCCATCAGACCTCAAATCCCTATCAGACCTCTTTATTGGATACCCATTCCTCCTCAGATCAGACCCCCAAGCTGGATCAGACAAAAAAAATTAACTCACCTCTCCTGTGCTGGATGGTGCGCTCTTCCTACGCTCACCGCTCCCAGGTCTTCTACTGGGCCCAGCTCTGCACTGTGACCTGACATCGCACAGCATAAGGTCATAGTGCGCACCTACGTGCACTATATCCTGACAATGTACACTGTCGCGACACAGTGCAGAGTGGTCCTGGAAGAAAACCAGTGAGTGGTGAGTACAGACAGCACAGCGCTTCACTCACTGCTTTCCGTGCCTATTTGGGGTGTAAACGTGAGAGTGCCCAGAACATAACAAACTAGTGCCAGATATAAAACATAATATGATGAATAAAGGGCAATAGTGATCATATAAATAAAAATATATATTAAAAAATCTGTTTATAAAATATATATGATTAATTAATTAAAAATAAATTAATATATATGTAATATACTGAAGAACCATACATAGGAGATATTCCCTTTCCCCACTCAGGTCACTGGTCGCTGAACTATCAAAGATGTTGGTAAATTTCTTTAAAACGGCTCTGTCACCCAGATCGACCCTGCCCTACCAGACATAAAGCCTGGTAGGGTGGATGACGCTGATTAAAACGATATCTGTCTTATGTCTGTCGGTGGTATTGTTGCGATGAAAAATGAACTGATGCAAATAAACCATTCGAGCACCAGGGGGCGGGCTTATGGGTTTCGAGCACCACCCCTGGTGCTCCATAATGATGCCCCTCTGCTTTTCCTTATGCCCTCTGCATTTAGATTGACAGTGCTACACAGCACTCTGGTCCAGAGCAGCGCGTTGGCTTCATCCCAACAAGCTAAGATGTTGTGCGCATGCGCCGTTTTGGACACACATGCGGTCTGGCGCTGTCAATTTAAAGGCAGAGGGTGTGATTAAAAGCATAGGGGCGTCGCTGGAGCGGTGCTCGAACTGCATAGGTGCTCAAATAGTTCATTTACATAATTTTAAAAGTTCATTTTTCTCTGCAACGTTACCACCGACGGACATAAGACAGGTATCGTTTTAATCAGCGTCTTCAGCCCTACCAGGCTATATGATCCCGGTGATGGAGACGCTTTAAGTAAAAACCTCATCTAGAAACCCACAATATTAGGCTTACTGTAATTGACCCCTGCAAAATCGTAATTTGCTTTATGACCACCTCTGCTGTCGCTTAACTAATTTTCCCTGGATGGAATCTGTAGCTTTAAAGGGGTTTTCTGAGACTTTAATACTGATGACCCACCCATCCTCTAGTTGGGTCATCAGTATCTCATTGGTGAAGGTGCGACACCCAGAACCCCCGCCGATCAGCTGTTTGAAAAGGCAGCAGCGTTCTCAGCACCGCAGCTTTCTCTAAGCTTTTCCTAGGCTAGTGACGTCACGTTCATCGGTCACATAGCCTAGGCGCAGCTTGGCCCCATTCAAGTGAATGGGGCTGAGTGCGACACCAAGCACAGCCGCTGTACAATGTACGTCACTGTGCTTGGTAGGCACCGAGAAGGCTGCGGCACTCACAAGATCGCCGGGGCCTTCTTAAACAGCTGATTGGCAGGACCCACATTGATCAGATACTGATGACTTCTCCAGAGGACAGGTCATCAGTATTAGGCCCCATTCACACGACCGTATGAATGGGGCTGTATCTATTCCGCAATATTGCCGAATAGATGTGGCCCCATTCACCTCTATGGGAGCGGGGAGCCGCCGCACGGAGCTAGCTCCGTGCCGCGGCTCCGCTGAAAAATATGAAGCATGTCCTATACTTGTCCGCATGCACGGACAAGTATAGGCATTTTGAATGGGGCCGCCCGGCGTGTGTTCTGCATTATTATTGCGGACCCGCAATAATACGGCCGTCTGAATGGGGCCTTAAAGTCCTGGATAACCCTTTTAAATATGAGGAACCCATATCGCAGTAATTTGATCAAATCAAACCCTAATCTGTGCACACTGCGTTAGAAGCTTCCATCCAAGGTAGGTGTCAGGAAGATTTCCCAAGGTATGACCCCTTGTATAGGCCACACATCAGTGACCTCCAGCTGTAGTGAAACTACAACTCCCAGTATGCTCCATTCATCGTTTCAGTGGGACAGCTGAAAACACCGAGCATTGTGGCTGAACTGTAATACATGATGTGGCCCATGAACAAGAGTGGCGCTGTTTCTTAAAAACAGTTCTGCTCATATGTCAGAATAATTTCGCTTTTTCTGATTCCAGTTCCGTTACATTTGTTCGGAAATGTTGAATTGGATTGATGAATGAAGTTATTGATAGATTTCTGAATTGAGTCGCCCAAGCTAAAAAAAAAAAAAAAATGCTTTGATTGATGAACAGTCCCCGGCCTCGTATCTGAGACTGATAAGGGGTGAAACCCCCTTTCTGATCTCTCTCATACGCTATGAAAATCCATTTACTTGCAGCCTCTCCACTGGGAGCGCCCGCAGGCGAAAGGAGATTAAAATCCTCGAGCAAATCCATAAACCAGATCACGTTTAAATGTCACACAGCACATCCCATGTGAAACACGGATGCCTATGGAAAATACACACGTCACGCCGGCTCGTAACCCTTTATGGTTCACGCTGGTTATGGGGGGGGGGGAGGGGGTTTGTGTCCTTGCAGCGCTATAGGGAGGAGAGGTGGTAACGTCAGGGGCCTCCTTCTTCCAGTGATTTATGGAGCGGGTAATGAGTTTTCACAGCTTTACTGCCACTTTGTTCTCATCTGAGTCAGTCTCATAAATTGTGGAGACAACAGTTTAACCCTTCCCTGTCCAGTCGCAGGCAGTAAAATCGGGATTCTTAAAGGGAAGAGCCGGAGGTCCTTTCGCGTCATTTAACCCCTTTCGTTTTCTGTTTCACCACAGCTTTCATCATCATGATTGTGATAGCGCTAATCCGTATCGGCGAAGGCAAAGGCGAAGGGAGGCCTCCCATGGCGGACGCCTCTGGGATCCGGAATCTTTTCGGGGTGTGCGTGTATTCTTTCATGTGCCAGCATTCTCTGCCTTCACTCATCACGCCCATCTCCAGGAAGAAACACCTGACCGGGCTGGTCCTCGTGGACTACGTGCTGGTCCTGTCTTTCTACAGCCTCCTGTGCTTCACCGCCATATTCTGCTTCTCCTCCGGGAGCCTGATGGACATGTACACCCTTAACTTCAGCGGTTGCATCCCTTTTGTGCCTGCAGTGATCGGCTACTTCCTCGGGCTGTTCCCCGTCTTCACCATCAGCACCAATTTCCCAATCATTGCCGTCACGCTACGAAACAACTGGAAGACCCTTTTCCATCGGGACGGCGGCACCTATCCCTGGTTTGTGGACCGTGTTGTGTTTCCGCTCATCACCCTGGTGCCGCCCATCGTGGTGGCATTTTGTACCAACCACCTGGAAATCCTAGTTAGTGTCACCGGTGCCTACGCTGGAAACGGCATCCAGTATGTTATACCAGCGTTCCTAGTGTTCTGCAGTCGCAAGGACTCTGCCCTAGTATACGGACCCGACAGTAGTAATAAGCACCGGTCTCCTTTTAAGCAAGTGGGCTGGGTTTGGTTTGTTCTTCTCTGGGCATTCTCCTGCTTTATATATGTCACTGCCAACATAATCCTGACCGATGTTAACCTGTAGTTATCACAAGCCGTGATCATCATGGCCGAAGCTGGGGCGGCTTTGTGCGGGACACATGAGCTGCCACAAGTTCGCCAGGGCTGGCCCCGTTCTCACTGGACACATCCTAAACTATCATGAATAGTATGTTCAGAATCCATATGAAGAAACCATAATCCTGTAAGATAACAGTGCCTTGTCTTCTCTCTGGCAAATAAAGGGTTCGCTGTCAGGTGGGCATTGCCTGGGCATGTAGAAGAGCCAACTCTTGCCTTTAAAAGGAACGCTGGCACATTTTGTGCCTTGGACCAGTTCTATAGGATTCCTGTATATGGATGGTCTGATGCACGCTGAACTATATACTCCAGCACAGGCATGGCCAACCTGTGGCTCTCCAGCTGTTGTAAAACTACAGCTCCCACTATGCCCTGCTGTAGGCAGTCTGAGCATGCTGGGAGTTGTAGTTTTGCAACAGCTGGAGAGCCTCAGGTTGACCATCCATGCTCCAGCACAACCTTAAAGGGGCTTTCCGAGATATTTTTACTGATGACCTATACTTTGGATAGGGGGCTGATCGGTGGGGGCTTCGCCAGTTGGCTGTTTGAGAAGTCATCGACACTCACAGTAGCGCCGAGGCCTTCTCTCAGCTTTTCCTAGGTCGAGTGGCGTCACATTCATCGGTCACATGGCCTAAGCACAGCTCAGCACTGTTGAAGTGAATGGGGATGAGCTGCAATACCAAGCACAGCCTCTATCAAATGGATGGCGCTGTGCTTGGTGAGCTGAGAGAAGGCTGCCACGCTACTGTGAGTGCCGGTGCCTTCTCAAACAGCTGATCTGCAGAGATCCTGCACTTCAGACCCCAACCAGTCGGATACTGATGACCTATGCAGTCAGAAAAGATATCTTGGAAAACCCTTTAAAAGGGGGGATTACCCATCATTAATGTAACAAATGAAAATCAGACGTCATATAGTAATGCATGACAATCTCTTTCTAACAAAACTAGACCCAGCCCTGTACCTCACATGGATCCAGAGTTCTCCCCATTCATTGCTCCAGTTGCTCTGCTGGATTTATTTCAAGCTGGCGTCTCAGTGGGCGTGTCCTTCTTCTGCAGCTTGTAGCAGTTGAGGAACGGAACTGAAAATGTGCATCCACCTCACTGAGATATTAGAAAAAGAACAAACAGCAGGTGGCGCTGTAGAGATGGATTTTATTGAATAACTCAATAGCTAAAGGACATTTTTAATTACATGCACTTACAAAAGTATTCAGATCCAGGCGCTGGTTTGAAAACTGTAGAATATTTTTCCTGGGACAACCCCTTTAAGAGCGGCATTACGGACTTTGCTGCACTGTGCACAGTGGTTGGCTAACTGTTTGTAACCTAAATAAAATTAAATCATTGGAGACTCAATTTGTGTTTTTATTGAAGGACTTCCTTTAAAGCGCCCCGCTCGCACAGCACGTGCCCCGGGCATACTGATTACGGATGCTTCTGGCGCTGATTAGATTCCTTGCCACCCCACCCCCTTCTCATCTCTCTCCAAGAGCAGAGGTGATTTATGAGTACATTACTCCTGGCCCTGATGAAATCTGTATGTGGAACAGCTTTGCTTGTTTTGTACAGAGTGTATACCGTGTGGAAAGTTGATGTCTATGGGTTGTTTTGTTCACCTTTGGCGCCCGGTAGGAGGTGCACGGTGACATTCATTGGGGCAGTTGCATTAACGCATGAAGCATTTTATCCATGAGATGCTGGATTTTTCTATTGTTTAGTTTTTCTGTTATAGCTTTTACTCCACTTTTGTGGCATAAAGTCAAAAATTACAGTGCTCGCCATAATTTGGGGATTTTTAGGCTTTTCAAAATGGGTGGCGCTTAGCCGGAGGGATTGTTTCTCCTACACCCTAGTAGCTTATTCCAGAAAGTGACGTAAATTTTTATCTCTTTAGCCCCGTTTTTATATCTTTATTTAGCCCCTAGCTGGTGCAGGTTTGACCTTCTGGCACACAGAAGGCTAGAGATGCACCTTATTTATTGTGTCAAGTATGAAAGTTACCCCTGTCAGGATAGGGGATAACTAACTGAATGGTGGGGGTCCGACTGCTGGAACCCCCACCAATTCCGAGAATGGCGATCCCATATTCCAGTCCGGATGGAGAGGCAGGCCAAGCATGCACCATGGCGCTCCATTCATTCTCTATGGGACTGTTGGAAAGAGTCAAGCGCTGTGCTTGTCTGTCTCCGGCAATCCCATAGAGAATGAATGGAGTGGATGGATGCATGTTCAGCCTACCGTTCCATCAGGACGGGTACATTGCACACCCATTTTTGGGATAGGTTGGGGTCTCAGCAGTCAGAACTCCACTGACCAGTTTGGTATACCCTATACCGTGCATAGGGGGTAACTTTTGTACTTGGCACAACCCCTTTAATTACGTAACTGTTTTCCCCGAGTCCAACTGCTCTGCCGGAGTAGGTAGCTGTTCTGCCGGAGCTGGTCTCGTCCAGAAGGTGGAGGGGGAGGGCAGCTTTAGCTGCTGCTCCATCTCCTGAATGCAACATGCAACTGGTCTTGTTTGAAAGTTGACATTCCAGGCTTTTATACAAGACCAAAATGACAGCATTAGTCCAAGCAACAGAGGAGAAATCACTGTTAGAAATCGGGTCAGGAATAATCGACTGGTAAAACCTGCTTTTACTTTTACTTTCAGCTGCATTCACTGCATCCCGATTTCTATCAGTGATATCTTCCCCTGTACTGAACATATTGCTGTCATTCTGGTGTTGTCTGGTGTTCGCTGAACCCGGAAGTGACGGCGCGTGCGCACAAGGATGGAAGCGCTTGCGGTGTTCGTCACTGCAAGCGCTTCTGCGCATGCGCCGGCGGGATTTCAGCGCTAGGCCAAACGGCCTAGCGCTGTCAATCAATTTTCAGAGGGGCGTGGACGTCGGCATCGGAGAGAGCCTCGGGACCCGGGGGGCGGTGAAGAAGCGGTGCTCAGGAAGAAAGAGCCCGCCCCCCGGTGCTCCGAAGGCTCATTAACATAAAGATTAAAGGTCTTTTTTCAGCACAACCGCTGCGCTGTACTCTGCAATAAAGGTATGTTCTAACTGTAGAAGTCAAGGGGTTTTAACCTATGTATTTAAATACATAGGTTAAAACCTAGTGACAGAGCCTCTTTAAGGCTAAAAGTAATGATGTCACTCAGGTTTTAAAAATGCAATAGTGTCCCCTGAGTTGTGTGCCAACAAGATTTACTGCAGACATGCATTAAAAATCTACAATAAAAAAGTGACATTTTTGTGAGGGTTTTTCCAATTTTAACGTGACTGTTAGGAGGTTATTAAATTAGGCTAGGTTCACACTAGCTCTAAACTGTTCCAGTAGAGCAACAGCCTGGTGGAGTTCATAGTGTCTGGCTTAGGTGGATACTACCTGTCCCTGCCAGAGCTCATTTGCTGTAATAGGATCAGCCAGACAAAACACTGCTTGCAGTTTGTCCGGCCCAATCTCGGCACTTAAGCCGGAAATCGGCTAGATCCTCTCGTTTTTTGGGTTTTTTTTTGCACACCAGAGAACATGCCCACAATTAGGTGGTCTGTGGGAGCCATTTACACCATTCAGGTAATGACAACACTGGGTTGGGGTGTGTCAATATGCAAATGAGGTTGCAAGTGCTCGGTGGGCTGTCTCCATGGAGGTAATCCTTTCTCATGCCACCCTCTCTGTTTTGATTGACCTTTGCTGTCCATCACTGATTCCAGTGCTGAAATCTTGCACATGTGCCATGCGATTGTGGGATGACCTATGCGCAGTGGTCTTCAAGATGTTTGCCTTGATTTCAGCGCTAAAATCGCATTAGGGAACGGCAGACCTGTGTAAAGGAAATAAGGATTCATACTTTTCGAAGGTCACATAGAGGAGCAAAAGTGCTGTACAGATGAGGCGGTAGGGGTCTGCACAGCAAATTCTGGAGAGGAGGAGACCTAGAGTCAGGAGATTTAGGGGAGCTTTGGTGCGAGAACCCCCATGATGTTCCCGTCGATTACTGAGAACAACCTGCAGGAGGAAGATCTACATTAATTGAAGGGGGTCTTAACAGTTCAGGGTCAACAGTGAGCGTTGTGGAAGGGCCTGGTGACTGGAAGGGCTCTGTGGCCATAGGAGATTCTGCGTGGTAAACTGTTGAGGGCCCAACGTCCCGTTGGAGTATTCAGACCTACCTTATGTGCCGGCGGACAGTCACAGGAAAGGCAACCAGGGTCAGCGAAAACCCAGTTATCAGAGTATTGGTGGTCGTGAGGGTAAAAGAGTTGGGCTGTGGTGCAGGCACAGAAAAAGATGCCAGATGGTGAGGGACATCGACTGGCGAGTAAAATATTGCTCAATCTCACCTTGGGAAGAGATGCAGGGAGAGGCTGGGACCTGGTCCTGATAGTCTGAATTTTCCTGTGGATTTGGCAATGTAAAAAACAAAGTTAGTGGATTTGAATTCCGCAACGATACATTTCATTGCCCAAATTTCAGTAAGAAATCTGCCCGGTGTGAATACACCCGACATCTGTTAGACATAGTTATACGAGTAGGATTATAGCATATTCCCTCTGCCAGAGCTTTCCCATGTTGTTAAATTTCCTGACCGTCTGCAGTTTCCAACATGAACACAGATGCCAGGAAACCAATTTATGGGCGGAGGATGTTGCCGTAAATGGACAATATTTTTTAACAGATTAGACGTGCAATAAAAGTGGCATGCCAGGTAATAAAATCCTAGAGACCACACCGGATTTGTAAAAAGCCAATATCTGTGTTCAGCAAATTCACAGTAACGGGAAAAAGCTTGTCTAAAAGGTTCTATTAATTGGGTTGACTTTACCTAAAAAAAAACAAATGTGCATTTGGGAGGCCAAGATAGTGTGGCAGATGCTCCATGTGAGTAAATAGGAGTTTATATATTCACAGCAATGAATCACCATGCATTTTTGGGCCCTAGCACTTTTTGTGTATACAGCTACCGTGCTGATCTATGTGTAACAGACTACAAACACTGTGAAGGAGATTTACTAAGCTAAATACATCCGAATTCTGGCTTAAAGAGCTTCCCCAGATTTACAGCAATAAAACAGGCTGACCTGAGTCGTGCGCTGGTCAGCAGACGCTAACTTTGTTGGTCCGACGTTCATATGTGCTCGCATTTTGTAGAAAAACAAAGTTTTAATATATGCAAATGAGCCTCTAGGTGCAACAGGGTTGTTGCCATTACTCCTAGAGGTTCTTCTCATTCTGAAACTACTGTGCAGTTTGATTGACAGGACCAGGCAGTAAAAACTGTTTGTAGTCTGCTATCATGGAGACACATAGGTCTGGATAAGAGCTGTATTCATAAAATGGCCACTGGCTCTTCTCAAATATCCACTAATGCCAGTATTCCTTTCATAATGGTTTGGAACTTTGTGCAATACTTAAGAGAGTTATCCACTATTCTTACATTTTATGTGTCTTTACTGTATGTTTATTTAATGTTGCGTTTAACCACTAGTCAATCAGCGTCATACATGTACGGCAGAAGACGTCACTTTAAATATGATACCCGCTCGCAAAGCTGTGCTGTGGTTGCTGTGGAGGTCACATTTTAAGGGAGCTGGGTGATGTGGGGGTGGTCACTGTTAAGGGGGTGGGACTCTGTGGAGGTCACATTTTAAGGGAGCAGGGCACTGTGGAGGTCACTGTTAAGAGTGGGGGATACTGTGGAGGTCACTTTTAAGGGGATGGGACACTGAGGATGTTACTGTTAAGGGGGCGTGACATTGAGGAGGTCACTGTTAAGGGGGTAGGCTTCTTTGGAGGTCGCTGTTAAGGGGCGGGGTACTGTGGAGGTCACTGTTAAGGGGGTGGGGCACTGTGGAGATCACTGTCATGGGGGAAACTGTGGATATCTTTTAACCACACACAAACATCGAATTAAATATCGAAATATATCCTAGTCGAAATATAGCTGAGTCATTCTGCTAATATATACATACAAATTTAGCCACATAATTTGTCCCCCAAGTAGTTGTAAAAGGCCTCTAGGGGACATTTACAGTTTTGTTTTTTTTTTGTCTTGCACTTTTTGACTGTAACTGGGGCATTCAAAGGAGTCCCAGTTACAAGGGAAAGCAGCCCCCTCTGGGGCATTTTACACAGGTACAGCTCATCTGGGTCTGCTAAGACCCTGCACCTCTTCTGTACCCAGAGAACCATTAGTGATCACATGATCACTGGACCCAGTAGAAGAAATAGTGCTCATTGAAGGCTATGTATGGCACTGTAAGAGATGGCAGAAACAGTAACAAACCACTTCTGCCTTCTCCTCGTGGTCCACGGCTGTCTCTGACCTGCTGCCATGGCAGGTATCATTACACATAAGTGTCTTCTATTGTCCTGATGTGACATTTGATGGAGGATTCTGTAGACATCACTGGGGATCTGAAAAATCTGTAGATGAGATCGCTGCTCCTTGTAGAGGTAATGGTGCCGCTGATCACACAGTGATCGGGTAATGTCAGTTATGCAGTATTATTCATATAGCGCTATTGTGAGTGGGATGTACTCTGTTCTTATAGGCATTATGGAGCCCTTTTGTGGCAGTGCACCTGTGTACAGTCAATATTAGTTATTGTCTATATTATATTTTCTTTTTTGATTCGGTGTGCCCAGCAGTAAACGCACAGATGGCCAGGACCGCTGATGCAGTAAGGAGGAGATTAAGCTTGGCGCAGAGTCGCCTCACCTGGTATTGACCTGGCACACAGAGTTGTCCCTTTGCCAGTGTTGAGTGACAGGGCGACTGCTGCTATAACTGTGTGACATCACACAGACCTGCTGTCACCCTCTCGGAGTTGGAAAACAGATCTAAAATGTGTTAAATGAATCCTTATTACCCGTGCTAAGAGAGGGTTCTCGGCATTGCCAGAATTTTATGTCAAATGTATGTAACTGTTTTTACTAAAGGTGAAGTTTGTGCACCTCCACTACATAGGTATTGCATCAGTAAGTTATTATAGCATACAACTGATTTACTGAGAGTTTTTTAATGATGTTTTATTACATTTTTCAAGAAAATTCAAACGGACTGAAAATCAGATTGCAAATTGATAGCACATCCAATTACGGTAAGTTCAGGCTATTGTCCTGGAAGTAGAGATGAGCAAATCATCCAAAAATTCGCTTCGGCGAATGTTCGACGAATTTATGACAAGATTCGTTCTCAATACGAATTTATTCGGTCGAATTCGTGTTAAAAAATAATCATTGTTTTGCAAACATTCCTCCACAAAATTACGAACATACAGTCAGCGTCGTTAAAAGTACGCAATACGTAAGCATTAGCGTACAAAGTACGTACGAATCCTTAGCGTACTAATTGACTTGCGTCATACGCACGAGGCTAGGCCACGGCATACAGTCTTTAGAGGCAGTCCATATGAGCTAGAAAAGTAAGGTGCTAGCTATCTGGCTAAGTGCATAATTTACTAAAAAATACCGCATTAATAGGACACATTGCAGACCTGAAAAAGAATACACACAATGAGCTAAAGTGCTTAAACGTTGCTGAACCTGTAAAAACATTATTGCTAAAATACAGCAAATACATAATTATGCAAACATTTAGTGCAATTTCACATTTGCAAGCATAAAAGGCTCAGATATATACGTTTGAGTCTCTCCTTGAGTCGTGGCTGCTTGATAATAAAACACTGGAGGAACACAGTCCCAAAATGCAATTGTAATCCACGTGAGGTAATTTTGTAATCCAAACAGGTAACGTGTAACCTAAGAAGGAGGGAAAAAGGAAAATAGGCGCGCTTAGGCGCAACTGGGAATTTTCTGCAGAATGGGGGGGGGGGACCTGACAAGCCATGCCCATCTGGGTGAGAGCCAAGCAGGGTTAATACAAACTAAACGAATAAAAAAAGTGCCAACTAGCTCTCAACTGTCAGGTGCAGTCCCATGGTGTGGCTCCCATAGGTCCTGCCAGAGGTGTCCTTCACTCAGGCCAGTAGTTGGGTTCCTCAGATGAGAGACCTGAAGTCCTCTCACTTGAGCTGCTACTGAAGGACATCAGGGGACGCTCCTGCCTCTTGTAGGCCAAGCTCGCTGCCCGTGGTGAAACTCCACTGCCCTCTTCTTCCGGAAGTCGGGACTGGTGGTCACGCTGGTGAGTGCTGCAGCCACTTGCGCCTTTACTTTTCCGGATCCTCCTGCCAGGACAGCAGGGGTAAGGACTTCTGGTTGCAGCGGTTCTGGCAAGGTTGCATCCAAGAAAGAAGCCCCAGCTCCCCTGGCTGCTGCTGACGTCATCTTCCACGTTAGTTGGTACTGGTGGATCACCGTGGATTGGAATGTAAATGATAAAGTTGTCAGCTGACCAGCAGAAATGACTGTGATGGTGGTGGTGGCAGTCCAGGTATCAGAGGCTCTGGCTGTGTCTATGGCTTCTCCTTGAAACCGGAGGACGCCATCTGGTGACTCCTGAAGGCAGCACACCGTTACTTATCGCCTGCTGGTTCATCCAGCCAAACTTCAGGTGGTGATGTTGGGACCAGGGGCTTAGATAGTAGGGTAACCCTGGTAGCAAAGGGGCCCTTTCAGGGATGCCATGGGGGTGTACACCACCTGATCCCCCACGTATAGGCTCTGACGGGGTTGGGGCAGGTATGGCCGTTTAAACTGACCTGCGGCCCACAAAGTACTCCTTGCCATCCTCGTCGTCTCCGCCAGGAAGCCAGAGCCTCGCTCCACCAAAAACCACAGGACCGTTCCTTTCTGAGCTCCAATGTAGGAATCTCCCGGCCTAGGATGGTCCAGTACCTGGATCCACCCAGTTCCTCCACTGCATTCTTGTAGTCCCAGAGGGTCTGCGCGTGGGCCCGTTACCGATGTTGACACAATCGGGTTCTGCCGTATGGAAGGTGTTGTTGATCTCCTCCTGGGCGGCGAAGTGTACACTCCAGCCGCCTCCGCCACAGCAGCCGCAGCACCCACCTCAAGACGAGCCGCCTCACAACGAGCAGCCTCACGAGCCGCAACAACCTCAGCTGCTGGCAAGGAGAATATGGACACTGGAGACTGAGTCCCTCTTGGCACAGCTGTGACACCCTGATCTCTGGAGCAGGCGGTGGGTCAGGGAATTCTTCCCAAAGACCATTTCAGCGCTGGTCTAAAACTGGTTCAGAGGAGGGAGGAGTCTTCACCCCCTATACGTGCAAATAGTTAGTTCCCAGTGGGCCGGGCTGGTTTTTCCCGCTTCGGAGGGGGTGTATCTTCACTTTCCCGCTCTTGAGGGGGTGTATCATTTTCCGCTTCACGAAGAATGCGTACGTTACGTACGTAGCATTAGCGTTCAAAATTTTATGAATAATATGAAGTGAATCTGAAAAAATCCGGATTCGCTTCGGAGTAGAAAATTTGTGAGATTCGATACTCATATAAGGCCAAAAATTGCCAACATGTCATACTCCGTCCATTAGAGCCATGTAGTGGCATGTAGGTCATATATCTACAAAAATAGTAGCACTGGAATATTAAATAAATATATATATATATATATTATATATATATATATATATATATATATATAAAATTAATAAATATATACGGTAATTTAATTAATTTTATAATAATATAATAATTGAATAATATATATGTAAAATATATAATACATTGAAAAAAATAAAAGTATTATCCTATATTCTCAATCTGTAAAGAAACATATCTAAGGCTGAAATGAATACATACAGTATATATACATACAGAGGACCTTTCACCTCTCCTGAACATGCCTGTTTTAATCGCTTCATGCATTCCCCATGTAATAACAATTCTGGAACATCTATTATTATGGCTCTATGTTGTGCCATTTCCTTTATTATTTGCACTAGAAGTTATAAATGATTGCTATTTGTCTTCAGTAAGGGAACAGAGGGGAGGTAACAAGTTGGGGGTGTATACCTGCACAGTCTGAGCATGGCAGCACTGATTGGCTAGAGTGAGTCTGTGCCAGGGACACACCCCCAACTGGTCACCTCCCCTCTGTTCCTTTACTGAAGACAAATAGCAATTCATTCATAACTTCTAGTGCAAATAATAAAGGAATGGAACAACATACAGACATAAGAATAGATGTTCCAGAATTGTTAGTACGTGGGGAATGCGTGGAGCTATTAAAACAGGCCTGTCAGGAGTGGTGAAAGGAATTTAATTACTGAAATAAATTTACTTATTGAGATGCATCTGTATTCACTCTATCGAAATACCTGGTCATAGATGTTAAATCAAGAGGGTACAATATTGGGAGTATTCAAAAGATCACCCAATTATGTCTGGCTATATAGATGTGTATAATGTCATTATTTGTATGTATGCATAGTGCTATTTTTGTTATTACAGTGTTTGTAGTGTTGTGTATCCTTATATAAGGCAGCATGGTAGTGCAACTTGCCGCCCCCAGGGCCGATCGTGTGGTGTGGTGCGGCCTCAATAGTTTTCTGTGTGTGTCACGGTGCTCCTAAATGGATACTGTTGTTTCCCAGGGTTAGGCTCTGAAACATAAAGAGGAGAGTAATGGTGGAGGTGGAGAAATAGTCAAGTCCAGACTTTTATGAACATAAGATTGTATACAGTTAACACATTTTCAGTAAAAGTGATTTGCCATAACAGCTAGCATCCAGTCCCTTCAATATAGGCAACTTTTTCATTGAACACAGCGCCACCTGCTGTTTGTTCTTTGCTTATTTCTCTGTCCACCTCGCTGAGGTGAACGCACATGCTTGATTCCTCATTTCCATCCTTCCACTGCCACCAGGCAGGACTTCTGTTAGAAGCTGTGACAGCTTCAGCAGAAAAGACACACCCTCTGAGCTGTGATAGGAAGAGAGCTGCAGCAGAAAGGACATGTTCCCTGAGAAAGGACACGCCATCAGAGAAATGAAATGCCTCCTGAGCTGTCAGCTTGAAATAAATCTAGTTGAACAATTGGAGGCAATGAATGGGGAGATCTCTGGATCCATGTGAGGTGCAGGGATGGTTCTGCCAATCAGGTACGGCGGATTGAGTGGGGTTTGGTGTGGTTAGTAATATTTATTCAGGGGTCTAGGGCGCCATCTGGAGGGGGGCGCAGCCACAGGGGAAGACCAACGGGTCTGGACCCCCCCTAGAACCATTCACTTTTTTTTTTTTTTTAATTCCTCAGGGCCGCACTGCCGATCGCCACAGGCGGTGCGGCCCTGGATCTAAGTGCAGTCGGCCTGTGGGGGCAGTAGGAGATGAGCGCTTCCATTGTGGAAGCGCTCATCTCTATATTCATCTGTATCGCCGTCCTCAGGACAGCGATACAGATGCTGTGGTGCAGCAGGGGAGGAAGAGGCGTCTCCCTTCCCTGTTCTTCTGATAGGCTGTAGGCACTAATGGCTGCGGCCTATCAGAGGCCAACTCAGGCAGCGCGATGACGTCATTATCATCGCACCGCCTGAGCCGGGCAGCACACAGCGCGGGACACAGGCCGGAAGAGGCCTGCACCTCATCGCTGCTGATGGAGGTAAGTATTAGTGGTTTTTGTTGTTTTTTTCTGTTTTTTTTTTGTTTTTTTTATAGATGCCATATTATAGGAGGCACCTGCTGGCAATTTCTCACTGGGTCATTTACTGGGCATTTCTTACTGGCACATTGAGGGGGGGGGGGCATCTGGGGGCCTTTTTTTGGGCACATTATGGGGAGGGGCAATATAGGGGAGAGCTGGACTATGGGGCATCTGGGGGCCTTTTTTTGGGCACATTATGGGGGGGGGGGCAATATAGGGGAGAGCTGGACTATGGGCATCTGGTGGCACTATAGGGGCACTATGAGGGAGGGGAGCACTATGAGGGCTCTAAAGAGGCCTTTTTTTGTTGGCACATTATGTGGGCACTATGGCATCTGGTGGCAATAAGGGGGCATTTTTTATAGGCACATGGGAGACACTATAGGGGAGAGCGGCACTATGGGGCATCTGGAGCATTATTTGGGGGCAGTATGGGGGAGTGGAGCACTATAGGGGCATCATTTGGGGGCACTATGGGGGAATCTGGTGGCTCTAAAGGGGCATTTTTTACAGGCACATGATAGGGGGCACTATGGCTTCTGGCACTAAGGGGGCATTTTTTACTGGCACATTATGGGAGCATTATGGGGCATCTGGTGGCACTATAGGGGCATTATTTTGGGGCACTACGGGGGAGTGGAGCACTATGGGGGGCATCTGGTAACTCTAAGGGGGCATTTTTTACTGGCACATTATAGGGGGCACTATGGCATCTGGCACTAAGGGGGCAATTTTTACTGGCACATTATGGGGGAGAGGAGCACTATAAGGGCATCTGGTGGGGGCAGCAAGAAGGGGCATTTTTACTGGCACATTATAGGGGGTACTATGGGCATCTGGCACTAGGGGGCAATTTTTTACTGGCACATTATGGGGGAGAGGAGCACTATAGGGGCATCTGGTGGGGGCAGCAAGAAGGGGCATTTTTTACTGGCATATTATGGGGGACACTATGGGGGGCATTTACTGGGGCACTATATAGGGGTATTTTATACTAGCATACATTATGGGGACATTAGCTCAACTGTAGGCACTAAGCGGGGGTATTTCTTGTTCTGTCATATTACAAGGTGAATTATTACTACTTGGGGGTATTATGGTGAGCTTTACTACTACTGGGGGCTATGGGGAACACGATGTCTAGTATGGGCACTATGGGGGCATTACTATTAAGTGTGCTCTGGCAGATTATTTCTATTGGTGGGATTTTAGGGAGCACTGTTACTTTGGGGGGCACCCTGGCACAGTATCAATTTAGCACAATTATTTTTGGGGGCATTATCTTTATACTATTAGTGTCCAGACACAGTTATTTTTTAGGGGACTCTGTGCCAATAATTGTTGTAGGGGGCACTATCTGTGTGGTAGTTGTATTTTTCAGGGGACAGTTTCTGCATTATAGTATTAGGGGGCACAGTATTGGGGGGTGGCAGGATGAGGTGTTCAGAAGATGTGAAGATGATGGAAATATGGGAAACTAATGTCTGTTTGTATCTCTGCAGATACGAGAGATGGCTGAAAAATCTTCATGGCAGTCTGGTCCAAATGGAGAAGATGAGGAAAGAGAACATCTACAACAAAGGTGACATCACTGGATGTAAGAGGTATGGGGCGCTATGTAGGAGAGGAGATGCTCCGGCTCCTCCCTTTGCCATTTGTAGAAGGAGGATTCAGAGCTGGGTGAGGACCGCCAAGGGGGGCAGCAGGTCACGGGTGGGTGGCAGATGGTGGTGGGGAACCACAGGCCTTGAGCAGGATCTGAGGAGAGGGAAGGAGCTTCCTTGCTGTAGCCTGCTGTTGTCTATTGTATAATGTGAGGCAGGCAGTGCAGCCAGGACACGTCCTCCCCTCTCTGTATGATGTGTACAGGCAGGACTCAACAATATCATTTCAGCTGTACAGTGTTTGCTGGGAGTGGCCTATTATATTTAGGAGGGGCTTATAATAATGGGCGGGACCAATTTGGGGGGCGCCATTTGACTACTTTGCCTAGGGCACCAAACTGCCTAGTCCCGGCACTGTACTTATTCATTTTTATTTGTCACAGGGCCACATCGTAATATTCACAGCATGTTACAAATATTGTAATGGAGTTACAGCCTTAAAGGGGTTATCCATAACTAATGTAAAAAATGAAAATCAGACATCATACAGTACATGACAATCTCTTTCAAACACAGCTAGAACCAGCCCTGTACCTCACATGGATCCAGAGATCTCCTCATTCATTGTTCCACTAGATTTATATCAAGCTGTTAGCTTGGGGAGGGGGTTTGTTATCCTTTCTTAGAGGGCATGTCCTGTAAGCTGCAGTTGGTGGCAGTTCATGGATGGTACTGAGCATGTGCTTCTGTCTCACTGAGCAGGATAGAGAAATTAGAAAAAGAACAAACAGCAGGTGGCGCTATGCAATACATTTCATTGAATTACTCAGTAGCTATGATAAATTTTTAATTTCATGTAATTACAAAAGTATTCAGCTCCAGGTGCTGGTTTGAAAACTTTAAAGGACTTGTCTGGGCTTTGGATATTGAACACTTATTTTTAGGATAGGTCATCCATATCCACATTCGACACCTGACACCCTCACGATCAGCGGTTGTCAGCAGCCACCGGTGCAGGAAGTAACACAGTGGACAGCACAGGAAGTAGACAGCTCCGTCCACTGTGTAGTGGCCGTGCTGGGTACTGCAGCCAGTCTACTGGGGTAGATAAATTGACTTGATGTCAAAACCTGCTAAAACTTCGCTGCCTAATCCCAATGGTCCTCTGACATGTGAAGGGAGCAGACATATGGGTAGCCTAATAAAAATAAATAAATAAAATGGGAATGGTTGGTGATATTAACTTCCTGTTTTTGGAACATTAGTATATGGGAGGGGGAAAACTTTTCAAGATGGGTGGTGACCATGGCGGCCATTTTGAAGTTGGCCATTTTGGAACGAACTTTAGTTTTTTCAATGGGAAGAGGGTCATGTGACACATCAAACTTATTGAAAATTTCACAAGAAAAACAATGGTTGGTGCTTGATTTTAACTTAACTTTATTCTTTCATGAGTTATTTACAAGTTTCTGACCACTTATAAAATGTGTTCAAAGTGCTGCCCATTGTGTTGGATTGTCAATGCAACCCTCTTCTCCCACTCTTCACACACTGATAGCAACAACGCAGAAGAAATGCTAGCACAGGCTTCCAGTATCCGTAGTTTCAGGTGCTGCACATCTCGTATCTTCACAGACAATTGCCTTCAGATGACCCCAAAGATAAAAGTCTAAGGGGGTCAGATCGGGAGACCTTGGGGGCCATTCAACTGGCCCATGACGACCAATCCACTTTCCAGGAAACTGTTCATCTAGGAATGCTCCGACCTGACACCCATAATGTGGTGGTGCACCATCTTGCTGGAAAAACTCAGGGAACGTGCCAGCTTCAGTGCATAAAGAGGGAAACACATCATGACGTAGCAATTTCACATATCCAGTGGCCTTGAGGTTTCCATTGATGAAGAATGGCCCCACTATCTTTGTACCCCATATACCACACCATACCATCAATTTTTGTGTTCCAACAGTCTTGGAGGGATCTATCCAATGTGGGTTAGTGTCAGACCAATAGCGGTGGTTTTGTTTGTTACAGTAACTTCACCATTCACATAAAAGTTTGCCTCATCACTGAACAAAATGTTCTGTGTAAACTGACGGTCCTGTTCCAATTTTTGTTTTGCCCATTCTGCAAATTCAGTGCGCCGGTCTGGGTCATCCTGGTTGAGATGCTGCAGCAGCTGGAGTTTGTAAGGGTGCCATTTGTGAGTAGCTAATATCCGCCGAAGCGTTGTTCGACTGATGCTACTCTCCAGTGACATGCGGCGAGTGATACGCTGTGGGCTCTTGCTGAATGAAGCTCGGACAGCCACTGATGTTTCTTCATTAGTGACAGTTTTCATGCGTCCATATTTAGCAAATCCAACACTGAACCAGTTTCACAAAACTTGGCAAGCAGTTGCTAACTGTAGCATGGGAGATGGGTGGTCTCGTAGGGTGTCTTGCATTGAAATTTGCCGCAATGACCCGGGTACTGCGTTCACCAGACATCAACACAATTTCCATCCGCTCCTCATGTGTTAACCTCTGTAACATCTCAATGGCTGTAAACAAAGAGAAGCTTGTAAATAACTCATGAAAGAATAAAGTTACGTTAAAACCAAGCACACCATTGTTTTTCTTGTGAGATTCTCAATAAGTTTGATGTGTCACATGACCCTCTTCCCATTGAAAAAAATAAAGTTGGATCCAAAATGGCCGACTTCAAAATGGCTGCCATGGTCACCACCCATCTTGAAAAGTTTTCCCCCTCCCATATACTAATGTGCCACAAACAGGAAGTTAATATCATCAACCATTCCCATTTTATTTAGGTGTATCCATATAAATGGCCCACCCTGTAGTCCTAGGAAGGTGACAAGCACCGACGTCGGATGTGTCTGTGCACTACTATCTTGCAGTATCACGGATCACTTATAGTCTAGATGTCCTAATTGTTATAGATGCATTGCTGTCCTGAACTCTGTATAATTTTATGTGACGCTTGGACCTTAAGATGCCAGTCTGCCTCTTATTTGTGCCCACACACACGTGGAAGCAGCGGGCGAGGCTCAGCAGGGTGCTGATAACATCCTGAGGAAGCCGGATTACGCCAGTCCCATTTCTCTTCATATGTGTCTCCGTGACAGGGAGTCACAGACAGGTTCCTGCTGCTTTCTGAGTCCCCCATTCAATCTCTGTCACACACCGTCTCAAAACTATTTTCATCCCTCGCTCCGTCTTTGTCACCATCTGTCCTGCTTCACCTTCCCCTCGGTTTATTCCTGTGTGCCTGCCTGGTGGAGCGTGGAATACAGATAGCTGGAGCTCACACACTTCTACACCAAGAGCCCACGAAATCCCTAAAAACACGTACTCTCCCGAGGAGGCCCGCAGTCTGTTCACGATACAGCGTCCCTGCGGCAGTGGGTTTTAATTACTTTGTAATTATTATCTTCTGATTAACGCATCCTGGTTGAGATCTGAAGTCTCAATTACAAATGGCACGGTATCTCTGCAGTAATTCCAGTGCTGAGTATAGGACCTGTCCCCTCTCCTGACATGTCAGTATAGGCAGCTACTTGCATCCCCCATGTAAAAACATTTCTAGAGCATCTATTCTAATGACTCTGTGTTGTGCCGTTCCTTTATTATTCCTGCTAGAAGTTTATGAATGAATAACTAACTGTTTGCTGGGTGTTACCAGTAGGGGGTGTGTCCCTGCACAGTCTGATACTATTCAATCAGCGTTCCCATACGCCAGTCGTGTTCCCTCTGTGCTGGAGTACAATGCGCCTAATTTATTGAGAGTTAGATGCATCTTAATAAATTAGGCACATCTCTGGCAGTCCGTGCGGCAGAAACTGGCGCACACTTCAGCTCTAAAATACCAGTTTCTGGCTTAAATTATAGTAAATCTGGTGGGCAGCACTAAGCGCCACCCCTCCTATTAAGCCCCGACACTTTTCTGCCACTTTAGGCATAAAAACATTAGTAAATGTCCCCCATGGTGACCGATTTGGGCCATTCGTGTATTGCTTGGAGGGCCATTCCTCTTAATGGTAACCTTTTCTCCTATGATGGATGCTGCAAGGGAAATGTTTAGTAGATGGTAACTAGATGGTAAAATCTGTTGTTTAGGAGTCTTAGGAGTTTATTTTCATGTTAAAGGGGTTGTCTGTGATGATACAACCCCCTTAAGGAAAAAAAAAAGATTTGATACAGTATTTTCAGTTTCACCAATACACTGTTGATTTGATCAAGTGTGTGACTTCATGGGAAAAAAAACATAGTTTTCATTGATTTTATGTTTATGATAAGAACAAATTATAAAATATTTATATACATTAAAAGGATTTTCTGGGAGTTCAATATCGATGATCTATCCTCCATGAGCCTGACTGCAATACCAAGCACAGCGCTGTGTTTGGTATGATGTGAGGAGGCCACAGCACTCGTCCCTTTTAAACAACTAATTGCTGGGAGATGGGGTGTCTGACCCACACGATCTGATATTGATGACCTATCCTGAGGATAGATCATCATATTGGGCTCCCAGAAATCCCTGTGTTAAGCCTCATTCACATGTCCGTGTCCATGCTGAAATCTGTAAAAAAGGTGGTCAGTGATGCATCTGTAAAGCTGCCCGTGAAGGATTTGTGTGTGGTCCGGTTATCCGTTTTTTGCTGTCCGTGTGTCATCCGTGTTTCACTGACACTGCACAGCTCAGAAATAATTTTCAAATCATTTCTTCCTAATGATCCATGAAACATGGATGAAAAACGGATGGCATCCGTGTTGCATCTGCGGTTCTCACAAACCCGTAGAGTATAATAGGCGTGATGGATCCATGAACACTGACAAAATAGAGCATGCATCCGTGCTAAAAACATGGGCCCACGGACCCAGGGTGATAAAAAAATTAATGAGGGCGTGCGCTGTCCGTGGAGAACACGTAAGGCACGCGTTCATGGAACACTGAAGTGTGAATGTGAATGAGGCTTTATAGTAGATGTATCTGAAAATGATGACTTAAAGAAGAACGCCAGCAAAAAATTTTATTCCATGGACTGCTAGAAATGTACATGATATAATCTGTAGTGAGTCATTTTCTTACCAGTGTCTGTACTTTTGAGTTATATCTCCCTGATGTTTCTCATCTGTGTCATGTGACCAGGAATCAGATTCATCAACTCACACAGCATCTTATGTGTGGACAGGAAGTCTAATTCTCTATGCATTCCTATAGGAGCCTCACTTTCAGTCTCATAGAAATGAATAGAGCAGTAACTGGCTTCCTGTCCTGGGTCAGTTGGAGGTCAGGGAGTTGGTCACATGACCCAGCTACAATTAGAAGAGAGGGGATAACTCAGAAATGCAGTCTCTGATAAGAAGATTGCATTCACTATAGATTACATCATACACCTTTCTAACAGGTCAGAGAATAAAAATTTGGCGGAAGTTCTTCTTTAAAGGGAGTCTGTCACCACGATTTTGTCAATCTCTTTCTTAAGGAGCCCAAGGGGATGTGCCAGCGATGTTGGAGCCCGGCCACGGCGATTCAGTTGGAGCCCAGGACCGCCCACCTCATTAATATTCACTTCACTGCTTGAAGCAGTGAAGCTCCGGCACGGCTGTAATCCCGCGCAGGCGCAGTACATTAAGTGGTCTGCGCCGTGCGGTCTGCCGGCTACAGCTTCACAGGATGTACTGCGCCTGCGCGGGATTACAGCCGTGCCGGAGCTTCACTGCTTCAAGCAGTGAAGTGAATATTAATGAGGTGGGCGGTCCTGGGCTCCAACTGAATCGCCGTGGCCGGGCTCCAACATCGCTGGCACATCCCCTTGGGCTCCTTAAGAAAGAGATTGACAGTTGATAAAAAAGGTATTTTTAACATCAGATCTTCATTTATGCACTATAACAATAACGTTTTGGAGATGCTTATAGTCAGCTGAATCCAGTGCTATAAATAACTTAATAGTCAAAATCGTGGTGACAGAATCCCTTTAAGCTACTTTTACACTTGCGGTAGCAGGGTCTGGCAGGCTGTTCCGGCGGGGGAACAGCCTGCCGGATCTGTGCTAACGCTAGCCCACTGTGCCGCCAGAAGTCTGCTCTGGCCTCATTCAGTATAATGGGGGCGGGCCAGAGGTCCAGCCGCAGCACGGCAAACATGCAAAGAGGCAGCTGGACAAAAACCGCAGTGTGCTGTAGTTTTAGTCTGTCCACCTCTATACATGTTTGCTATGCTGCGGCCAGACCTCCGACTTGCCCGCATTATAGTGAATGGGGCCAGAGTGGACTTCCGGCGGCACGGTCGGCTAGCGTTAGCTGTTCCCCCGAAGGACCCCGCTGCCGTAAGTGTGAAAGTAGCCTTAGACGTATCCAACTCATCGTACAAAGAACACGGCCTCAAATAGTTACACAGCCCTAAAAATAAAGTTGATGGTTGACCGAATGTGAATGTTTATACAGAAAATAAAAAAAATTCTTGCCTTTCAAAGTTAAAATTGTCCCACAAACCACCTAAATATTAAATGGAGTAGTAGGGCGCGTGTGACTGGCACTCTATTTAAACTCCTCTTCGCTTGGAACCCCCATGTTAGTGAAGGATCCCAGTGGTGGAGCCCCCAGAGATCAGACATGTCCTGTTGATATGTGATAAATGTCCTTTGTGGGACAACTCCTCTAAGGGGTAAAATTCCCATCCAAAAATTCAATTACACCACTGCTATTTAACATTTGCCGCATTGCCATAATAAGCAAGCATATGACATTGCACGGCACCTGGTATATAACCATAATGTACCTTATTATACAGACCAATGTATAGAGCAAGGATCTCCAGTCAAGAGTCCATCTGAGATGAGCAGGTGCACTTCAGAGGATCGATACCACACAATACAGTATTGATCCGATGAAGAGCACCTGCGTATGTAGGAGTCTATAATGGGGATCCAGGCTTGCTGTATTACATTGTTCTCCAATATTGTACATTTTGTTGTTGTGTCATATACCATTTTGTTGCTATCTGTTCTGCATGTTTTCAGGCTGAAATGCCTATACATGAAATACAGTTATAATGTCGAATTAGCGTTTTATGGCTAAAAACATATATTGTACGGAGATGACTCACGTCTTAATCATTGGGTTCAGGTGTTTCATTCCCAGTCCCATCGCCACAAGTGTATAAAATCCACCCCTAGCCATGCAGTCACCTTTACAAACATTTGTGAAAGAATGGCTTGTTCTAAAAAGCTCACAAAATTCCAGTGTGGTCCTGCAATAGGATGTCACCACTGCTACAAGCCAGTTCTTCCCTCCTAGATATTCCACTGTCAGCAGTGAGCGGTATTACCATTCCTACACCCCGTTACTGTCTCTAATGGGCTAACCATAATGTCATCTGTGTCTTAATTCCAGGTCTTCTTACACTGTGCGTTAATTGTTCTGCTATGTAATTGTTATTTGTTATATTGCATGTTATATGCCTGTTTCACCAGCAGGTGGCAGCATAATGGCAGAGAGATCTTACCATTTTACCAGAGAGATCTTAGCAGAGAGAACTTACCATTCCATTCTCCCCCTTTTTTTCAGAAGTGGGCTAGTCCAGTTTCCTACCAAGGGAGGGGTGGCAGCAAGTGTGTGGTCAGTCTTAGTCTAGAGTACCCTGACTCCTTACAGATTAAGAGACAAGATTATTGCGAGGGGGTCAACGGCCAAAGGCACCCCAACTCAGGGGTACCAGAACAGTCCTAAAGTCCAGTGACCAGACTAAAGCCGAGTTTAACACAGCAGGGAGAAAAGCAGAATATTCAAGTTTGCCTGCCAGTTTACCCTAAAACCTGCTGGAACCAAGAGAAAGCCTGCATATAGCCTGGATGCAAGTTTATTAAAGTAAGGCCTCATGCACACGAACATTTTTTGAGGCTCGGATACGGACACATTCACTCCGTGTGCTATCCATCCAGTACTGTGCAGAAGTTTTGGAAAATGCTGCCAAGTCTGAATACTTTCAAAAATAGAAGTGTAAATAGTTTATTTTTATCAATTAACAGTGAATGAACAAAATTAATTCAATATTTAAATCAGAACAGTATCAGTTTCTTCTAGGTACACATGCACACACTCCCCAGGGAGGTTGTTCAAAACAATAAGTCAATATGTGTAGTGTGGTGGCTCACTCGCCCCACTACTATGGAACACAAGGGTGCTCTGTCTAGACTGGTACACCCACCCAGAAAGATAGAATTAAAATTTGTAATATAATAGGCAGGCACACCTTTTATCTGGACTGAGTATCTATCCCAATTTTATTAATTTATAAAATAAAATATAAAAAACCCTATACATAGAAATAAATTCACAAATTACATGCATAAAATAGCCTCTGGTTAAAAATAAGTACCTGAAAATGAAAACATATATAGACCAAGATATAAATATACAGATAGTGATAAAGGATAATATAAATCACACCAAATCCCTCCTTAGTAAATCTGGTTAAGAATGTATTAATGCTATAATGAAGTCAAGAATGTATTCATGCTATAATACAATACAGAAGGATTGGGTGCGATTAAATATGACCATTTGTTATATACCCAGATTAATCGCCCTATATCCAAAAGATGTTAAATTGGAATATATATCATATTAGGTCCTCACAGGAATCGCAATAGAGGTTGCCGATTTAATCAGAATACGCCATACGCGTTTCGAAGTACTCTCACTTCTTCCTCAATGGCCACTCTCTTCTTATTGCAGCTGGGTCATGTGACCAACTCCCTGACCTCCAACTGACTCAGGACAGGAAACAAGTCACTTCTCTATTCATTCCTATGAGACTGAAAGTGAGGCTCCCATAGGAATGCATAGAAAATTAGATTTCCTGTCCACACATAAGGTGCTGTGTGAGTTGGTGGGTCTAATTCCTAGTCACATGACACAGATAAGAAACTTCAGGATGATATAACTCAAAAATTCAGCTACTGGTAAGAAAATGACATTCACTACAGATTACATCATGTACATTTCTAGCAGGACATGGAATAAATTTTTTTGCAGGAGTTGTTCTTTAAATTGGAGTCGATTAATGGAAGGTCCAAGGAATAAGTTATTTCCACATGAAGTGGTCATGCTAAGAAACTTTTGTCCAATTAGAAGTTGTTGTAGGCGTAACTTATGTAGATCAGTGGTTATGTATAATAATGATGTATCTGTGTGAGTAACATTGAAGCCTATGGACTGCAGCACACTGCAGAAAACCTGAATTATAATATTAATTATTCCTTTGTTCTTGGGGTTTAAAAGTCCGTGTCTGAGGATTTTGGATAGACATTGCCTTTTTGTCCCTGCTGCTTCACACTTTCATCTTCATGCCATAATCCGCCTGATTTTTATATTTATTTCAATGCTGTCTTGCTACTCTTGTCTCTGAAAAAACGAAAGAATCTTCTTAAAGAAGAAGTTGCTTCAAGAAGTTTTGTTTTGCTGGGGCCAATTTCCAACACTTTGGTCCCTCGCTGCCACTGCAGCACTTGAATCACCTGCTATTAACATCTGGTTTAACATTGCTACAGCCAATGACCGGCTTCAGCAGTGACCATTGCATCACATCAGTTAGTCATGTGATGCTAGGGCAGCAGGTCGCCGCAGTGGTCAGTCATTGGCTGCAGTGGTGTCAAACTGGATGTTGACAGCATGGGAGCGCTGCAGTTGCAGCTGGGGAGCAAAGGATCCAGAACCCAGCAGCAGGGAGCAGGTAAGTGTGCCTCTCTCCACAGGTCCAGCCATGAGGGTGGACGTTTTAGGTTGTATATGGTGTCGTTTTAGGTTGCATATGGTGTAGTTTTAGGTCTTTTATGCCAAGTGTTAGTTTGAATATGGTGTACTTGTAGCCCTTATATTCTGAAAGACCCCTAGAAGATGAACAACTCCTTTAAGGGATTAAATATGACACAGTGTATTAGCTTTGGCAACGGTTCTTTTAAGAAGTAAACAGTATGACTTCCACATTTTATACTGATGAAGTCTGACAGGTTTCAAACAGCTCTATTTAAATTGGAACATGTGCTTGTAGTTTTAGGTTGTATATGGTGTAGTTTTAGGCTGTTTATGGTGTAGTTTTAGGTTGTTTATGGTGTAGTTTTAGGCTGTTTATGGTGCAGTTTTAGGCTGTTTATGGTGTAGTTTTAGGCTGTTTATGGTGTAGTTTTAGGTTGTTTATGGTGTAGTTTTAGGCTGCATATGGTGTAGTTTTAGACCTTATATGGTGTAGTTTTAGGTTGTATATGGTGTCATTGAGGCTGTGTATGGTGCAGTTTTTTTCTGTATATTGTGCAGTTTTAGGCTGTACCTGGTGCAGTTTTACAGTTGTATATGATGTAGTTTTAGGTTATATATGGTGCAATTTTTGGCTGTATATGGTGCTGTTTTTGGCTGTAAATGGTGTGGTTTTAAGGTTGTATATGATCTAGTTTTAAGCTGTATATGGTGTAGTTTTTGGCTGTATATGGTGTAGTTTTTGGCTGTATATGGTGTACTTTTAGTTTGTATATGGTGCAGTTTTTGGCTGCATATGGTGCAGTTTTAAGATGTATATGGTGTTGTTTTTGGCTGTATATCATGTAGTTTTTGGCTGTATATGGTGTAGTTTTAGTTTGTGTATGGTGTAGTTTTTTGTGTGAACTTCAGTTCTGTATGCACAGTCAGTCACATGGGAGTAAAAAGAAATAACTTGCATGACTTCACCCCTTATCCTAAAAGAAGAACTAAATCCTATATTTTGGTATTTGTGAGCCACATCTCAAAAGTTTTGCTCTACTAACCTGTACTATAGACATGATGGAATCTGAAAGTTGCAAACGTTCCTAACCTGAACTTATATTGAACTGAAACAGCATTCAATTTTCATATGAAAATAAATTAACCAGATGCAGAAATATGAATGCATTTCCCAATGAATATGTAAATCCTGCTAATGCGAAACCCTTCATACCGAGGATATATCATGTGTTGTAAAGGTGACTGTTCAGAGCCATGTCTGAATTCAATTATACACTACAGTGAGTATATAAATGCAATGCGCTGTATAATAAACATATACACAACATGGCTAATGACCTGCAATGACATGGACGCTACGGCTTCCAGCCTCCTTCTGCGTCAGCGCCCTGTATAATGAAGCTGCTGCATGCTGTTGTGATTTATTACACTAATGTATAATTAATCACCTGCTTGGAGGTAGCGTGATTTCCATATATACAATTGTGTCTCACACACAGTACGTGTCACATACGGCACGTAGAGAATTGGATCTCTATTGGTGATGCTGATATCAGTTAAATGGCAGATTTCGCTCATGTGTCAAAACTGTCCCGTGGCCTTGTTTGCTTGTGATTGGCCACTTATGTGACAAAGCAGTTTCAATACATGAGGTGTGGAATGGATTAAGGGAATTTCAATACATCAAGAACATTGGAGAGTCACAATGGCACGCATATCGTACAGTACATGCCTTATTTCATCTGCAAAAAGGCCTATTGCATCTATATTTCACCATCAAGGACAAAAGCCAGTTTTATGGAGGCAGTTGAACAAGGCTCCCATGTACAGGGGGCTCCTGTCAATAGAAAGCTCAGGAGCAGGCTGAAACCATCCAATATTATTCAGAGTTGTACTGTGATATTTGGCATTTGAATTGCAGCATTATTTAGGATCTGCATCCATATTGGATGGACTTGTTAAAGTGGTTCTTCAGGTTTTTCATATCGATAGCCTATCCTTATTATTATGAGATCTCCAAATGGGGACACGTGGTGAATGTTACAAGAGGTCCATGTCTTCTTTGTGTATTCCCCTGTCCCAAATGTCCATGGGACCAACACACTTGCCTTCAGCTACCAAAAGGTCAGCCAGTTTCATAGGCACAAATCTGCTGACAGATGTCCTTTCATAAAATAACAAGTCTGCAGTGTCGTTCCTCTGTTACTCCTCCTGTACGAATTTATGAATATATTGACTTCAGGATTTTACCACAACCATACATACTCTCACACGGTCCAATTTCATAGGAGATGGTTGATGGTGGTGGTGTTTCCTTGTATAGGCGTAATGAGAAATGATCTAAGCAGAGAAGCGAACACAACGTAAATTGGATTTTTTTCTATGCCCATTATCCTATTTATAATTCTGCGTACCCCACCCCCACTTACAGCGCTGATTTTCAAAAATCCCGTTCATTTAATTTACAATGAATGGAACTGGCATTTGAAAGATGACGACATCAAAGAAGAGGAATTGTCTAATAGGATTAATGGAAGCACAAACGATCCATGTATAAGTGGATTTTATCTATAGTCCTGTTGAATCATAATCATATATACAATGAATACAGGCATCAAAAAATAACATCCCCTTACAGCTCCTTCCCTGCAGGTACAATACATTTTAAATATATGAATTTATATCGAGGTAAATAACCATCAGTGATTTAATTTAATGCAGATCTGAACCTGTGAGTTATGGGACCAGAAAGTGTTATTTCATGTCTGTCTATTGACTGTCATTATGTCTCTAAGTAAAGACATTAAACACTATGGGGTCATTTATCAGACTGGTGTAAAGTAGAACTGGCTTAGTTGCCCATAGCAACCAATCATAGTAACATAGTAACATAGTTTATAAGGCCGAAAAAAAGACATCTGTCCATCCAGTTCGGCCTGTTTTCCTACAAGTTGATCCAGAGGAAGGCAAAAAACCCTGTGAGGTAGAAGCCAGTTTTCCCCACTTTAGGGAAAAAAATTCCACCTTTCATTTTCTAGAGGAGCTGTAAATAATGAAAGGTGGAATCTGATTGGTTGCTATGGGCAACTAAGCCATTTCTACTTTATACCAGTCTGCTAAATCTCCCCCTATAGTCTTAGGAGACCCCAGAATGTCAGCCATGACTTTTCAGGGCAATGGGAGCACTTTTGATTCAGGTTGAACTTATTTGTACGTGAATTGAATCGACCAATTGAATCTGAAAGATTTTCCCTCACCACTACTAACTAAAAACATGCCAGAATTGCTATTTTTAAAAATTTACACTTCCGTAAAATGTGTCCGCATCCGTTCCGCAATTTTGCGGAACGGATGCAGACCCATTCATTTTCAATGGGGCCGCAAAAGATGCGGATGGCACACAGTGTGCCGTCCGCATCCGCACTTCCGTTCCGCGGCTCCCGAAAAAAATAGAACATGTCCTATTCTTGTCCGAATACACGGAACAGAAAAGGCATTTCTATTATGTGCGTTCCGCAAATTGCGGAACGCACATGGCCGGTGTCCATTTTTTGCGAATCCGCAAATTGTGGATCTGCAAAACACGGACACCGGACACACGGAAGTGTGAATGGAGCCTTAGGGCTTGTTCACACGACCGTATGTCTTTTGTGGTCCGCAAAAACGGATCCGCAAAAAATACGGATGACATCCGTGTGCATTCCGTGTTTTGCGGCCCGCAGCACGGGCACGGCCGGCACACGTTCATGTGCATGAGGCCTTATAGTGATCAAAAAACATTCATATGTATCCCAAAATGACACCAATGAAACTACAAACTGTCTCGCATATGGTATATCGTAAAAAAAAAAAAGACAAAATGGGCGAATTGCTGTTTTTTTTTTTGTTTTACCCTTTCCATTTTATACATATACAATACATTATATGTCCCAAAAAGCGTATTTCTGGTCCTGTAAAAAAAACTCTCAAACAGCTATCTTTTGGTTTTTGGGATGGGAAGATGAGAAGACACCCATCGCGGCAAGACCTGCTGCGTTTAAAGGGTTAATGTGAACCTGGTCAAGGACACACAGAATAAAAGAGAATATTTCTGGACTCTCAAAGCCTCATTCAGCCGCCCCCTCTATTTCTCTCTGCACTTCACGTTTACTTTGTCTTCTTCAACACCAAATTTAGATGGCTGTTCGATTTTCCGAGCCTTCAGTACATCACTCACTGCCCTTGGCTGCCACGCTACAGTGCTTGGATATGACATATAGTCTAGCCTGGTGACACCGGCTGACTCTGAACTTCTTCTCCAGACTAAACTTAATGAACTCTGCTGTCAGTCCAGCGGTAAGTGATTGGACCTGAGGAATGATACCTAAATTCCATTTTATGATTCGCCCTCAAGATGGTGCAGATTGAATGGTGACTACTCAGTGATTTAGCAGTTGTCTCCTGTGTGTCAGGGGGCATCATCCCTTTCGAGGCCGGTTAGTGTGACACTCATCCATGATGGCTCTGTTGTGTATGTGTAGTGACAGACGCTGGTGTCACATTCAGCGGATTTCCTTGTATTCACCAGTCGTCTACCACTGCAGATCTCAATACCCAGTACAGAGCATCGTTCCTGCTGGTTTTATCTGCATTCGTCACCGCTGTGCAAAAATACATTTTTCAGGTTGTAAAGGGTTAAAAACTGTTACAGGTCACTCCCTTCACATATCTCATAGCGGCAATTAAAATGTCCATATTGCCCGGATTTTTTTTTTTTTTTATCCTGATTCGGATATGGTCCGCTATACTTGGATCTGTACATTCCACCTTCTTCATCTTTGTTTGGAAAAATAAGCGACAAGTGCTATCTAAATCCATCCTAACTGCAAAAAAATCCCATGGTGGCCTAGCGCTCCCTGATATCTCCCTCTACTACTTTGCCACCCACTTACGACACGTAGCCTCCTGGACTACATTACACTAATTTAATAAATGGACCGAAGACGAAAAGCTTTGGCTTGCTCCGACCCATCTGAGTACTATGATTTGGGGCTGTCCAGCCGATATACCTCCCCGGACTCTATTGGGGCCCATGTCTTTCCCTGGAGACATCTGGCTTCCATCTGAGACAATGGGGGCATAGCGCTAGGATATGCTCCCACTGTCTGATAGTTTGCGGTTCCACCTCTGGGACCGCAC
>ONZH01012278.1:0-21559 GCA_900303285.1 Rhinella marina
GCTCTACAATTGATGGTAATGATGTGATCCTGCCTACGATATGCCATCATGGCTGAGCAGCCTGACAGGAAAACTCACCAATGTGTAGTATATGCAAGTCTCTGAGCATAGTGTGTAGTGAGGCCCATCCCCTCACACCCTTAGGCAGCTCTGCAAGTGGAGCTGAGTTCTCCGCACATTCTAGGACAGGTTGCTTTTGGATATTTTAAATAATTTCTGGAGAACTCCTTTAATCTATTCCCCACTAACATCAGATTAATAATCTGCATCCTAATAACTGAGGTTCATCTGTGCAAGTCCTTGCACCATAACTGAAATCTATGCCAGCAATGGAACTGGTGTAGATTTTAGGTCTCATCTGTGCCAGTTTCCTGGTATAGATTATAAGCACCTGAAGGGTTAAATGACCTGGATAGCAGGGGCGTAGCTAAAGACTCATGGGCCCTGGTGCAAAAGTTCAGCTTGGGCCCCCCTACCCTTAGTGCTCTGTGTATCATCTTATACGGCACCAGGGTCTTTGGGCCCCCTCACTGCTACCTCTGCACCCCCTATAGCTACGCCCCTGCTGGATAGTCTCTGATCCCAGTCATTGTGTAATTGTATTAAACAACCGGCACTCACCGTCCATGGAACGGGTTCAGTGTGTGCACTTAAACTGCACCTGTCATGTATGGTTATGTTGCATGTAAGAGTTAATATTATTTTGCATCTTACACAGTGTATTTAGTTCACCTGTCCTAACTTTGCTATGGCTGCAGGGATCCGTGCATGTGCCTGACAAACCCCATTGACTTATAATGGAGTCTGTTGAACGCCCATCATGGTGTCCGTCATTTCATCTGCAAAAATAGCGCTGCATGCTGTGCTGTTTTATCCACCAAATGTGACAAATGGAGTTAATGGGGCCTCTGATGCAGTTGTGAACCTAATAGACAGATGAATCAAAAAGTGGCATTTGCCTCTTTTCTTAGAACAATGGCTCCTCACACTGTCCAAGCAGTGGCCCAAAGTGCCAGACTATATAGGAACACACCCTACTTATCAATGGTTTGGTAATGCCTAGAGATGAGCAAAGTATTCCAAAATAAGAGTCAGCTGCTTCGCCTTATTTTACAAATACGCTTTGTGACAAATTACTTAGTCACGAAGCGCATTTCTTTGTAATAGTGGGTGCAATGACAGGGAACTGCAATTGCGCTGCTCTCAATCATTGTACCCCTCACATGACGCGTTCATTGTTGATCGCAGCATCTGACATCCGAGTGTTAAGTTAAAAAAATAAAAAAATCATATTTACCTCATCCATTTTTTTTGCGACAGGCCCGCCGCCATCTTTATTGAAGATCTGGGACAAAATCTTGCGCAGCCCGTGATGATATCATCAGGTTGCCCAGAGTGGTGATGTCACACGTCACCGCACAAGGGATTTCATTCGAGATCTTCAAGTATGATTATTTTACACTATTTAAGGTAAAATCGATTCGCTACCACAAAGCATGCAGAAATTAGGCTTTACGGCAAATTGAATTTATCCTAATAATTCAGATCGGACGTCGATTCGCTCAACACTAGTAATGCTCAATTGTCATTTTATTTACATATATTTCCCGGGGGAATGACAAAGTAACAGCACAACAAAGAGTATTAAATAGTATGCTTCAGAATTATCTTATGGAAAATTTACAAGGCTACTTTCACACTAGTGTTTCTATTTTCCGGTATTGAGATCCATGGGATCTCAATACCGGAGAAAAACGCTTCCGTTTTGTCCCCATTCATTGTCAATAGGGACAAAATGTAACTGAACAGAACAAAGTGCCCCAAAATGCATTCCGTTCTCATACCGGAGAGCAATTTCCGGTTTTCTTTCCGTCATGGGATGCAGAGCATGACCCACAATGTAAGTCAATGGGGACAGATCCGTTTTCTCTGACAAGAATAGAAAACGGATCCGTCCTCCATTGACTTTCAATGGAGTTCATGACAGATCCGTCTTGTCTATGTTAAACATAATACAACCGGATCCGTTCATAATGGATGCAGATGGTTGTATTATCAGTAACGGAAGCATTTTTGCTGAACCCTGTCGGATCCAGCAAAAATGCTAGTGTGAAAGTAGCCCAAGACATGTCAGGAGAGTTGCATCGTCTCTACAAAAAAAGAGCATTTTTTCCAAATCATGATCCAAAAACACCAGGCTCAGAGAACTTTTTTGGGGGATTTTGTGAGTCAGACTTGCAAGTTTGTAACAGAACATCTTTTCAACATCATAGAACAAAATGTTTTGCTTTGTCATGTTGCTGCTTTGTTGTTTCACATTGGGAATGAAAGATAATGTCATTCAGCAAATCACGATGATCAGTCCCTGAATAAAAGTCTGGCGCACCATGTCATTTCTGCACCTTGTTCTTGGCAACTGGAAGTTAATTCTCAAAGTACCGGAATATTCTGCAAAATGTGACAAAGGACATTCTGCATAATTTACAGCTATTTACATATTTCCACACAACTACTGTGATCTGTTCTTTTTCGTTGAGACATTAACAATAATGATGTTTTTTTAGATGTTCCTTGTTTTCTCACAAATTACAATCCCAGAGTAATGTCATTGAAATAACATAACACTGGTCAAATAAATGCATGTTTTATATTTGCTGGACAATACTGATAATTAGAAATTAACCCTCTGTACTCTGTGATTCTTGTAATTTATTTATTTTCTGTCCCCACATGAAGGCGAATGAAGGTGTAACTGATAGTGGCTGTGTGACTCTCCTACCTTCGTATCCAAGCAGTGGATCAGACCGGTCCAGCAGAATCTCAGGTTAGATGGATTCAAATGTAGACATGGTGATATGAATCAACATGGGTTTATTTGACCCAAGTACGGCAACAAGCGGTGATACAATACTGTAATGGCTTTGGTAGTAGTGGTATTGATGCTGTCCTGTAGGTGACTTTCCTGAGGCTAACTGCTGGTCACAAACGGATGCCTTCTCAAGCCCAAAAGTGTTTGTATGTCCAGTCACACAGCTATGAAGCACTGAAAATGGCTGCAGGAAGTGACATGGACCAAGGCTGCCTCAAACCACGACCAGAAGAGAAAAACTTTAATAACAAGAGCAGAGGCATACCAGCAGATGGCAGCAACAAAATAATGCATAGAAACAACATGGTGAAGGAAGAATTGATAATACAGTGGACAGTTCAATAACACATATGAGGAGGACAGCACAATTTCATATTGCTTATATGGCACCAACATACCCAGGAGCTATGTACAGACAGAGTCAGCTCTGTAGCCAATGGGCACACACTGGGACATTTTCATGGAAGTCAATAAATCAGTACACCTATGGAGTGTGACGGTAAACCTGAGTACCCAGAAGAAACCCAGGTAAACATGCAAGCTCCATGAGTCTCTCTCTCTCTCTCTCTCTGTGAAGTTAAGGTTTTGTAGATCACAACTATTATATCCTTATAATATATCCTTACAAAATGTTGTGGGCTTGTGCTTACATACAGCAGCCAATATGAACAAGTAGAGCTTCAGAGTAACCCAAAACAGGGCAGGCAGTGATCAATAAGGGTAGTAAGGGAACATCTGAGTCAATCTAAACCAGCAGAAGTAAATAGGAACTAAAGTACCATGAGGCTCAGGCAAGGAATGGGCATGTGACTGACCCTTTAAAAAGTTGTATGCCACTATAAGAGTTTGGCAGTGACATAGGCAGAGAGGGATTTTAAAATCTTAGGGCCTCATTTTAGTGATATCAAATATATGATCATTGTCTAGAGCAGTCTAAAGCAAATCCCCCTTAAATTGTTGATGCAGCGCTGATGGGGAGGCAGTTTTGACTGCAGTCATCAAATGTTTATTGGTTTGGCAATATAATTGACTCTTCTGTTTATTTTAAAGTATACTGAGTAAAGCACACAAATGGGAAAATTGAGCCATGAATGCAACTGGTGGTGTAATGTGGCTTGCCAGCTCCCAGGGCAAGCCAAGTATAGCGCCACCTAACCTGTGGACATACTGCTTTTTACACACATAGAGCTGATCAGGGTCTACTAATAACCAGCAGCTCTGCTGTGTCCCGAGACATCTGGCTATCACATGATTGCTAGGTCCGGTAGCGCAAGCGGCATAACTGCGTCCTCTAGGCACTATACAGCGCTCATTGAGTGCTAAGCAAAGGAGAAGGCAGAAGCAGTAATAAACTACTTCTGTCTTCTCTTGGAGGACCTTGGCTGTCACTAACCTGCTCCTGCTAGATTCCAGGAGCTTTAATCCCACGCCGTACATGTAAGACACTCTGGAATAAAGCTAAGCACCACACTCGCTATCAGATAAAGAAGATTATTACTGTGGGCGCCTAAATGAAATTTACTAGTACTAATCTGAGTAGTATTAGTAAAATTCCCATAGGCCTGTTGGACAGACACCACTTCACCACCCAATCCAAGTGCTTGCATAGACACATAGCTGTAGTCCACTGATCAAAACACAGTTTTTCTTTTGTTGATCTGAGGCTCTGTTACCGACAGCTGCATTACCCCCTGGCAACCCCTCCCCAACTTGCATCATATTGTTCCCCTGTGTATATCTCACCTCTCTATGGACTTGCAGGACAAGGACAGTGAAGCTACAGAGCTTCTCCTGCAGTTCTTCTATATACATCAGTTCATTACAGGTCCTGCACCATCCTAACCTTAGAACTACACTTGTCAGTACAGTTCCTTTATGAGTGGATCGTTCAGGACCTGTGACATCAACACAGGTCCTTTAGCTTTCTAAGTATCAGAACTACACTGATGGCCCACCTGAAATCAGCCTGGTAGGGCAGATTACCAGTCTAGGCCATTACACCTGTGTGGTGACATTACTGTGTGCATTCTCCCTGTACAGTAACATCACTGCTAAGTTCTGGTATGGGACCCCATGTTATTTGCTACATCCTTGAACTGAGCAATTTCTTGTATGGACCAGTAAAGCCCAGGCACCACCATATTTTGGTTGGAGAGTTCCCAGTAGAAAAAATATACAGGGAACATGTCATATTGCACATGCAGACCTATGGGCAGGCAGGATGTTATAGAGTGGGAGGAGCTGATGCCACTTTATAAAATTTTCCCTTTATAAGATGCAGTACATCTTATAAAAGGAATACTAGCGAGTGCTTCCATAATGGAATCGCTCACTAGCCTGCAGGAGGAGGGGGAGTGAAGCGCTGGTAGCGCTGTACAGTACTTACCCCTCCTCCTGCTTGCTCTTCCTGAGGCCGGCGCTGCTGTGTCCTGACTGCCTGCAGCGTCAGGACGTACAGAGCACCCTCTGACCTGACGCTGCAGGAGGTCAGGTGACGTCAGCACGGGCCCCTGGAAGAGGAGAGAGCGGGGACACAGCCAGGACCGGAGGTAAGTTTTTTTTTTTTTTTCTTGTCTGATCTGAGGTCTGAAGTGGGGGCCAAAAAGGGGATCTGAAAAGGTGGGGACAGAATGGGGAGATCTGAAAAAGTGGAGACAGAAATGGGGGATCTGAAATGGTGGGACAGAATGGGGGGATCTGAAATTGTGGGACACAATGGGGGGGGGTCTGAAATGGTGGGACAGAATGGGGGGGGATCTGAAATGGTGGGACAGAATGGGGGGGATCTGAAATGGTGGGACAGAATGGGGGGGATCTGAAATGGTGGGACAGAATGGGGGGGTCTGAAATGGTGGGACAGAATGGGGGGGATCTGAAATGGTGGGACAGAATGGGGGGGGATCTGAAATGGTGGGACAGAATGGGGGGGTCTGAAATGGTGGGACAGAATGGGGGGAGTCTGAAATGGTGGGACAGAATGGGGGGGTCTGAAATGGTGGGACAGAATGGGAGGGATCTGAAATGGTGGGACAGAATGGGGGGGATCTGAAATGGTGGGACAGAATGGGAGGGATCTGAAATGGTGGGACAGAATGGGGGGATCTGAATGGGGATTGGGGGGGGTCTGAAATAGTGGGACACAATGGGGGGGTCTGAAATGGTGGGACAGAATGGGGGGATCTGAAATGGTGGGACAGAATGGGGGGGGGTCTGAAATGGTGGGACAGAAATGGGGACCAGAAAGGTGGGTCCTAAAATGGGGGCCAGAAAAGGGGTTCTGACATGGGGCCAGAAGGAGAGTTCTATATGGGGGCCACAAGAGTATGATATGGGGCCAGAATGGGGGGGGGGTACTGTTTTTCTGTGTGGTGCCAGTATTTTCAGGGGGGCTGTTTCTGTAGTATAGTATGGGGGGCGGGCAGGGTGAGATGTGGAGAAGGTAAGAGGATGATGGAAAAGTAGGAAAGTAAGATGTCTGTTTGTTGAACTCTTCAGAGACGAGGCACAGCTGAAAGAAGTCACCATGGCGGTCTGGTCTGACAGAAGAAGAGGAAAGAAAACGTCATCAGAGAAGAGAAGTCACTGGATGTAAGAGGTACATATGTGGCGCTGTATGACCCTGTATGCTCTGTAGTGCTGTATGAAATGTTTTCCAAGTCTGTCTTTGAAGGGGTTGTCTTTTTTTTTTTTTGTACGAGCGCTGCTTTCTCTGTTTACTGCTCTTCACTGCAAATTCTATGGCGAGCAGGTGAACAGAGCAGAGTAAGCAGCTCTCATATGAGCTCTGCTCTCTCTTCAAACAGCTGATCGTCAGGGTGCCGGAGGACCCCAGCCGATCTGATATTGATGACCTATCGTGAGTATAGGTCATTAGTAGTAAAAAGAGGACAACCCCTTTAACAGTAAGACTGGAGGGAAGGGATTAGCTTGAGAATTTGGCATGGGGGGGGCGTTTCAATATTTGCCTTGGGCATCAGAAAAGCTAGGTGCACCAGCGGCAGGTGTGTGTGTGTGTGGGGGGGGGGGTTAATTGGCTTGGCAGAGGACCATTTTCAGTATCCAGAAGGTTGGGGGGGAGGATAGGTCACTGTAATAAGTCCAGGAGGAGGCTACTATGGGGGGTGGAGTAACAAGGCTACTATGGGGTTGGGGGGCTACTGAGGAGAGACTACTATGCTACTGTGGGGGGGGGGCTACTATGGTGTGGGGGGGACTGAGGAGAGGCTACTATTCTACTGTGGGGTGAGGGGGCTACTATGGGGGAGGGGACTGAGGAGAGGCTACTATGCTACTATTTGGGGGCGTGGGGGAATGGGTCGCGTTGGGGAGGGGGGGCGTCATCACAGAGAGTGCCTAGGGCAGCATGAACTCTAAATACGGCCCTGGAGGTGGGAGAGTCTGTCCATAGGACAACAATCAGTTGACCACTTCACAAATCTGGCCTTTATGGAAGAGTGGCAAGAAGAAAGCCATTTCTCAAAGATATCCATAAAAAGTCTCATTTACAGTTTGCCACAAGCCACCTGGGAGACACACCAAACATGTGGAAGAAGGTGCTCTGGTCAGATGAAACCAAAATCCTACTTTTTGGAAACAATGCAAAACGATATGTTTGGCGTAAAAGCAACACAGCTCATCACCCTGAACACACCATCCCCACTGTCAAACATGGTGGTGGCAGGATCATGGTTTGGGCCTGCTTTTCATAAGCAGGGACAGGGAAGATGGTTAAAATTGATGGGAAGATGGATGGAGCCAAATACAGGACCATTCTGGATGAAAACCTGTTGGAGTCTGCAAAAGACCTGAGACTAGGACGGAGATTTATCTTCCAACAAGACAATGATCCCAAACATAAAGCAAAATCTACAATGGAATGGTTCAAAAATAAACGTATCCAGGTCTTAGAATGGCCAAGTCAAAGTCCAGACCTGAATCCAATTGAGAATATGTGGAAAGAGCTGAAAACTGCTGTTCACAAACGCTCTCCATCCAACCTCAAAGAGCTCGAGCTGTTTTGCAAGGAAGAATGGGCAAGAATTTCAGTCTCTAGATGTGCAAAACTGATAGAGACATACCCCAAGAGACCACAGCTGTAATCGCAGAAAAAGGTGGCGCAACAAAGTGCAAGGGGGCTGAATAATTTTGCACGCCCCACTTTTCAGTTTTATTATTACAAAAAAAGTTTAAATGATCCAATAAATTTCGTTCCACTTCACAATTGTGACCCACTTTTTGTTGATTCTTCACCAAATATTTAAAATGTTATATCTTTTTGTTTGAAGCCTGAAATGTGGCAAAAGGTTGAAAAGTTCCAGGGGGCCGAATACTTTCGCAAGGCACTGTATATATCTATAGAGATCCTTGACATAGTCTGGTAGTTTGCAGGAACTTGGGTAGTTGAGAGTCTGCCCATTGTAGATTTTGGAGTTCATCCAATAGTTAATAAGGAAGCATGCCCATTTTTAGAGCCCTGGTGCAGTAGATCCAGAACTTGCACTAGAGACTGGGAAACTGTAAATATTTATGTTAAAGAGTTAGGGAAAAATAAGGGTTAAAGAAAAAGTGTGTAGATCCATTTAAAGGGATTCTCCAATTAAATTTATTGATGACCTATTCTCAGGATAGGTCATCAATATCAGATTGGCGCGGGTCCGACACCCGGCACCCCCGCCGATCAGCTGTTTGAAGAGGAGGCGCGCCGTATCAGCGCTGCCTCCTCTTCACTGTTTACATACTGGCCGTAACTGTCACGCTACGGTGTGGGAGGGGAAACTCCACACCGAGCATACACCGATACACTACAGTGAGATGAAAACCGATCAGCAGGCAAGAAGCCAGTGGCAAGGAAAACCACTGAACCAAGTGCACCGGAAACACCGGAAACCAAACCCAGAGGGCAGAAACCCAGTGAGCCCCGTTCTTCACAGAGCCCCAGATGGTAGGGATGCACTTATCCAGAACTCACTGACTGCACCTCCAGGATGGTCCCGGTGCACCTGGCAACTTACCTGCTGATACAGCTGATAGAAGCACCAGCAGTCCATACACCAAAGACTGCAGCCCAGGCACATGTACTGGAACCCGAACACCTAACAGGACTCAGTACACACAACAAACCCAGGAACCAGCTCACCGGCAACAACTCACAGTATCGCTGTTCCCCCTCCGGGGAACCCTGGAGCCCTCTCACCGAAGGCACATACATACAGGAAATGTCTGGACTCCATGTCAGAAGACACATGGCAGTCACAGACCAAACACCCACCCGTACATAAACCAAATAACAGGAATAAGGGAAGGGGATGAGAGGACCTCGGGAAGACCTCGATGACATATTTAGTGGCACAAGGACTGGGCAGATGGAATCCCAGGAAAGGTGCATAGCTCCAGCACCAACGGAGGCTGGAGCACAACTAACCCACCAGGCTAGCAACAACAGAATAAAAGCACCTAGTGACCACTCCCAGGTCAATATGTTAACCCCATGAGAACCAGACAGGGAAGGAGGGAAGTATGCAATCAGGGAACATACCAGCAACCAAAACTACACGTTGCCCCTGGCAACCACGGCCTACTACCGCAGCCAGAATGCCAGGACACAAACTTTGAGCAACATGGAAGCCGTGTCACGGAGAACAACCGAGACACACACCACCAATTTACACGTTGCCCTGGCAACCAGCATACAACCAAATCCGGAATACCAGGGCACAAACATGAGCAACATGGAAGCCGTGTCACGGAGAACAACCGAGACACCACCAATTTACACGTTGCCCCTGGCAACCAGCATACAACCAAATCCGGAATACCAGGGCACAAACATGAGCAACATTGAACACGTGTCACGATAACCACACGGTACGTGACAGTAACATGGGTAGCGGTGACAAGGTGTAATTACACCTAACCGCCCCATTCATTTCAAAGGGACGTCTCGTTCCTATACAAGTCTATGGGAGCGATTCTTCCCATTGAAATGAACGGGACGGTTAGGGGCGGGCCGATCTGATATTGCTGACCTATCCTTAGGATAGGTCATCAATAAATTTAACTTGGAGAACCCCTTTAACTGTGGGTCCCTTTAAGCGGGGCTTTGACTGTTCATATAGGTAAGCCACCAGCCTCTCCTAGATTTTGTGCTTGATATGAGTTGGTATGGGTACACACGTATTTTGGTTTCGAGTCTGCGCAGAGTTGCGTCTCTTTGTTCAGAGAAAAAAAAGGGGGGAGCAGGGAAAACTAACTAAAAGTATGCAGATATCAGAGAAAATGTGTGATGAGTGAAATAAGTGATTAAGGCTTGAAATATTGCATTGTTAATTGTTTGTACAGTATTTGGTTTTACATAGATTATACACAGGAAAAACAGAGTGAAGATTAATTATTTAGTTTCCTTTCTTTCACAGACTGCGTTCTTATGTGCAGCATGTGCAGATAGAAAAAAAAAGAATACTGCATTCCAAAGTAATAAAGTCTTTATGAAGAAATGTCTGCAGTTTCTCTTCTACAGACATCACATCAGGTTTCATTCTGTCTGCAGACTGATCTTTCTGCTTTTCATTGAAATCCATCAGAGAGCTGCTGAGTCAGCTCGATCTGTAGCCAGTATAGCCCGTATCTGTGCTAAAAGTTATTTACGGTAAGCTAAATTCTTATCAAAATAACAAGAGTTCAGCTTAGTTTTATGAGCTTTCAGGTGACCGCATATAAGGGCTACAGACTGAGCTGACAGAGCAGCTCTCCAGCAGAAAGAAGCAGAATCGATCTCTGAAAGCTTTTGAGGACAAACTGTTAAAACATTTTTTAGGATCAATCTGAAAAATGATTTATAGCCCAAGACAAACAGAATGCAGTAATAAAAATAATGTCCCAAATGTGTCCATAGTCTTTAAGATGTGAATTATGTCAATTTAGTTTTACATGTTGTAGCTGAATGTGCAGCCACTCTGAGGGGAGGTGGGGAGGGGAGGTGAGGTGTACCCTGGAGCCATGCAGTGACTAGAGGGTGAAACCTTTCTTCACTCCGGGCACACCCCGGTGTTAGGGCTCCTGCCTGGTGGTAGCTGAGGTACCCTTGATGTTAGTTGTTGGTCTGGATGAAAGGCAGGAGGCAGTATCCAGTCCAGTTGGTATTAATAAATATCTCTTGACTATAGTGTAGAATAGGAATAGTAGTACATCTGACAATAACAAGGCACAGTTCTAAGGCATATAACACAGTGCAATCCTTCTCCAATAGCAACATATGTACGACAGCAATGATGGAGGTTATAGTACTCCTCTTTGTCTCTCTGCAAAACCTTAGGCTGGCAATGAGATTCTTGTTATATGCTTCTGCAAATTCCTGCAGATTTAAGATACGGCTGAAACCATCTCCAAGTATGGAAGGGCATGTTAGCAATTTTCCCTCTCATAGAAGTAAGGTCTCTCTGCCATAAATGTGCACAATACCTTGCTGACTAATTTTAATGCACAGTTTTGTGGGTTATGGATCTTCTAACTTCCTTCTTTTACTTTTAAGTACTCTGGTGTAGCAGATGTTCTTAAGCTGTAGAAGTCTCAAAAATGGTGGTTCTTTTCTTCTGCTTAAACTAGACTTTTATTAGGGCGCACCCAGGATCCATCTCCCCAGCAACCCAACTTGTAAATACAGGTTTAACCCTTAATTGCCCATACAGTAATATTAGGTACACAACAAATCACAAAATGTATCTTGGCAATATGGCATTACAGCAGTTGAAACCTTTGCAATAACTGCAGATGCTGTGCCCATTTAGCTTTGTTTGCTTGTACTTTCCAGGTTAGTTGCCTTAGATTTTCTTTGGATCTGCAAATCAATCAGCTTAGTTTGCCATTAGAGCTATAGTTCTAATACAATTCACAGCGACAGGGGCACAACAGATTATAGCACATCCGTCGCACTATAGCCTCTTTGTCTTAGCAACCCAGTACTTCCACCAGTTCAAGACTCCTAACTATGACCTGTCAGAAGTTCTGTTAAACTGTGAAATACCAGCTCTCTACCCAACAGTAAACTGTGTAAGAAATGTAAGATTTTGATTTTCAAACACAGTAAAAAGACTAATTAGCTGTGCAGAGATTGTTTCCTTTCATCTTGCTCTTTTTAAGTTTCAGCATTTTTGGCAATTAGTACACTTGTCACATTAAGAAGCAACAATTTAATGTTCAGATACAAAAAAAAAAGTAAAATGAAAAAAGCATTTTCACAGAACGGGACATATCAACATCATAGTCATGAAAAATGTGACATTAAGTATCTTAATTAAGCAACTTTCAGATTAAACCTCATTAGGAAATTACACCTTTCGACATTGCATCCCTAGGAGAAGTCATTATTTGCTAAAGTTTAAAGAGAAGGTTTAATGTTCTTCACTTTTATATGAGGAAATTGTACATACAGTTAAGTAGTTCTCGGGTATATACTTTTATCACCTGAATTCAGGTTCAGTCTGGCCCACCAAAGTACTGGACAATGCTCAGGGGGGCAAGATACCGATACAGTAATGGGCCCCAAAGGTCAAGCAGTGTTCAATATTTTTGGGTGGGACAACCTCTTTAATGGTATGTCCTGGTGTGTATAATGATAATAGCACAGCTGAAGATGCAGTAAGCAATGGACATGTAGATAGTCTTTACAGATTGATAGTTGGCCATCATCATACATTTTTCTGGTGGGTCCAAGGTTCCCAGAGTGACATTGGTGGGAGTATTCCAACAATTGAGCAGGAAAAAAGAAAAAAAATCATCTGCCCTAGGACCTGCTCCACAAAAGTTCAGCTTGGATTTGACATAGGACTAACACCCAAGTCCTAGTCAACATATTAACACGTTTTTATCTTTGAATCAAAATATGACAAAAACAATTGTATGACCAGAGACTATGAAAAGCCATAGCCATGATAGCCAAGTAAAGCAACCAGAGCTGTTAGTGAGTACTTGGCCACAGAGATCTTTACTATCAGCTTTAAGGGGGCAATTCTGTCGGGTATTGGTAAAACTGTTTGGAAATACGGTCATAGTTTTGTTCTGATGTCATTTCACAAGGTAGCAGGGACCAGTTATTGTACAGGACTAAGTTGCAATTACGGACACAATTTGGTCCTGTGTCTGTAAAAAAAAATGCTTTTGGTAGAGGTATCAGAGGTTAAACCCATACATTCACACATTGATGGCAGTATCACATTTTGGTGGCCTGTACAGTGGGGGGTGGGGGTCATTGTGTGATCATTAAAAGGGTTTTCTGGGACTAAAATATTGGTCCCAGGATAGGTCACCATCACCAATATCAGATTTGTGGGGTTAAAACATTCATCTTTTTTTATTAAACTTTTAACAATAGGGGAAATTACACGCCAGGTTACAAGCATAATTGGCATCAGTAATATAGAGAGGCACATACAAGGCACGTAAAGGCATGGTGAAATAGGAGTGAAGAGTGTAGTTGTTTAATCAATGCGTTCTGAGAAGAAGAGCCTTGTTGTCGGGAAGTTTCCAAACCACGTAAAGAAAATTACAGGGAATGTAGCTTTGGGTATGAAGAGATTTGGACAATGGAGGAGGAGAAGAAATACAGTAGAGGAAAGGGCGGGGAGGGGGGATTTGGGAGGCAGAGTGGCAGCATAGGTCAAGGGAGATCCCTGAGGGCAAAAAGGTATTTGAAGACCAAAAGTGAATCCAGCCATTCGAGACTGCAAGAATTGGGTGTTCCTATTTCACAAAGAGTTTCTCCATCAGTAAAATATGGTTCACGTACTGGAGCCATTGTGGAATTGACAAGGTGGTAGATTGATTCCAATGGACTGGGAACACAGATTTTGCAGCAGAATTCTAAAAAAAGGTAAAAAAGGGTGTATAGCGGCTCTCCACTCGATACAGATGGATCAAGAGGTGCTTGATTTACGGTACACCTAAACCGTAAAATGCGAAATAATGTGTATCAAGATAATTGCTTAATCAGCACACTCACAAATGGGCAATAGCATGGACAATCCCTTTTATTTGTAGTATCTAACATATAGGAAGGAAAGTTTCATAAAATAGATATATATAAAAAAGTATATCTAAAAAGGATATATATAGAATGTATCAAAAAGTGCCAAAAATAGCAAGTAAAAGGATAAAAATAAGAAATAGAAAATATGAAATATAAAAAATATGAAATGCAAACAAATACACAATTAAAAATACACAATTAAAAAATATATGATCCGTTGCTCAATAGAGATGATAAGTGTAGTAAATGGTAGTATATCATCCGTGACATAAATGATCAAATGACATGTCATCTATAGCATAGATCACTTGGCTGTAATATTAGCCAATAAGAGGCAGTATGTGCAGATAGATGACAAGTGCTTAAGCTTTGCTCATGAGCAAACTGATACTTAGTTGTTTCAATTTGAACACAGTTTCAATCCAATAAAGTCAGTTTAAGAATACTGGTTATAGAGTATTATTACATAGGCATAAATGAATTCATAGATTATAAATAGTCCAATATATATATATGTGTTTACATATATAAATGATGCCACTCATATAGACCAGATGGTTAAATACCATCCTTTCAAATATCCTGTTCAACTTGTAGTTAAAGAATCTAGCGTATTAACTTGAGCGTAAGTAATAATAGTTGCACTTATAAGTTGAAATCTATTTCCCTACATAAATGGTAAGTACATTACCCTCCTTTGTACGATGGGATGTCTTGTGCGATCGCTCCGAAGGCCGCCTTGTCAGTATTGCCGCTCTTTGCAAATAGCAGATTCGCGCGTGTACTTCGCGCCTAATATTAGCGTTCCACGTGGCGTCCCACGTGGATGCTTACTGGAGACAGCGGAGGTGCCGGGGAGCACAATTAGGTAATGGGCAAGTGATGCAGGGGAGCGCAATTGGGTATTCCTGCGCTAGTCACCTTGTATTAGTTGGATTCAGTGGTGCAGGGGAGCGCAATTGGGTATTCCTGCGCTGGTCACCCTGTATTAGTTGGATTCAGTTATGTCCGACAGTTTTTTCATATAAGGAGTAAATAGATAAAATAAAGCATAAAGCATAAATCTTCTAGCTGCCACTTAAAGTCTTTCACCAAACGCGTTTCGGGGTGCTCCCCTTCTTCAGTGGTGTGGCGCTAGAGGGTGGATACTGTTTATGTATGTCCAATGGGTTAATTAGAGGTAGGTGTTAGTACTGATTGATAACTGGAACATTAACCCTTTTGATGAATCTTCCGGCTGGAATTCTGATTACTATAATGCCTACTTTGTGATAAATAATGTAATAGATATAAATAGAATATAAATAGAATAATAGTATAGAGATAAAAATGGAAAAGTAGTACTAAAAAATAGAAATGGAGAAGTAGTAATAAAAATATAAAATGTAGTACTGAGAAAACCTCATAAATAAATATTTATATAAAACTCCATGTATATGGGGCTTCATGATAAAGGATGAATCACACAAATGGGGGAACCTTTATGGTAATAGCAACCTATCCAGCATATTTCCACATATGTCTAAGTGTACATCAGTATGTATTCCCGACCTATTATGTATATAATTATTACTTATATTTATTCTACTTAATATTATTTATGTTATTTCTAATTATACAGGGTATCCTTATTATACTTATTATTATTTATATAGGATTAATATGCAGGATTGGATTTATCATAAACTAATCAGATGAGGGTAAGTATATTCATATCTAATGGTCATAAATATTTGTTTTTTATTTTTATCTATTGCTTTTTCTTTTTGTGGAATATTGAGTGACATGTATTTTTCTTTTTTCTTTTTTTCTTTTTACTTTTTTCTTTTTATAGAGTATTGAATGATGTGTGTTAAGGTTGGGAGCCGCACTAGGAGAGGCATCGGGGTGCTGGTTATTATACAGCCTGACCCCAATTGCTGTCCCGGCATGGCACCCAACCCATACCAACAAACTCAAATAAATCCGAAGATTTCTAATTCAGCGTTCAAGCCTCCTGGGATTAGGGAAATGAAATCAAATATACGTCTTGACTCTACTCTTGACATCTGTGCATTATGGTTGCCACCCCTCCAAGATCTAGATATTCTTTCAATTGCAATGTAGGTGAGTAAAGTGGGATCCTTGTGATGTACTTGTACTTTTTTAAAGTGTTTTGACACTGTATGTTGTTCATAACCCTTCTTAATGTTTGATATATGTTCCGCAATACGTTTTTTGAATGGCCGCTTGGTTCTGCCTACGTATTGTTTTCTACATGGGCAATTTAGTATGTAGATGATGTCAGTAGAGTTGCAGGTCAGACAATCTTTGATTTGATGTACATATGAATTGGTGGTAGATTTCACTTCCAATGTTTTTTTAGGAAATTTTGTGATTCTACAGTTGCTGTATTGTCCGCATCTGTAGAATCCCTTTAATTTTAACCAATTTTTATGGTCATCTTGTGTTATTTGTCTCTTTATAGTAGGTGCTACTTTTAGACCTAAGTTAGGAGCTTTTGTATAGGTAAAAATCGGATTGTTTGGTATTTGTGATCCTATAATTTTATTGCTTCTTAAAAAGTGCCAGTGTTTTTTCACAATAGTTTCTATCTTTTTGTGTTGTTGGTAAAAAGGTAGAATAAGTCTTATTGTTTCATTTTCCGTCTCTTCATTAGTTTTAGTTATTGCTTCAAAGAATGTCTTTCTGTCCATCTTTTTAACTTTCTCCAATGAGGATTCTATTATGTCATTAGGATATTGTTTTTGAATGAACTGTGTTTTTAATGTTTCAGCTTCCTGTTCGAATTTACCTTCTAAAGTGCAGTTCCTCTTCAGCCTCCTGAATTGGCTGGTGGGGATGTTTGTTAGCCATCTAGGTAGATGGCTACTTGTGAATAGAATAAAGCTGTTCCTTGAAGTGGGTTTTTTATAAGTGCTGCAAATAAGTCTGCTTTCTTGAACTTCAATGTTTAAGTCTAAAAATTCCACTTTCTCCCTGCTGATATTAGTGGTAAAGGATAGGTTATAGCTGTTATGGTTGATATCGTTGATGAATGTGTCTAATCTCTCCTTGGTATCTTTCCAGATAAAGATGATATCGTCTATATATCGCGGCTCCCAACCTTAACACACATCATTCAATACTCTATGAAAAGAAAAAAGTAAAAAGAAAAAAAGAAAAAAGAAAAATACATGTCACTCAATATTCCACAAAAAGAAAAAGCAATAGATAAAAATAAAAACCAAATATTTATGACCATTAGATATGAATATACTTACCCTCATCTGATTAGTTTATGATGAATCCAATCCTGCATATTAATCCTATGTAAATAATAATAAGTATAATAAGGATACCCTGTATAATTAGAAATAACATAAATAATATTAAGTAGAATAAATATAAGTAATAATTATATACATAATAGGTCGGGAATACATACTGATGTACACTTAGACATATGTGGAAATATGCTGGATAGGTTGCTATTACCATAAAGGTTCCCCCATTTGTGTGATTCATCCTTTATCATGAAGCCCCATATACATGGAGTTTTATATAGATATTTATTTATGAGGTTTTCTCAGTACTACATTTTATATTTTTATTACTACTTCTCCATTTCTATTTTTTAGTACTACTTTTCCATTTTTATCTCTATACTCTTATTCTATTTATATTCTATTTATATCTATTACATTATTTATCACAAAGTAGGCATTATAGTAATCAGAATTCCAGCCGGAAGATTCATCAAAAGGGTTAATGTTCCAGTTATCAATCAGTACTAACACCTACCTCTAATTAACCCATTGGACATAAATAAACAGTATCCACCCTCTAGCGCCACACCACTGAAGAAGGGGAGCACCCCGAAACGCGTTTGGTGAAAGACTTTAAGTGGCAGCTAGAAGATTTATGCTTTATGCTTTATTTTATCTATTTACTCCTTATATGAAAAAACTGTCGGACATAACTGAATCCAACTAATACAGGGTGACCAGCGCAGGAATACCCAATTGCGCTCCCCTGCACCACTGAATCCAACTAATACAAGGTGACTAGCGCAGGAATACCCAATTGCGCTCCCCTGCATCATTTGCCCATTACCTAATTGTGCTCCCCGGCACCTCCGCTGTCTCCAGTAAGCATCCACGTGGGACGCCACGTGGAACGCTAATATTAGGCGCGAAGTACACGCGCGAATCTGCTATTTGCAAAGAGCGGCAATACTGACAAGGCGGCCTCCGGAGCGATCGCACAAGACATCCCATCGTACAAAGGAGGGTAATGTACTCACCATTTATGTAGGGAAATAGATTTCAATTTATAAGTGCAACTATTATTACTTACGCTCAAGTTAATACGCTAGATTCTTTAACTACAAGTTGAACAGGATATTTGAAAGGATGGTATTTAACCATCTGGTCTATATGAGTGGCATCATTTATATATGTAAACACATATATATATTGGACTATTTATAATCTATGAATTCATTTATGCCTATGTAATAATACTCTATAACCAGTATTCTTAAACTGACTTTATTGGATTGAAACTGTGTCCAAATTGAAACAGTATTATTGAATTGAAACTGTGTTCAAATTGAAACAACTAAGTATCAGTTTGCTCATGAGCAAAGCTTAAGCACTTGTCATCTATCTGCACATACTGCCTCTTATTGGCTAATATTACAGCCAAGTGATCTATGCTATAGATGACATGTCATTTGATCATTTATGTCACGGATGATATACTACCATTTACTACACTTATCATCTCTATTGAGCAACGGATCATATATTTTTTAATTGTGCATTTTTAATTGTGTATTTTTAATTGTGTATTTGTTTGCATTTCATATTTTTTATATTTCATATTTTCTATTTCTTATTTTTATCCTTTTACTTGCTATTTTTGGCACTTTTTGATACATTCTATATATATCCTTTTTAGATATACTTTTTTATATATATCTATTTTATGAAACTTTCCTTCCTATATGTTAGATACTACAAATAAAAGGGATTGTCCATGCTATTGCCCATTTGTGAGTGTGCTGATTAAGCAATTATCTTGATACACAGAATTCTAAAAAAGAAATAGTTTTTTTTGTGTCTGGGAGGAACATCTGTTGTTGAATAGTATTATACCTTGGGTAGGTTTAACAGGAAGTAAGTACTGTTTGATTAAGAAAAGAACATCTTTCCAATCACATATGGAGATAAGTTCTGGGGGTCAATTTGTATAAATTCTCTTGAAGCTTAATACAATTTGATATCCATTTGAGGAGCTAAACAGTTGTTTGTTTTCTAGTTTGATAACATAATTTTTTAGGTCCTCTTCCCATTTAGATATGAAAACTCTTGTCTTGGGAAAATTGAAGTGCTCATCTGAGTGCTGCAACCCTCTCACACAGCTGATTGGCAGAGCTTCTGGGATTTAGATTTCCACTGATGTGATATTGGTGACCTATCCTGAGAATAGGTCATCAATTTTGCACTTCTGGATAAGAAGGAGCAAACTGGTTCAGGCTTCAGTCTAAACTTCTTCGTTTTGGGAGAGAGAGAGTATTGTAGACCAGGACATACCCTCTTGGTTTCTGGGAAAGATATTCAAATTAGCTTTCCTTAACCTATCTGATGCCGGCAGATGTATATCAACTGGTCTCCATAATATAAATAGTACCCACCCAGAGGCTCCCCTAAGACCGTACAGCTACAAATGCTGTTCTCATCTGCTTATCTTGACAAAGGGCTTTTGTCCTGAAAAAATTGTTGCAGGTATGAGTATGGTTTAGCTATTTTTCTTGCCTCGCTACGTAAGCCTGTTTAAAAGGCAGGAAAGAATCTCTGCAAATTTTCTCTGTTCTCTCTACTGATTAGCTCCTGCTGTCTCGCTTCAATGGGCTAGATCCATACTATTCACCCGAGGATACATCATCAGTATAGCAAACATCTTCAGCAACTTTATTTCACTATTTTGGATCAACTTCAGATAAAGCCACTTCCAAAGTAACCTTCAAATGAAAGTGAGATAAGAGATTTAGAACATGCTACAAAGCTTACACCTCTCTCAATGAAACATGCAAGCTATCTCTCATTCTAGTAGGAAAAGAGAACCAGAATGTTTCAAGAGAAACTTGTCTTACTTGGTTGACTTGCTTTTTTTGGGGTGCTCTTTATCACTGGGGAGAATAAAACATATGCATGAGTATTGTAGACCAGTCAACATTATGCTTGGTTTCAAGGAAGAGTATATGCAAATCACATTTCTTAATTCAGCTGGCAAATCTAGAAAAAAATAGCTAAGTCAGCCTCACATCTGCAAGTAGTTCTTTCAGAACAAAATTAATCAGAATAAAGCAGATAAGAGCAACATTGCTAGTTGGGAGGCCTTAGGGGGAATCTCTGGGTGGGTACTATTTCTATTATGGAGACCAGTTGATACATGTGACAATTAATGTAGGCTAGACAACGCTCCTCTGAGTAAAATATATGTAAATTATCATCTCTAACATCTGTCAGCATCAAATAGGTTTGGGAAAGCTTGATTATCTGTGTATTGGCCGTGGATACTCTGTGGTGTGAAGCAGTGTACAGAGAAGCTGTGTGCGGAGAAGCAGCGTACAGAGAAGCTGTTTGCGGAGAAGCAGCGTGCAGAGAAGCTGTCTGTGGAGAAACAGTGTGCAGAGAAGCAGTCTGTGGAGAAGCAGTGTGCAGAGAAGCAGTATGTGGAGAAGCAGTGTGCAAAGAAGCTGTCTGCGGAGAAGCTGTCTGCGGAGAAGCAGTGTACAGAGAAGCTATCTGCGGAAAAGCAGTGTGCAAAGAAGCTGTCTGTGGAGAAGCTGTCTGTGGAGAAGCAGTGTGCAAAGAAGCTGTCTGTAGAGAAGCAGTGTGCAAAGAAGCTGTCTGTGGAGAAGCTGTCTGCGGAGAAGCAGTGTGCAGAGAAGCTGTCTGCAAAGAAGCAGTGTGCAGAGAAGCTGGGTATGGAGAAACAATGTACAGGGAAGCAGTCTACAGATAAGCAGTATACAAAGAAACTGTCTAGAGAGAAGCTGTGCACTGCGAATCTGGATGTGGAGAAACAGTGAACAATGAAGGTGTCTGCAGATAGTGTGCAAAGAAGCTGTATGCAGACATACCTCCCAACCGTCCCGGATCCAGCGGGACATTCCGGGATTGCAGTGGCTGTCCTGCTGTCCCAGTACGGGGGAGGTATGTCCCGGTCTCTGGCAGCTGTCTCTGCGTCCATAGGATGCAGAGACAGTTGCCTGTTGCAAGAAGAAGCAGATAGCTGGAATCGGCTGCCTGCTTCTTCCATCCTCTCCCTGTCTTCCCCCTGCAGCTCTCTCCGTACCTTCTGCCTCATGTCTGGGTGGGGGGCGGGGCTGGCCATCAGTCAGCATAGGCTCCGCCCCCTCTAGACAAGAGCAGAAGAACTCCTGCTGATGATTCTTCTGCTAGGAAAAAGGTAAGTATAAGGTTTTTATTTTTTTTTTAACTTTCTGTGAGGGGACATCACTGTGTTTATTATCTCTGTACTGTGACATCACTGTGTTTATTATCCCTATACTGTGAATCACTGTGTTTATTATCCTGTACTGTGACTGTGATTTATCGTACTGTGACATCAACCTGTGTTTATTATCCCTGTACAAGGTGACATTCACTGTGTTTATT
>ONZH01012279.1:0-236495 GCA_900303285.1 Rhinella marina
ATCTGAGGCCAGCAGCTCTAAACAAAAGAAAAGCAGCTGAGCAATCAGCTAAATGTGGAGCACTCACCGCCCAGTGGTTGTGACGTGTATTGCAGTTTTTTAGAGTTTAGTTACAATCTCGCGATATCATGTTGTTTTGCTATCAGGACAAAACTGTCACCACTCTGAGTTTGGAGATAAGTTAAGTGTGGACGCATATGTACATGTATACAGCAGGGTGCCCCCCCCCCCATAGCCCCCAGCAGATGGACAATGGCCCATCTGCTGGGGATAGCTGGAGACATGGGACTGGACTAATTAGTCCAGTCCCAGGTACTTCAAAGGGACAGAAGATCGATATGATCTTCTGTCCCTTCTGTTAATTACCCTCAGCGCTGCTGGGGGCAATTAACAGGACAGGGAAACAATAGGTTTCCCTGTCTCTGCATGGCGTGTACCTCCGGCGCATGTAATTACAAGCGCCGGAGATACAAAGCGCTCCCCAGGCGGAGGATCAAAGAGATCCTCCGCCCGGGAAACAGCGCGCACCGGCGCGGTGACGTCATAGCACCGCGGCGGCGCTCGTGCACACGGCTGCCGGCGCGCTCGCTCGCCGGCAGCGCGGGAGCACGGGAGCGAGCGCGACCGGGTTTAAATAACCCGATCGCGCTGCGCTCTTCAGTTGAGCCGTGCCACCCCACCAGCAAGAATCATCCCCTGGACAAACGAGCAGAAGAATCATCCCCTGGACAAACGAGCAGAAGAATCTCCCCTGGGACGACAAGCACCCCTTAGACAACGAGCAAGATTTGCTGAGTATCACCATCCTGCCCTGTGGACCCCTGCTGCCCCCTGATTAACCCCTGGATTGAACCCCAGAACCCCTGCATATACCCCTGCCCTATACCAGCCCAGCCAGTAACCCCTGCCCTGCTGATTGATATCCCCTGCATTACCCCAGTTTCCCTGCAACCCCTGGAGTGATCCCTTGATTTAACCCCTGCCATATCCCTGCACTACTCTGTACCCCTGCCTTTAACCCCTGATACCCCTGCAATACCCCAGCTGTACCCCTGCAATATACTCCATTTACCCTTGGTGCTGTGTTCTGCCCTGTTGCCCTGTTGTCTGCCCTGTATCCTGCTACCCCTGCAATCCAGACCCCTGCCTTGCTTCCCTCATAGTTAACCCTTGCCCTACCATTTTACCCCTGCCCTACTGCTGTTATTTAACCCTTTACATTCCAGGGACAGTATAGTGTAGGTGAGGGTGGGTTGCTATATTGTGAGCGTGTGTATTATCTAGTTAATATTGTGGGTGGAATTACTAGTGGGAGTGTGTAGTGTAGTCAGTGTATATTATTGTATTGTGGTGCGGATATATATGTATATATATATTTATATACGTTGATATAAATATATATAGATATAGTCCTAATAATCAGACAGTAGACATTGTTTTATATAATAAAACCTTTTATTGTTTAAAATACAGTGTACGTGGTTTTCATAGCCGCCGTTTCAGTATAAGGCAGCTTAAGCGTGAAGGGAATAGAACAGTGTGGGAAATAAATAGGCGGAGCTAGCGTCAGCCGGTTACGCCTATTTATGAATATTAATAATACTCCACAAAACATTATTAATTAATTAGCCCTTTAACAGTTACATATGATTTTTGATTGCTCAATATGGTTTTTGTGAGGTAAGGTAACCACAAAATGGCATTTTGCTTTTTACGGACTTCTCCTGACAGGATAGATCAGGTGTTGTTTTTATAGAGCAGGTTGATACGGACGCGACAATACCAAACAGTATAGAGCTGACGTTTTTATTGGTACCATTTTTGGGTACATATGATCATTGAATATTACACTTTTTTGGGGCAAGGTGACCAAAAAATGGCTTATTTTTATTTTTGTAACAGCGTTCCACTTAGGGGGTAGATCATGGAATATTTTTATAGAGCAGGTTGTTACGGATGCAGCGATACCTAATATGCCTACTTTTTTACAATGTATTTCAGTTTTACACAAAAGCATTTTTGAAAAAAAAAAATCATGTTTTAGTGTCTCCATTTTCTGAAAGCCATATTTTTTTTTATTTTTCAGTCGATTGTCTTACATAGGGGCTCATTTTTTGCACAATGAGGTGACGGTTTGAATGGTACTATTTCGGGGCCCATATGTCTTTTTGATTGTTTGGTATTACACTTTTTGTGATGTAAGGTGAAAAAAAAGACAATTGCACCTACCGGTAAATGCTTTTATTGAAGCCCATGACAGCACCCATGTGAGTAGGACCTCCCATCCAGGACAGGAAACCTGAGAAGATAAAAAGGTTCACACCCCCTCCACACCTCAGTTATTTGCAAGGAGAAGTCCAGAGGATAGACAACAGTCAGAAAAAAGGGGAAAAAAATTTAAATTGGAGCTATTCTCTCATATTATTAATGAACCAGCGACTGTCTTCCTCAAAAAATACATAGTCTAAGAAAAAGAAATATGGGTGGGACAAAATGTTGGGGTGCTGTCATGGGCTTCAAAAAAAGCAATTATAGGTAAGTGCAATTGTCTTTTTCTCCTTGCCCATGCGAGACTACAATATGAATCAAGACAGGGAGGGACCCCATTTCCTGTCTAATACTTTATTAAAAAACAGGATAGGAACCCAACAGAAGTCCCACAATGAAATGCTCAATCCCTCTTCCTGTTGACAAAATTGCAGGCCAAACCAAACAGAGGCCACTAGGAAGGGAAGCCCAGAAGGCCAAGAGGCCAACAGGCCCAGAGGCCAACAGGCCCAGAAGGCCCAGAGGCCAACAGGCCCAGAGGCCAACAGGCCCAGAAGGCCCAAAGGCCAGTAGGCAGCGAGGCATGCACCAGGAAGCAAGAGTAAACAAACTGCCAATTCTGCCTCTGCAGAGGTATAGCTGCCAAAGTCTGAAGAAGACCTGCTATGCTATCCCTGCTACAAGTGTGAGCAATGCTGAAGAGAACTCATTCACTTTGACAAAACAAGGGTTAGAGAAGGCAGCACAAGGATTTTACCTAAAGCTAGCCAATCAGCCCCTGAAGTTCTTCACCTGAAGCATCAACACTGAGTTACTTTGTACCCTCATTTGCACCTGGGGTAAAAACAGTATACGTCCTCAGTTAATTAGGATCCCACCCAAGCTTGAAAAAAATCTTACCAGGGATCCAGCAAAACAGGTGAAAGTACAACTATTTAAAGGGAACCTGTCATCTCCGAAACACCCCCTGAACTAGAGTAAGCGGTGTATAGTGTAAGTGGCGTTGAGTCCGGTTATGTACTTTTTATCTTCATACTCACTTCCATTCCGATGCTGTGCTCCCACAAACCTGCAGTAAAATGCACTCACTGGACTCCGGTGCTCACTCACACAATGGAGAGGACTCAAAGAAGAGTCCAGTGAGTGCATTTTACTGCAGGTTTGTGGGAGCACAGCATCAGAATGGAAGCGAGTATGAAGATAAAACTTACATATTCGGATTCAGCATCACTTACACTATACACAGCTTACTCTAGTTCAGGGGGTGTTTCGGAGATGACAGGTTTCCTTTAACCCCTTCCCGACTGGCGCCGTACATGTACGGCGCTCGGGCGGTGCGGGGACTTGACGCCCGCTCGCGGGTGCGGTGGGCGTCATGGCCGGCAAGTCTCTGCTGTTTCTAACAGCAGAGACTTGCGGCTACTTACCGCCATCGGCGGCGTCTTCCGATGGGCCTCTCATTTCTTGTGGGCCCCTCTGAAGGCTTCCGGTGGCGTCTGTTGATGTATAGACGACCCGATTGGCGAATCGGGCCGTCTGTACACGCTATGAAAGCTGTAATCCTCGCTGGTGAGGAGTACAGCTTTCAAAGTGCAATTCTTATTCTGGCCACTAGATGGCAGGCCAGGATAAGAAATGAGCAATCATGAGTTTTAATTCAAGATTAAAAATCAGAGATTGCTCATAGTGAAAAAATTAAAAGTACAATATATTAGCTTATATTTGAGCTTTCAAATAATAATAAAAAATTTTAAAAAAATGTTTAAAAATATATAAAAAATATAAAAGTTTAAATCACCCCCCTTTCCGTATAATTAAAAAATAAATACCTAAATAACAATAAATATAGACATCATGGGTATCACCGTGACCGAAAACGCCCGTACTTTTAAACTAAAAAAAAAATAAATTCCAACACGGTGAATTGTGTGGCGGAAAAAAGCGTCAAAATGGCGATTTTGTAAAAAAAATTAAATAAAAAAGCGATCAAAAAGTCAGACACACCCCAGAATGGTATCAATAAAAACTTCAGATCGCCCCGCAAAAAATGAGCCCCCATACAGCTCCGTACACATAAATGCCAAAAAGTTATCGGGGTCAAGATATGATGACCAAAAAAAAAAAAAAAAAAAAAAAAACAACCAACTTTATCATTTTTTTATCACTATCAAAACAAGAAAAACTATACGTTAGGTACCGCTGGATTCGTACTGACCTGTAGAATGAAAGTAACTGGTCAGTTTTAATGAACTGGATTTTTTTCCCGCTTCCCACTACACCATATCCAATAATAAATGATGGCGTTTGAAAGTACAACTTGTCCCGCAAAAAACAAGCCCTCATACAACTATGTGAGCAGAAAAATAAAAAAGTTATGGCTGTATGAAGGCAAGGAGCAAAAAAATAGATGCAAACAATATATACCAATATATAGATGCAAACAATATATATGCTTTCTCCATAGCCAACTTATAACGTAAACAGCAATCTCCATCTCCACAGAGGCCCCTGCCGAGTCTTCTTCAGAAGAAAATTCATTGGATATATTGTGGCTGGAAACATCATAATCTTCCCTGTCAGAGATTTCAGAATCTGTAACTTTACTGTAACTGACCCCCACTGGGTCCCAAGGCCAATTCTGCTTCAGGGATTTAAGAGAGGATCTGATCTTAGATCTCATCTTACACCCAAGATTCTTTAGACACCGGGTCCAGCACAGCACTGTGTGTATCAGTCACGTCTGAACGCAGGAAGCTGCATATTGCCACCCACCCCCATGTGCTCAGTAAGAGCAACTGCCTCGGCGGGCGCCTCACCCCGCCAGCTGGACCAGGAGCCACCTGAACATGGCCACAGCGGCCCCCAAAGACGCTGGGAGGAGGCAGGAGAAAAGGCAGACTTGGCCAGCCGCTCCCGAAGGAAATTAACGCTGCCTGGGATAGGTCCCTTCACGGTTTAGTAGACCCAGACCTTCCCCAGCTCCAGGGTGTGAACCCAGATCTAGGAGCAAGAGATCCCTAGGTACATCCTATCCAGGTGACAACCTAAAAACTGCGGTGTGGAGGGGGTGTGAACCTTTTTATCTACTAACGTTTCCTGTCCTGGATGGGAGGTCCTACTCGCATGGGTGCTGTCATGGCAAGGAGAAAAGTCTTTTTTGGCAGTTTTTATTTTTTAGCGTTTACCTGATGGGGTAAATCATGTGACTTTTTACATAGCCGATCATTATGGACGCTTAGAGATACCTAATATGTCAGTAACAGCCGGGCCCATGCTGCTGATCAGGTGGGCACAGCTTCTGCACCCGCTCAAACAGAACACGTACAGTGGGGAAAATAAGTATGTGATACACTGGCGATTTTGGAAGTTTTCCCACTTACAAAGAATGTAGAGGTCTGTAATTTTTTATCATAGGTACACTTCAAATGCAAGAGACAGAATCTAAAAAAAAAAATTCAGAAAATCACATTGTATGATTTTGAAATAATAAATTTGCATTTTATTGCATGAAATAAGTATTTGATACAATACATAGTAACAGTAACATAGTTTATAAGGCCGAAAAAAAGTCATCTTTCCATCCAGTTCGGCCTGTTATCCTGCAAGATGATCCAGAGGAAGGCAAAAAAGGTAGAAGCCAATTTTTCCCCACTTTAGAGGAAAAAAATTCCTTCCCAACTCCAATCAGGCAATCAGAATAACTCACTGGATCAATTACCCCTCAGGAATACATCCAGGCCCCTCTTGAACTCTTTTAGTGAATTCACCATCACCACCTCCTCAGGCAGAGAGTTCCATAGTCTCACTGCTCTTACCGTAAAGAATCCTCTTCTATGTTTGTGTACAAACATTCTTTCCTCCAGACGCAGAGGATGTCAGTTACAGTCCTGGGGATAAATAGAGGATGGGAGAGATCTCTGTACTGACCCCTGATATATTTATACATAGTTATTAGATTGCCGCTTAGTTGTCTTTTTTCTAAAGTGAATAACCCTAATTTTGATAATCTTTCTGGGTACTGTAGTCCACCCATTCCAGTTATTACTTTAGTTGCCCTCCTCTGAACCCTCTCCAGCTCTGCTATGTCCGCCTTGTTCACAGGAGCCCAGAACTATACACAATACTCCATGTGTGGTCTGACTAGTGTTTTCATCTCGGGCATCTATGCCCCTTTTGATGCGACTCATTATGTTATTGGCCTTGGCAGCAGCTGTCTGACACTGGTTTCTAAAGCTTAGTTTGCTGTTCACTAAAACTCCTTAGCCCTTTTCCATGTCAGTGTTACCCAGTGTTTTACCATTTAGTATGTACTGTATGTAGTATGCATTATTTCTTCACATGTGCATACAGTAACCTTATATTTGTCAATTAAACCTCATCTGCCACTTCTCTGCCCAAGCTTCCAATCTATCCAGATCTATCTGTAGCAGTGTACTGTCCTCTTCTGTGTTAATTACTTTACACAGTTTAGTGTCATCTGCAAAAATTGGTATTTTACTGTGCAAGCCTTCTACAAGATCATTAATCAATATATTGAAGAGAATAAGGCCTAATACTGACCCCTGTGGTACCCCACTAGTGACTGTGACCCAATCTGAGTGTGTACCTTTAATAACCACCCTTTGTTTTCTATGACTGAGCCAGTTACTTACCCACATACAGACATGTTTCCCCAGTCCAGCATTCTCATTTTATATACTAACCTTTTATGTGGTACAGTGTCAAATGCTTTGGAGAAGTCCTGATATACGACATCCATTGATTTGCCATGGCGGTCAAGTCTAGAACTTACCTCCTCAGAGAAACTGATTAAATAGAATAGAAAAACAAAAATAAATATTTGGTACAGAAACCTTTGCTTGCAATTACAGAGGTCAGACGTTTCCTCTAGTTCTTGACCAAGTTTACACAAACTGCAGGGATTTTGGCCCACTCCTCCATACAGATCTTGTCCAGATCTTTCAGGTTTCAGGTTTATCACTGGGCTACATTGAGTTTCAGCTCAATCCAAAGATTTTTGATTGGGTTCAGGTATGGAGACTGGCTAGGCCACTCCAGGACCTTGAAATGCTTCTTATGAAGCCACTCATAAGTTTCCCTGGCTGTGTGTTTCAGGTCATTGTCATGCTGGAAGACCCAGCCACGACCCATCTTCAATGCTCTTACTGAGGGAAGGAGGTTGTTGGCTAAAATCTTGCGATACATGGCCCCATCCATCCTCCCTCCCATACGGTGCAGTCGTCCTATCCCCTTTGCAGAAAAGCACCCCCAAAGTATGAGTTTTCCACCCCCATGCTTCGCGGTTGGGATGGTGTTCTTGGGGTTGTACTCAACCTTCTTCTTTCTCCAAACGCGGCAAGTGGAGTTGATACCATTTTGGTCTCATCTGACCTCATGACCAACGGTAATCTTTGAGACTGTGGTCCCAGCTCTCTTCAGGTCATTGACCAGGTCCTCCCCTATAGTTTTGGGCTGATTCCTGACCTTTCTCCAAATCCAGACTGAGGAAGATTGACAGTCATCTTGTGTTTCTTCCATTTTCTAATAATTGCACCAACAGTTGTTGCTTTCTGACCAAGCTGCTTGCCTATTGTCCTGTAGCCCATCCCACCCTTGTGCAGGTCTACAATTTTATCCCTGGTGTACTTAGACAGCTACTTGGTGAAGAATGTGATTGATTGTGTGTGTGGACAGGTGTCTTATACAGGTTACAAGTTCAAACAGGTGCAATTAATACAGATAAAGAGTGCAGAGCAGGAGGGCTTCTTAAATAAAAACAGTTCTGTGAAAGCCAGATTTCTTGCTGGTTGGTAGGTGATGAAATACTTATTTCATGCAATAACATGCAAATTAATTATTTAAAGATCATACAATGTGATATTCTGGATTTTTTTTTTAGATTCTGACTTTCACAGTTGAACTGTACCTATGATAGAAATTACAGACCTTTCCATTCTATGTAGGTGGGAAAACTTGCAAAATCCCTTTTTTACATTCAGTTCATGGTGGAACTGGTCCCGACAGGAATTCCAACTTGTGTTCATCATGTTTACTGCCACTGGGCACTTACCCAGTTTGACACATTGGCTCTACCTTATGGTCTTCGGTTCACTGGGCAGCAGCTCACAGGCAACCTCCTCCCATGATTGATCCTTGCGGACACGGTTTCCAGATTTTGCACATGGCTCAGAATGGTTTCCTTGTGTCAACAGCATTTTTTGCTGACGGGTGGGGCTACGGATTGCAGTTTGCAGCCAAGAATAGGGCGTTTTCTTTTTTTTGTGGGTTGTCTGCACATATGGATTCGGGCAGTACAAGCTGTGTTGTCCACATTTTTAGCAGCCCCATAGGAATGGAAAGGTCCAAATGCGATTCACAGAAAATGCGGATTGAATGCGGAGAAAGATACAGTTGTGTGCATGAGGAACTATACAGTAGATACAGTATCTCACAGCTGCTTTCTAATCTTCTTCTTCTACCTAAAGGTGTCTGGAGGCCATTGTAGACGTTCCTTGGTTTTTACAACTTATTTATTCCCTCTTCATTGTAAATTGAAGCTCATAGTGTTAACATGGGCTTAGAATGTCAGCTCAGCATAGGGGGGGGGGGGTTACCATGATGAATTAATAAAGACTTACAGATATTTAAGTTTCAATTTTATGGAAGTTTTTTGCATTGTCCTTGGTCTGTGGTTTTCAGATGCTGTTGAGGGCTATGGATTGCTGTATTGTGGCTGAATTGTGAACCAAATACCACAGTGTAGCAAAATATACTGCCCCAGTTCAGCTAAATACCACATGGCTGCACAATACACCAGCCCAGCCTAATTAAATACCACAATGCAGCACAAAATACCTCCCCAACAAAACCAAATACTATAGTGCAGTATAATATATTGCCCCAGAAGAACCAAATACCACAGTGCAGCTCAATATACCTACCTAGCAGAACCAGATACCATGGTGCAGCAAATGATACTGCTCCAGCATCACAAAATGCCTCCCCAGAAGCTGCCCTTCTTTGATGGCAAGAGCCAGATGCCATGTTTCATCCTCCTCCTCCTCCTCCAGTTGTCTCTATATGGAGAAGGGGGCTGAGGGGGTGAGACACAGGCCACAGTACCCAGCCAGCATTCTGCCTGTTTTTTTAGCAACAAATATACAGGAAAATACACCACTACATACCTTTTACATCCAGTGACATCTCCTCTGATGTAGACTTTTTCCTCAAGTTCTCATTTCAGCTCAGACAACTGTAATGACTTCTTACAGCCATGTCACATCTCTGCAGAATTTCACACAAAAACGTTTAACTTTTCCTATCATCCTCCCCAATCTACTCAACACAAACTTCCCCAAATACTATCTGAAGACTATAATGTCTTTCATGATTCCCAAATGAAAAAAAAAATAAATAAATAAAAAGCTGATCCCCCACGGTTTGCCACAGTGTGCAGTGCAGGCCACTTTTGGCCTGCAGCCTGGGACCCCTGCATCACAACCCAGGCAGACGCAATGACATCATCATTCTGTGTCCCGACGCAGGCAGTCACAATGATATCATCACACTGCCTGAGACCCAGCACAGCCTATCGCAATGATGTAACTGTTTTGTGACCATCTGCACCGCTCCACTGCTTCATAGGTGTCAGGCCTAGTGGATTGTGGCCTACTAAGGTGTACAAGGGGGACCTGGAGCCATCAGTATTCAACTGCAAGGTCGGACTGGGCCACAAGGGAGTCAGTGAATTTTTAAGTGGACCCTAGCCTGCATTGTCTGACAGCCTCATTTGTCCACACGCAAATACCACTGTCTATTGAGATATATACAGCACAGACCAAAAGTTTGGACACACCTTCTCATTCGAAGAGTTTTCTGCATTTTCATGACTATGAAAATTGTAGATTCACATTGAAGACATCAAAACTATGAATTTAACACATGTGGAATTATATACTTAACAAAAAAGTGTGAAACAACTGTAAATATGTCTTATATTCTAGGTTCTTCAAAGTAACCACTATAAGCTGTGTATCCACCTGACTTCTGCCCAACACAACTCATGGTCCCAACCCCATTTATAAGGCAAGAAATCCCACTTATTAAACCTGACAGGGCACACCTGTGAAGTGAAAACCATTTCAGATGACTACCTCTTGAAGCTCATCAAGAGAATGCCAAGAGTGTGCAAAGCAGTAATCAAAGCAAAAGGTGGCTACTTTGAAGAACCTAGAATATAAGACATATTTTCAGTTGTTTCACACTTTTTGTTAAGTATATAATTCCACATGTGTCAATTCATAGTTTTGATGCCTTCAGTGTGAATCTACAATTTTCAAGTCATGAAAATACAGAAAATTCTTGGTGTGTCCAAACTTTTGGTATGTACTGTATATATAAATATATATATATATATATATATATATATATATATATATATATACATATATACACACATATATATATATATATATATATATATATACCCCCATAAAAAATGTCAATGTCTCAAAAACTTGTCATGTGGCCTTGAGCATCAGTTACAGCTTGACAACGACATCTCATGCTGGCCCATACAAGATGATGGCCCTTGTGCCTGGTGGTGTGGTCAGGTACCCTAGCAGGTCTTTTAGCATGCAGACCACACAGGTTTAAACGGTTTTGAATGGTTTGATGTGACACTTGGGTGCCTCTGACCTTCCTTAAATGTGCCTGGATTTGTGTGGCATTCATCATCCAGTTCCATAGGGCATTGTTCATAATGAAACATTGAACAGTTGGACATGTGCATTCAAAAGTTTAGAGAAGATAACATTAAGTTCACCTGTGAAGGGTAGAGTGCATTTTAGGTCCATCCTGAAATTTCACCCACAAGCTAAATGTCCCTAACTTTTTATAAGTAGTGTTTATATATATATATATATATATATATATATATATATATATATTTATATGAGAGAGCTGAATATCTACCCAGCATGTTCCATCAGTGTTAGAGAGCTGAGCTTGTCTGTCTGTGCAGGTTGAGGAGTGTAACATGCAACAGATGCAGTAGCAGTTCAGTCTGACGAAAGCACTGGAAGTGACAGGATGGCAAGTGCAGTACAGTGCAGGTCTACAAAGAAAGTGAGGGATTTGGAGCTTCGTTCTGTGATTAAATTCCTTACAGTGGAAGAAAAGAAGCCTAAAGAAATCCATGAAAGGATGATTGCTGTATATGGTGGAGATGCACCTTCTTACTACCAAGTAGGGTTTTGGGCCAAGCAGTTTAAAGGGGGTAGGGAATCAATTGAAGATAACCTCCATTCCAGGAGACCTGTCGATGCATCCTCAGAGGAAATGTGCCATAAAGTACAGATTTTGGAAGATCGTTGGGTCAAAGGAAGCATTACAGCTCATTTAATTAAGCACTTCAGGTGACACCGTTTCCAGTGTCATTCATGATTTTTTGATAAAGGTAAGTTCCCAGTGGGTGCCATAAATGCTGACACCTGAGCAAAAAACTTGTCACCAGCAATTTAACCAAGAAAATTTATACATGCTTAGAGAAAATACAGGAGACTTATATTCTCAACTTATTACAGGTGATAAAACATGGATCCACCACCATAATCCTGGGACCAAACAAGAGTCAATGTAATCTTAAGCACAAACGGTCACCAACTCCAAAGAAATTTTGTGTGCAGGAATCAGCTGGAAAGATTGTGGCAACAATTTGTTGGGATACAGAAGGTGGGTTATTAGAATTGAAGCCACACAAAACAATTACTGTAGGAACCTATGCTTCAACAATGAAGGCATTACGTGTGGCAATCAAAGAGAAACACCATGGTTGACAGGTGTGTTGCTGCTTCACGACGATGCGCCAACTCACAAGTCTTGCAAATCACAAGCTATCAGGGAATGCAGCTTCATGGAGCTTAACCATCCACCATACAGTCCAGACCTGGCTCCCAGTGATTACTTTCTCTTTCAGAACCTGAAGAAATTTCTGCGTGGGAAACGATTTCCTGATGATAATGCAGTCAAAGAGGCGGTATACTGAGGGCATCCAATCACGGGTGGCAAAGTGAAATAAGTGTGTTGAAATCAAGATTACCTTGAAAAGTAGTAAGTTCAATTTTCTCAGAAAATTATATTCAGGTAGATAACTAATTGAACACGCTCTATATATATATATATATATATATATATATATATAATTTGAGATTGTCTTCATGTCACTTTTAAGTCTGGTTAACATTGTGTCGGTGAATCAAATTTATGAAAACGGTTCATAGTTTTCATGTATAGTTGGTGCAACACACTGTTATGACTTACACCAAAAATACACCAGGGGGCTGCATGGTGTAGGATGTGACTTTTTGGCAACTTCTCTGGTTCATTTCAAGTGTTGCAGACAGTAAATGTGCCATAATCCAAATCTCACTTTTAGCTCTTAAACATAGACCACTGTGAAAAGTGGTGAGGATCACAAAATATTGGAAAAATGTTGCTAAGGCCGTGGAAATGTTGCAATTACCATGACTTGTGACTTTTGTACGTCACAAAACTGACATATCTGATTTCATAAATGACCCCCTAGGTATGTATTAGTAAAAAACAAAACAGTAGTTTCCACTGGAAAATTGCTACTCCCAGCATATCCTGTCAATCGCAGGCCTTCAGGACCTGCTGGGAGTTGTAGTTTTCCTTACTGCAAAATGCTGCACACGTGTGCAGGTTTACAAACAGGAAATCTGCACAAATTTTTGTATATTTCTAAACTAGATCCACACCAAAACCAATATGTTACTTGTGTTTTGGTGCAGATTTGATGCAGTTTTGACATAGGTCTCACCCTTACACAGAAAAGGGTGAAATCTGCATAAAGAACTGACATGCTTCTAGGGTTCTCAAAATACCAAAATTTTGATTTGATTTCAATACCATAAAAAAAGTATTGTGATACTTGATACCATTCAATACCATACAAAAGAAAAATAAAACACCAAAAAAGCAGCGTGCATTCTGCCTTTTATCGAATTGCCCAGCCCATAATAGAACTGTCCTATCCTATTTTTATTTTTTTTGGGGGGGGGACAAAGTAACTAAAAAATGGCGAATCGAGTGTTTTTTTATTTATTTATTTTCTGTTATGGCGTTCATTGCATAGAAGATATTTTTTAATATTTTAATAGTTTAGACTTTTTTTTGGACGTGGCGAAACCTAATATGTTTATTTTTTATTGTTTATATATTTTTATATGTAAAATTGGGAAAGGGGGTGATTTAAACTTAATATTTTGGTGTTTAGTTTTGTTTTACTTAATAACCTTAGTGGGCTAGAACCCTTGTCCTTTTTACCCTAATAGAGATCTATTAGGTTGAATAGGATTTTATACTGTCCCTGCTGCCCTGTGCTTTGTGAACACAGCAGCAGGGAGTTTACCATGGTAGCCATGTATGGCTTTAGTAGCGTCATAGCTGCCATGGTAACCAATCTGAGCACCGCGGTACGACTGCTGGGGCTCCGATCGAAATTTGCCACTGCCACCAATGAAATTACTTGGGGGGGGCGGCCTAATTAATATGAAAATGAGGAGGGTGGGTGAGGCCACTGCACCACCAGTGAACATAATTAACCCCTTAGTAAAAATGTAAGCGGTGGGTGTCGGCTGTATCACACAGCCGACACCCAGCCTCAATGACAGGGATCCTGCCAAACTGGGTCAATTAACCATAGGGTCTTTCTCAAGTGTCTTAAGCTTAAATATCCAATAGAGATCAATACATGGGTTTATTACAGGTTTATTATGTATTCAGTCCAATAACCTTTACATTCGAAGATGCTGGCGATCATTTGCTTCACTTTGGATGTTGTTTAGCCCGACTGAGGGACTGGGTGGTTCATCTAGGACAAGAACAGGGGCTAATTACACCAATATTATTGTGTAAATAAGTAATTTGCGACTTTTTAAGCTTCTCACCACTTTTCTGAAGTACTCAGAAAAGGGGACGGTGCTTTGCGTGGCACACCGGATTTACTATAAGTTATGCCAGAAAAATGGCGTCAGTCATAGCTGAGGAATACACCAGCCCTTGCCAGATATGCACCTAATTTATTAAGATAGATTTGCTTCTTAATAATTTAGACACATCTCACTCCACGCAGAGGGATCAAGACTGGCGTATAGGCATTTATAAATTTCCCTCGGGGTAGGGACTCAATAAACAGCATTCAGTCCACCACAGATAGTATTGAGAACACTTTTTCTAGTTATTATAGTTAAATATATAGTTATTATAGTTAAATATATAACTCAATAAAAAAGAGAAGTAACGGGATGACACTACTAAAAACAACATCTTGCTTAGAGACGAAAGTTTGAAAGATTTAAATTGACCAGACTCCCCTTGTCTCCTTCAGAAGAACTAACACCCTAAGAAATAGGCTAGTAAGGAGCAGACTAAAGGAAGAAGGCACACAAATATGGTTGAGAAGCTTTGTACCCACAGGTAACCGCAGGTGCGGTAGTTGTGCATTTTGCTCCTACAATTGCCAGAAGAAAGTTTTAAATGTAGGAGGAGTTGAACACATAGTCAGGAATCTTATAACCTGTAGAAGTAGATATGTAGTTTACATGGTATACTGCACCTGTGGAAGATTCTATATTGGTAAAACAAAAAGATCCTTATTTGAAAGGTTCGGTGAACATATCCGTTCATCACATGGGGGCGAGCCTAGAGTCCTTAAGTTTGCAGGCTTGGAATTAGTTCCAGCACAACCACAAGGGGGCGATAGACATCTCCAGCTGGATCTTTAGATCGGAAGCCTTGGGACCTTTGGGGCTGAACGAGAAAAATTATTTGAGTGTATTCCTGTAAGTGATGTTTTTATTCATATGGTTTTGTCCTGTATTTTAAATGTGGTTTTGCATGTACCGAGCCGCCGATGTTTGGTGCGCATGCGCCAACCGGCCGGCCTGGGTCAAAAGGGTGAGACGTACGTGCGTCTGCACGCAACTGGCCTGAGGAAGCGCAAGTTGGCACAAAATGGCCGTCGCCAGAACACTCGCCTTCGGTGAGATGCGTTTGTCTGCCTCCCACACAGATATGTAAGTGTGCACCTCTTTTTGCACTAATAAAGATTGCGACTTGAACGGGGTGAGTGCCTCTATTTCTCTTTCCTTCAATTTGTGGATAGTTAAATATATAATTTGCAACAACTACCTTCTGTATCACAGAAAGATAAAGACTTGCTTTTATTCCCTATTACTGAAGAAGAGATAAAGTGGGTAATGGCTACAGTCCCTTCCGGGAAGGTGCGGGCAGATGGTCTTCCCATTTTGTATTAAGACCTTTTTCCTCAATATTATGTACACTATGTCTTTTTATTTTAACCCCTTCAACCCCGGGCCTGTTTTCACCTTCCTGCCCAGGCCATTTTTTGCAAATCTGACATGTGTCACTTTATGTGGTAATAACTTTGGAACGCTTTTACTTATCCAGGCCATTCTGAGATTGTTTTCTCGTCACATATTGTGCTTCACGACAGTAGTAAATTTTTGGCAAAATATTTCATTTTTATTTATAAAAAAAATACCAAATTTACCAAAAATTTGGAAAAATTTCTAAATTTCAATTTCTCTACTTTCAAAATACATAGTAATACCTCCAAAAATAGTTATTTTACATTCCCTATATGTCTACTTTATGTTGGCATCATTTTATAAATGTCATTTTACTTTTTTAGGACGTTAGAGGGCTTAGAAGTTTAGAAGCCATTTTTCAAATTTTCACCAAATTTTCCGAAACAATTTTTTTAAGCACCAATTCAGATATAAAGTGATTTTGAGGGGCTTACATAATGAAACCCACCCATAAATGACCCCATTTTAGAAACTACACCCCTCAAATTATAAAAACTGCTGTTACAAACTTTAACCCTTGAGGTGTTCCACAAGAATTAAAGGAAAATGGAGGTGAAATTTCAAAATTTCACTTTTTTGGTAGATTATTCATGTTAATTTTTTTTCTTGCAACACAGTAAGGGTTAACAGCAAACTAAACCTCAATATATATTGCTCTGATTCTGCAGTTTACAGAAATACCCCATATGTGGTGGTAAACGTCTCTATGGGTTTGTGGCAGTGGTCAGAAGGAAAGGAGCGCCATATGGATTTTGGAGGCAGATTTTGCTAGAATAGTTTTTAGGCACCATTTTGTAATTGAGAGACCCTGACGTACCCCTAGAGTGGAAACCCTCAAAAAGTGACCCCATTTTGGAAACTACACCCTTCAACGAATATATTAAGGGGGGTACTGGCCACTTTGACCCCCTAAGTGTTTTACGGAATTTGGAAACACTTGGCTGTGAAAATGAAAAATTTCATTTCTTCCAATAAAATGTTGCTTTAGCCCCAAATTTTTTGTATTTTCATAAGGGGTAACAGGAGAAAAGCACCCCATAATTTGTTCCCCATTTTCTCCTGAATACGGCAACACCCCATATGTGGTGGTAAACTGGTGTGGGGGCAGGACTCAAAACAGAAGGAGCGCCATATGGATTTTACAACACAGATTTTGATGGAATGGTTTGCGGGAGCCACTAATTTTTATTTTTTTGAGTTATTGTCTTATGTGGGGGCTCATTTTTTGCAGGATGAGCTGATGTTTTCATTCGTACCATTTTGGGGTACATAAGACTTTTTGATCGCTTGGTATTACACTTTTTGTGAGTCAAGGTGAAAGAAAATAGCTGTTTTGGCATGGTTTTTTAAAAATTTTTTTACAGCATTCACCAGAGAGGGCAAACCATGTGATATTTTTATAGAGCAAGTTGTTGGACGCGGCGGTACCCAATATGTCTAACATTTTTATTTTTAGAAAGTTTTACACATTAGATGCATTTTTGAACAGAATAAAATCTTTATTTTGTGTTGCCATTTTCAGAGAGCCAAATTTTTTTATTTTTCGGATGATTGTCTCAGGTAGGGTATCATTTTTGCAGGACAAGATGACGGTTTGATTGGTACCATTTAGGGTCAAATACGCCTTTTTGATCGCTTGCTATTACACTTTTTGTGAGGCAAGAGGGAAAAAAATGGTTGTTTTGGCATAGTTTTTTAATTTTATTTTTTGCAGGATTCACCTGGGGGGCCATCTCACGTAATATTTTTATAGAACAGGTAGTTACGGACGTGGCGATACCAAATATGTCTAACTTTTTTATTTTTGGAAAGTTTTACACATTAGATGCATTTTTGAACAGAATAAAATCTTTTTTTGTGTTGCCATTTTCAGAGAGCCATATTTTTTTTATTTTTTGAGCGATTGTTTCAGGTAGGGTACCATTTTTGCAGGACAAGATGACGGTTTGATTGGTACCATTTTGGGTCAAATACGCCTTTTTGATCGCCTGCTATTACACTTTTTGTGAGGCAAGAGGGAAAAAAAATGGCTATTTTGGCATAGTTTTTTTTAACAATTTTTTTTTACAGCATTCGTCTGGGGGGCCATCTCATGTAATATTTTTATAGAGCAGGTTGTTACGGACGCGGCGATACCCAATATGTCTAACTTTTTTATTTTTGGAAAGTTTTACACATTAGATTTATTTTTGAACAGAATAAAATCTTTTTTTTTGTGTTGCCATTTTCTAAGAGCCATATTTTTTTTTTTTGGGCGATTGTCTTAGGTAGGGTATCATTTTTTGCGGGACGAGATGACGATTTTATTAGTACCAGGGTAAATACGCCTTTTTGATCGTATTATTACACTTTTTGTGGGGGAAGGTGACCAAAAAATGGCTGTTTTGGCACTGTTTTTACTTTTTATTTTTTACTGTGTTCACCTGGCGGGATGGATTATGTGATATTTTTATAGAGCCGGTCGATACGGACGCGGCGATACCTAATATGCCTACTTTTTCTTTTTTCAGTTTTTCAGTCAGCGCTGACCGCGGCACATGAAGGGTTAATGCGCCGGCATCGGTGTTTGACACACCTAAAATTACTTCAACAACTTGATATCCAGAGAGACTCTTATTTCCCATTGATGCCATCCCATTTGATTCCCAACCGTGTTCTCATAAGTCACTCTGACCCAACTGGGATCTGGTCTCATTTTGCCAGAATACCGGTAGGAGTCTTCCTCAGAGATGGTAAAGTTCCATCCCTCCTTATGCTACAGACAACTCACAGGGTTGCTGGTTGGAAGGAACTGCACTATAGGGATTTGAATTGGTTTGAGCGCTTGCGGTCTTTTCTGAATCCGCCCAAACACTTATTATCTCTTAGTTATAACAAGATACTTATGTCAGAGGCCTCTGGGAAGCTTTCTTATGTCCTAGGAGAGAAATTTACAATCCCAGTTTACTTCAGGAGGGCCCCTGCAGCCACTGGCTGGGTACATAAGACTGGAAGTGTCATGGCCAGTGGCCGTATGGAGGGCTTGGTGGCCCATTGGACATCAGACCATTAGAAATATTCCTAATAGAGTCTATGGTCAGACCACCCCTTCAGAGATGAGCAAACGTGAAATTTTTTTTGCATCCAATTTGAGTTGTCCAAATTAATGCCACATAAAGCAAATATGCTCCAATTGGCCTGAAAATTGGTACCTGACACTCTGAGGTCTCCTAGGCCTTATTTTTTTTTTCTTTATCTCAATTTTTTTTTTTTATAAATTCTTTTCCTTTCCCTCTTGCTCTCTCCCTTTTAAGCTCCAGGACACATTTACATTGATGAACATTTTAAGTCTCCAATTATGTCATGCTATAAATGTGGCAGGAATAAACATGGCAGTCTCTTTCACACCAACATTGGCAGCCTTTCCCGCTACCCTAATTTAAACTTTTTTTGCCTCCACATGAAAAAGCACATTTCCCTGTTTGCATTGTGGCCAGTGTTCCTCCATTACTAAGGGGTCATACTTCACACACCCCAGAACAGGTTAACATTACCCGATCAAAAGATATGACGCATGTGAATCCAGCTTTGTGATCTATTTGAGCAAATGCACATGTGGCTTGGCCTATGTAGGCAAGACAACCCACACAATATGGGAACGACCATTAGATATAAAAGGGACATATTCGTATTTTTTGCCCAATAAGACACACCTGCACATAAAACACTCCTAGGTTTTAGAGGAGGAAAATAAAAAATATTTTTTCATTTTTCAGACCAGAGCCTGAATCAGACCCCTCAATGTTAATAAGACCCCCAATGAGACCTCAGATCAGGCCCCCCATGTTAATAATACCCCAATTCAGATGCTCAGATCAGAATCCCAAGGTTAGGACCCCTATTCAGACCTCCGATCAGACAAAAACAATAAATCAACTTGCCTGCTCTTATGACTCTTGCTGCCGAGAAAGCCCAGTGACTTTTGGTTGTTATACTCATTATCGATGTCCTCTATATCTACATTTTACATATGCCTTTCTTATACATATATTTCTTATATTATATTTCAATACAATAATTTTCTACTGTTTTTCCACAGACAAAATAATGCCAGAATCTACTGGTCGGGTGGATTTGGTAATAATAATAATGTCATAATATGTCAGCATTAGAGATGAGCGAGCATGCTCGGCCGAGCGTACTCGGGAGCAATTTTCGAGTAATAGCGTTTTATAATCTGTACGCTAATGCATACGCATCTTATAATCTGTACACTAATGCATACGCATCTTATAATCTGTACACTAATGCGTACGCATCTTATAAATTTGTACGCTAATGCGTACAAATTACAAGATGCGTACAAATTAGACGATGCGTACGCTACTACTCGAAAATTGCTCCCGAGTACGCTCGGCCGAGCATGCTCGCTCATCTCAAGTCAGGATATATGTACATGTATTGTGGATTTACTGCAGTTCTTAATAGATAGGATCTTACTCTACGATGTAGTAAGGCAACTTTTCTCTTTTAATTTAATTTCTTTTACTGTCTTTTTTCTCCTACTTCTTTCCTTCTCTCCTGTCATCTGTCTGTATACATTCACTCTTTGATCCTCTACTATCTATCCATATATTTCCGATTTATACATACCTCCATATTACACCATGTACACTCACACATTGTATCCATTATTTCCAGAATTACAGTGCCTTGCGAAAGTATTCGGCCCCTGGAACTTTTCAACCTTTTGCCACATTTCAGGCTTCAAACAAAAAGATATAACATTTTAAATTTTTGGTGAAGAATCAACAACAAGTGGGTCACAATTGTGAAGTGGAAGGAAATTTATTGGATCATTTAAACTTTTTTTGTAATAATAAAACTGAAAAGTGGGGCGTGCAAAATTATTCAGAACCCTTGCATTAATACTTTGTTGCGCCACCTTTTGCTGCGATTACAGCTGCAAGTCGCTTGGGGTATGTCTCTATCAGTTTTGCACATCTAGAGACTGAAATTCTTGCCATTCTTCCTTGCAAAACAGCTCGAGCTCTTTGAGGTTGGATGGAGAGCGTTTGTGAACAGCAGTTTTCAGCTCTTTCCACATATTCTCAATTGGATTCAGGTCTGGACTTTGACTTGGCCATTCTAAGACCTGGATACGTTTACTTTTGAACCATTCCATTGTAGATTTTTCTTTATGTTTGGGATCACTGTCTTGTTGGAAGATAAATCTCCGTCCTAGTCTCAGCTCTTTTGCAGACTCCAACAGGTTTTCATCCAGAATGGTCCTGTATTTGGCTCCATCCATCTTCCCGTCAATTTTAACCATCTTCCCTGTCCCTGCTGATGAAAAGCAGGTCCAAACCATGATGCTGCCACCACCATGTTTGACAGTAGGGATGGTGTGTTCAGGGTGATGAGCTGTGTTGCTTTTACGCCAAACATATCGTTTTGCATTGTTTCCAAAAAGTTTGATTTTGGTTTCATCTGACCAGAGCACCTTCTTCCACGTTTGGTGTGTCTCCCAGGTGGCTTGTGGCAAACTGTAAACAAGACTTTTTATGGATATCTTTGAGAAATGGCTTTCTTCTTGCCACTCTTCCATAAAGGCCAGATTTGTGAAGTATTCGACTGATTGTTGTCCTATGGACAGACTCTCCCACCTCAGCTGTAGATCTCTGCAGTTCATCCAGAGTGATCATGGGCCTCTTGGCCGCATCTCTGATCAGTCTTCTCCTTGTTTGAGATGAAAGTTTAGAGGGACGGCCGGGTCTTGGTAGATTTGCAGTGGTCTGATACTCCTTCCATTTCAATATGATTGCTTGCACAGTGCTCCTTGGGATGTTTAAAGCTTGGGAAATCTTTTGGTATCCAAATCTGGCTTTAAACTTCTCTACAACAGTATCATGGACCTGCCTGGTGTGTTCCTTGGTCTTCATGATGCTCTCTGTGCTTTAAATAGAACCCTGAGACTATCACAGAGCAGGTGCATTTATACGGAGACTTGATTACACACAGGTGGATTCTATTTATCTTCATCAGTCATTTAGGACAACATTGGATCATTCAGAGATCCTCAATGAACTTCTGGAGTGAGTTTTCTGAACTGAAAGTAAATGGGCCGAATAATTTTGCACGCCCAACTTTTCAGTTTTATTATTACAAAAAAAGTTTAAATGATCCAATAAATTTCGTTCCACTTCACAATTGTGACCCACTTGTTGATTCTTCACCAAAAATTTTAAATGTTATATCTTTTTGGTTGAAGCCTGAAATGTGGCAAAAGGTTGAAAAGTTCCAAGGGGCCGAATACTTTTGCAAGGCACTGTACATTCCTCATACACTTTTCTCATATATTCTTATCTTCTAGTCCTTGTTTATACTGTATATGCAGTTCCATTCTCATTTCTCATTCGTTCAATCTATTTCTTACCATTTCCTCCTTCTATCAATTCTTCTCTGCCCTCATCCATTGCCCCAAATATTTCCACCCCACCCTCCATACATCCTATACACTCCAATCTTCTGGCTGTATACGAATCTACTCACCCACACTTTATATCTAGCCTTGCCCTCATTTGCTTCACATAATGTTTCTGTGCACTCTGTACATGTAGCTGACGTTTTGACTACTTTCTCCTACTCCAGCCACCCACATGTGCTTCGTTACCAGGTTTGCTTTACATTGTACTTCATTACTCTCTGCCTATTCTTATCTACACTTCTCCATCATGGACTCTCCTGTGTGCCCTTTACCCACTGGCCCATCCTACTCTCCTCCTCTGGCTTCTGGTTACATTTTACCTTATACTCCATGCCAATTTATTTCTTGTGCATATATAACTCCTTAGTATTCATCATATTGAATTATTACTTGTATTTGCATCCTGTCACCGTTACTTTTATGTTTCATACCCATCATTTGAAAAAGAAAAAATAATACCAAAAAAGGATACTCAACTATACAAGTGTGCCCTGGACTTTACTTGTTTATATTAAGTGGTTGAAGAACCCTCACAGTGACACCTTATTCATTTTTCAATGCAATTCTATTCTACTGGTTAGCAATAGAACTAATGGCGAGTGACACCGACATACACACGTGGACAAAATTGTTGGTACCCTTCCGTTAAAGAAAGAAAAACCCATAATGGTCACTGAAATACAGTAACTTGAAACTGACAATATTTATAATAAATTAAAATGTACTAAAAGTCAGCAAATGAAAATTGGACATTTATTTTGAACAGTGGTTCAACAGAATAATTTTTAAAAAACAAGCTAAAAAGACTGAACAAAAATGATGGTACACCTAGAAAAGATTAATTAAATAATTTGACCATAGGGACATGTTAAACTTAATGATTGTCCTGTAATTAGCATCACAAGTGTCTTCAAATTTGCAATCTGTCAGTCTGCCTATTTATAGGGTGAAAAGTAGTCACTGTGCTGTTTGGTATCAGGGGGTGTACCACACTGAGCATTGACCAAAGAAAGGAGAGAGCTGTCTAAGGAGATTAGAAAGAAAATTATAGATAAAAAGGTTAAAGATAAATGCTATAAGACCATACCCAAACAGCTTGATGTTCCTGTTACTACAGTTGCACATAGTATTCAGAAGTTTAAAGGTCTATGGGACTGTAGTCAACCTCCCTGGACATGGCAACAAGAGGAAAAGTGATAACAAATTGAAGAGACGGTTAATACGAATGGTAACTAAAGAGCCCAGAACAACTTCTAAAGAGATTAGAGGTGAACTCCAAAGTCAAGGTACATCAGTGTCAGATCACATTATCCGTCGCAATCTTAGCCAAAGTGGACTTAATGGAATACAACTGAGGAGGAAACCACTGTTGAAATCAAATCATAGAAAAGCAAGACTGGAATTCACCAAATTGCAAACTGACAAGTCACAAAGTTTCTGGGAGAATGTCCTTTGGACAGATGAGACAAAATGAGGCAAGTCACATCAGCTCTGTTTACAGGACTGAGCCAAAATACCAGTGGACCATTGAGAGTTACAGAAATCGCTTGATTGCAGTAATTGCCTCAAAAGGTTGTGCAGGAAAATATTAAGTTAAAGGTACCATCATTTATGTCCAGGCCAGTTTCATTAGTTTGTTTTATAAATGATTCTATTGAACCACAATTCAAAAGTAATGTCTGATTTTCGTTCGTTGATTTTCAGTACGTGTTAATTTATCATTACTTACTATCAGCTTAAAGTTATTTCAGTGACCATTGAGGGTTTTTGTTTCTTTAACGGAACGGTACCAACAATTTCGCCCATAAGTGTAAGTGATTGCATGTGAAGCAATAGAAAGCTATTCAGCTGGTCGTCAAACATTGTCAGGAGTACACAAAATTATGTGACCATGGTTATAAGTATCTTGACTACTATTTCCCTTTATAACTAATTTAAATCTTCCTCTACCAACATTAAATTGAAAAAATGTACTTTAAAGCTGACACTTTGGTTTAGTATAAACATATTGATTTATTCATAAATTACCAAATTCCACACTCCTGAAATCAATTTTTCCAGGTCCCTTTTATGTGAAAAATACAAAAATGTAAGCTACCGACATATGGTTATGAATCTCAAGATGCTGAATGTATTCAGAATGTAATGAAATCTTTGTTAAAACAGAATTTAAAAAATTCCTACTTTTAAGTGAAACATCACATACTTGAACAAAGCCTTTCGATGATTTCAGCATTCTTGGCCCAATGAGGTCAAAATATTTTCATCAGAGCATATTATGCGGTTCACAACATCTAAAAGTGGGATTACACACAACAATTTCTGACAGATAACCACAGGTTGTAGACATAGCTACAGCAGGTATGGACAAAACCAATGTAATTAAATATATATATATATATATATATATATATATATATATATACACACACATATACACTGGAAAAAGTTCTGATGCTCATCATGGTAATAAGGTGTCAGTTTAGAGTTCTCCTTTCTGATCTCCAGCAGTACATCCACATGTGCTGCATATTCCAGCAACTCACAGTAAAGCTCCAGCAGCAGACAAAGCCTTTTTAACTATATGAAAAATTCCAAGGGAGCACAATGATAACAAGGTATCAGAGCTTGAGATTATTAGGAATCTATAGCCAGCATGAAATCTTTGCTGCAAAGCTCTTATTAAATACAATAAGGGTAAATGCACACATTCAGGATTTATGTGTGGAGAATCCGCACTGAAATCCGCATCAATTGGTGTAGATTTGCATGCAGATTTGACGTGGATTTTACTCTCCTCAATGAAGTGAATGGAGAAAATGTAGTTAGGAAAAATGGAGTAAATTGAAATGCTGCGAATATTTAAATCCACACCGAAAAATCTGCATTGTGTACATGAGAATTTCAAATTCTCACAGAATACATGTTTCCGCACACGATCCTGATTGTATGCATTTAGCCTAAGAGCAGCCCAATGCAGCCTGTTGCTGCATTCAGATGCCTAAAAGGAAGGGCAAACACAAATAGCATAGGACCTCTGCGCAAGAACAATATTTGGGCCCATGCTCTCCAAAGCTCAGAGAGCATCCCCTTATGTCTCTATATGAATCCATAAATAATTGTGAGCTATGAAATTCAATAGCTCAGTATCTTACATGCAATTTATTAGACAGAAGGAGGGTGTTTTTGAGGTAGTAGTGGGCCCCCTTACCTACTTGGTCCCAGTGAAGCTGCTTAGGTTGCACATCTGTATGGAGAGACCGTGCCTGACTAGGGGCCACAGCACAGGGTCTGCTGCTGGAGATTTTCATTCGACTGCAGGAGAGCACAGTCGTTTGTGTTGCTGGAGTTCAGAAAGGCAGATACCCTGATAATAAATTAAAGTTTTAATTTTCTTATTTCTATGGTAAAGAAGAATGTTCAGCTTATCTACGTTAATAGCTTTGTGTGTAAAGCCACATTAACACTTTACTAAAGAAATGTATTGCATACAGTGCCAAGAGGCATTGATGATGCATTGCACAATCTTCACAATATCTGTCCACATAAATTGTAAGGCCCCTTTCACACCTGCCGCAGGTGCACATGTGGGGCCAGAACTACGCTCCGGCCCCATTCACTGTTGTACTTTTGTTCCGGCTGCATCTCGGCAGGGGTTGCCGTGCTGCGGGCGAATCCGCGGCCCGCCCCCATTACAGCCTGCCGAAGTCCCCTGCCGCAGGTGTGAAAAAGGCCTAAGTGTTCTTGAGTGGAAATTTGGGGTATATTCTGGTTTACTTATCAAAGAGTTAACAAATGGCATGTTTCAAGAAAGATTTCCAAAAAAAAAAAAAAAGTGCAGTTACTTGTAGTGTCACTTAAACTGGTCTACAGAAACAATTCTGGAGCGTGCCACGGTGCCCCTAATTCAAGTATCAGCAGAAGCAAATCACTGCTAGTCACCTCTAGCAGTAAAGGCTGGTAAGACTGTTTATACTACAGGGCCCAAGCAAAAGTTTACATAGTATATTGGTGAGAAACAGCTCTTTATGTTGAAACCCCTGGTCAAGTACCTATAATTAGTGTGTTATGAAAGAAGAATAAAGGCTCTCAGGTTGATCTGTATACACTAAAGATTAACTGAGCACTTGAAAATAATGTCCACCACCATTTGGCTAACTCATTAGTCATTGATTTTCCATGGTTCAATTTTCCACGGTCCTGGAGAGTTTGCCCGTGACTCTGTTACTGGACTGCTTGTTGTAATTTTTCAATTCTGGTTTCTCTATGGAACATCTTATACAATGCAAGACAAGATGATCAAAGCTATGTATATCCAATCTTTCATCTGGTTTTCCATTAACTGGTAGAACTTATTGTTGATGCTGTGCCCATATAATTGCGTAATAGATCCACACCATGAACAGTGGTTCTCAACTCAAATTTCAGTGAAGTACAAACAGGGTCATTGCCTTTTACTTCACTGTGATATGAAGGGGTAACATGTGGAGCTTCAGAATGCACCAGCCGGGATCCACAGGGCTTTGTTTTGTTCTTGATCCACAATTGCCAGGATCTGAGTGCAAATGTTGATCAGTGCACCCCCTTGAATTACAGCTGGAATAAAATTAGAAAAAAAAATGAAAGTTAAACAATATGCAGCACAAATGTCAGCACAGGGATGTCAATCAGTTTATATATATATTGTAATAAAACTTACTTTAAACCCTTAAAGGGGTTGTCTCATCTCGCTATTACTAAGACTAGATGAAAAACTGTCCCGACCACCTCCCGGTGGCTGCCAGAAATAGACAAGTGCTTGTACTGGGCTATCTCAGGCAGTCCCATAGAGTTTAATGGAGTCACAGACATATGCGTGTCCACTCCATTCAGGCGGAAAACATGGGCTATCTCCTGATGGAGGATAAAGGATAGGGAATAAATATTTGAGGGGTTAAACTGCTGGGATCTGAGTTATCGCGAATCCAGGTAGTATTATACAGCCGGCACCTACAACTGATGGCGAGGACCTAGCTCCTAAGTGCGAACCATCGCCATGATATACTGTAACAGTATAGAACGTTACATAAGATTGCTCTGTGACATAGTAGGTTAAATATACAAAATTATTCTCCCTTGTAATAGTCTATATTAACTCTGTGCCACCAATAACAGCAGCAATGCATATTTGATATGGCCTTATAAAGTGCTTGGACAAATCTGTTGCCATTTTGCATTTACTTTTTTAATATCTTATGATGCTGTTGCTACACAAACCCAAAGAAAGAAATTTTAAATTTTTATGATATTTAGGGAAAGAAGTTCTAAATTCATGTAATCTGTGCCACTGGGGGACAGAGGCAAGATCATTGTTTAGCTGCTGCCAATAGGAGGTGGACACTAAGTAAGTGTTAGAGGTTCATCATGCCTGTTGCTCATTCGCTACCGTCAGAAAGCAATGAGGGATGGAAAATCAACAAAACTGACACCCATCAGCGTTCACGTCATCATGCTTGACAAGTTTCCTAATCCAGCATAGCTTCCCTCTACAAGGACCAACAGGCTGAACAAGGTGACCCAGCTGAATCTGGGGCACAATACATTGGAGGGGAAAGTATATATTATCCTTCCCACCCCCTTGCTCCCCGTCTCCCTCCTTCCTCTTAGGGCTATTCCGGTAGCACAGCTTGAGAGCTACTCCTATTGTCCCCTTTTCCCCCCCAAGTTTCTCTTCACAGCATCTCGACACCAACACTAAAGGGGTTAACTCCTGAGATGCTGGTGTTTTCCCCACCAGGGCCTCTGCCTGTGCCATTTCACTGGGCCCAAACTGCCACTCCTACTTAACACTATCTGGCCGTGCACCTGAGCCCCTACCTGGCCGCCCTTCTTGACCCTGCAGCCAAGCACTGCTTTGTGACCAAGCTTGCCCAGCTGGTCCCATGTATTCATCAGTGCAAGGAATGCTTCTAACTGCAACACTGTTGCTGATCCTTTGTAGCAAGCAAATGTTTTGCAACACAGCCTGGCTCTGCCTCCTGGCGACTCTTTGCCAGCCCCTTTGTTCTGGCCAACTTCAGCCCAGCTTGTCTTGAAAGACCTCCTCTGACACAGACTGGCTAAGATCTCCCTTTGTATGCCACCTGACTACTCTTTCCTTTCTGCCTAGATCTTTTTCTGTCAGCTTTTCCTGTGAGTGTTAGCTTGCTTGTTCTTCTTGACATTAGAAGTTTTAGTGTGGTCAGTCTGAACCCCTCTACTCTACCTGTTTGTGTCCAACATTAGTGTTGAGCGAACTTGCGATTTGCAAGTTTGCCATTCAGGTTATCTAAGAACTTCGTAATGGATTCCATTACCACAGACCATAACGGAATTCTATGATGGGATGCACCACGGAAGCCTATAAGAGGCATTCCATCATAATAGAAGTCTATGCTGGCCATAGACTTGCAAATCGCAAGTTCGCTCAATACTATTCAACATCTAATGTCAATAGCTGAACCAGAATAGGTGTGTTCCTAGTCTAAAATGGTGCATTACGTCTCTCACACTATTAGAGCAATCATTGAGATATTGTGGTGCATATCCTTTATATTCAATGCTGCTCCCTTGAACTCAGAGCAGAAACAGTGGTGCTTGAACGTTTGTGAACCAGTTAGAAATTTTGATATTTCTGCATTAATTTGACCTAAAATACATTATATTTTCACACAAGTAATAAAAGTAGTTAACCAAACAACTACTTTCCTCAATAAATAAATCACTACTTTTAGGACTTGTGTGAATGATGTAGTTTTAGGTCAAATGTATACAGAAAAAAAGAACATTTTGGTCCGACAAAACACACAAAAAACAGAATGGCCTGTTCTTGTCCTCACTCTGTCTCCCTTGGGTCATCTATTTCACCCCTGCCCCCTAAGAAGCCTCACTCGGATACACACCATATGGATTATGGTATTGGGACACCTAGACATTACTTCTACAGGAGCTTTTATGACATTCCATTCAAAATCCATAGGCATTAATATGGAGTTGGTCCTCATTTTGCTGCAAAACAACTTCCACTCTTCGGGAAAGGCTTTCTACAACAATTTTGAGTGTGTGAAGTCAGACACAGATGTTGGACGAGAGGGCCTGGCTCATAATCTCTGTTCTTGTTCATCCCAAAGGTGTTCAATGGTCTTGAAGTCAGGGTTCTGTGCAGGCAAGATGATTTCCTCCACACCAAACTCAACCAACCATGCCCTTATGGACCTTGCTTTCCCCAAACTGTTCCCATAAATGTGGTGTCTTGGTATGCTGAAGGATTAAGATTTCCCTTCACTGGAACTAAAACCACCAAGGACATCTTCTGAAAAATAACCCTACAGCATTATCCCTCCTCCACCAAACTTTACAGTTAGCACAATGCAGTCAGGTAAGTAACTTCCTTGCGTCATTCACAAAACGTCGTCCATCAGACTGCCAGATAGAGAAGCCTGATTCATCATTCCACAGAACACATACATTGCTCCAGAGTCCAGTTGTGGCATGTTTTACACCATTCCATCTGATAATTGGCATTGCTCTTGGTGGTGTATGGCTTGTATACAGCTCCTTGGCCATGGGAACTGCCACGATGCTCCCAGTACACTATTTGTGCTGATGTTAATGCCAGAGGAGGTTTGTAACCCTGCACTTACTGAATGAGCTTCAGCATTCGGCGACACGGCTCTGTAGCTTCACAAAGTCTATGGCTTCTTTTTCAATTTTCATCCTATGAGCCTTTGCAATATGTCTGTATTCATTTTCTTTGCTACAAGACTGCCTTTTCAGTGGCGATTACATTTGCAGGGTTTCGGAGCTGGTGATGTCTTCCTGTAAATCCCGCCTCTTAGTGGTTCATCAGGATAAGATTTGGCCAGTACAATCCTTCTTTACCAAGGTAGTTTCTACCTTCTATCTCAATGAGGACATTGTTTTGTCATTGTTCTACCTCTCTGCATCTCATGCTCAGGAGTGGGCTCTTCACATGGTAGACGTGGTTCAGGCAATCCAAACAGTATATCCCTCTCTGACTTCTTCGCTTTGTGATTCTTAACAGCCCTAGGAAAGGACTGACTATGTCCAAAGTCACCATCTCTCATTAGATTTGTTTGATGCTCTGAGAGGCTTACTGTTACAAAGGTAGGGAATATTACTTCCAGATCATTGCCCCATCTATTGTGGCAGTAGGGGCTTCTTGGGTGGTTTGTTAGTGTGCTACTGGATATTTGAGAACACAGCACCAATCCAAATAATAGTATTTTTTGTACTTACCGGTAAAATCCTTTTCTCCCTGAGTTCATTGGGGGACACAGGAGACCATGGGGTATAGCTGCTGCCACTAGGAGGCGACACTAAGCAACAAAAGTGTTAGCTTCTCCTCTCGGCTATACCCCTCCTGCATACACTGAGCTAATCAGTTTTGTACAAAAGCAGTAGGAGCAGCCAGGAGAAGCCAACAGAAACCAATTGTAAGAAAGAGTCTGGGTATGCACGAGACCAGGCGAACGAACAACAGGAAAACCCAGACCCGACCTTACCATATGTGTAAGTATCGGGATGGGAGACTGCAACCCAGGAAATCTGGGAAAACTGGAAGGAATTACTGGGCAACTGGAAGAGGACTAGTCTTGTAGGGATCTCCCAGGTAAGTGAGGGGACCCCTGTGGGCCAAACCTTAAAGAAAAATAGCGAGTAGCAACTCCTTTGTAAAGAATCCAGCACAAGAAAAGACTAAACATATGGAATAAGATGACTCCTGAAGATGGAGATAAGGGATGGCCAAGGGAGACAAAAAGCCACAACGGGAACCATCCGAGGTATAAAATGAAGAACGATAGGCAAATGGGGAGTAGTCTGAGAGGAAAAGACTGTGTCCTCGGGGAACAATAGCATCCCAGCCGCGCAGCAGAGAGCAATGCGGCAGAGGAGTGCAGCTAAAGCAACCTCCGCCATCGGACAAAAGGAAGACTGCGAGTGAAGGTGGATCCAAGACCACATCATGACTGGCATTACACAGGCTGAGGAAACTGAGCAACTGCACTGTTAAAAGAGAGCAGGCTACGTAATATATGAGAGAGAGAGAGCACATACACTCGCCAAAATACACTTGTGGAAGCCGATCCAAAAGGTAAGGATCGCAGCATACATCTCTGCTTAAAAAGGGAACGCTCCCTAAGCAGCAGGTACTGTGGAGGACAGATGGCCCTAAAGCTGTAGAGGCTTCTTGTTAGACCTCTTACAAAAGAAACTGCTTGATACTGCACAAACCGCCTGGATCAGGCAGACCCAACCGTAGGCTGAAAAACAAAAATACCGTAGTGACGGGTAGAAGCAAAGCTGACAATAAAATATCAAAGACATGTACATTAGTCAGAGAGTATCTACTGTTGCCATGTAGCGACTATGCCAGAAGGGGACAATAGGGTCATCTAAAGGAGAGAATGAGATGACTATGTCCAACGTTGCAAACACACCAGAGAAAAAATAGGGCAAGCGATCCAGAACAGTAAGAATCCAACCGTAGGAGTATGAATACTGGTCAGGTAGACAGAAACAGCATATGAAGGGAGTGCAATTACTCGTCTTGCAGAGGGCCATACCGTCGAAAGGGTGTTGCGTTCCAGCAACAAAACATCTATTAGCATTGACAACATGCGACAGCACCATAGCTGGGTCTGGTGGCTGGGGAAAAGCAGTTGATGCACAGTATACGCCCTGAATAGGTGCGTTACCTACATAGGGACATGTCAACACTATTACTCATCTCTTAAAAGGGGCAGTGTTGATGGTGTCACAGCGTCAACAGTTAGCGCCAATGTCCCACTTGAAAAGGAAACCATGTGGTAGAACAATGTCATATGCACGAGGAGGTTATGCTAACCAGGGATAACCCCGCAATAGAGCGCACCAGAAGTGAATGGCTCATCCGCTATAGCGTGCATACTAATGCAAATACCTGGTCAGAGAATGGAAGAACCGCCGATGATCATGTCATCAGGAATGAGTGGACAAATTAGCTGAAACTGCAAGCGACAGAATAAAGACCCCACCAAGTGGGGCAACGGCATCCATTGGTCGTGTAAAATGAGCCAGAGATCCATCTGAGAGGGAATGAAGACACAATTACCACACCTAGGACCAGTGTGAGGGTTCCAACTATAGAACAAGAGAAGCGGTAGAAGCTACAGCACACAAAGCCAGTGCCAAAACATGGAATGGAACAAAGGACAATGTGGTAGAAACCACAGAACCATATCCAGTTCAAATGCAAGGAGCGAGGAGGAAGCAACGCGGGTGCCACTACGGCATGCAGGGTGAACGTAAACTCTGAGCCTGAAAAGGGAACCACACAGTGGTAGGCAAGGCACTGAAGGCTAAGGCAAATTCTCCACCTGAGAATGTGGTCAAACAGGAGTAGCCACAGGAACTAGGGCTGGCGCAATACTCCACCTGAGGAGGTGGTGATACCGTAGAAGTCATAGTATACGGTGATCGCTCCATACTCCACCTGATGATGAGACCATACTGTAGGAGCCATGGAACGTAGTACTAACACAAACACTCCTCCCAAGGGGGAAACTGTCCAGTAGGAGCCATGGTATGGAGTGCTAACACAACTCCTCCACCTGAGAAGAAGCCCTACAGATAGTAACCAATAAAACAAGGGCTAGCGTAATACCTGAGAAGACCATACAATAGTAGCCATGAATTGCAGCACTAGCGTAAATATGCCACCTGAGAAGGAGGCTATACCATAGTAACCACTGAAGCCAAAGTCGGGGTAGACACTCCACCTGGTAAGGAGACCCTCCAGTAGTAGCTACGATCTCTAGTGCTAGCGTAAATACTCCACCTGCGGAAGAGGACATACAACTGGAATGGAGTGCTAACCTAAATATACCGCCTGAAAAGGAGGAGAGCTAGAAGTGGATACAGTATTCAGAAGCAGTGTAATACTGAATTCGCTCGGTAGTAACCACCGAATCCTCTTCTAGGGCAGATACACCACCTATGGAAGGTGTCAAGCATCATGACCAACCATGTAGTGTGGAGTCCCACTGGGACTTAATGCGGTGTTGTGGGGATACACCCTGGAAGGACAGACTGCCATGTTGGTGCTCAAAACCAACAATAAAGGGAATAATGCAGAAGTAGCTGCAGTACCCAGTGGTTGTGCCCGTATTCCTCTTGTGGGGGAGGACCGGGTAATAGTAGGCACAGTCTCTTGGCATAAACCCCCCGTGGCAATTATGCCGCCTATGGAGGAGGGTAATGCGACAGGTCGTACAGTATCCAGTGGTTATGAAATTACACTGTCTATGGAGGGGTGTAATGCGACAGGCAGTACAGCAAGCAGTGGTAGTGTGATTACGCCACTTATGGAGGGGAGTAATGTGACAGACTGAACAGTATCCAGTGGTTATGCAATTACACTGCCTATGGAGGGGTGTAATGCGACAGGCCGTACAGTATCCAGTGGTCATGCAATTACACTACCTATGGAGGGGTGTAATGCGACAGGCTGTACAGTATCCAGTGGTCATGCAATTAGGTCGCCTATGGACAGGATAATGCAACAGATTGTACCGTATGCAGCGGTAGTGCCTATACGCCATCTTAAGAGAGGAGGCCATGCTACAGAGTGTGCGTCATTCAGTGGTAATTACTCCATCCGATGAGTGAGTAACACGACAGGATGTACGGTATATGCGGGTAGTGCAATCAGTCCGTCTATGGATGAAAGGACATATGACGGGATGCATGATATAAATTGGTAGTGCCATTACTCAGTCTATGGGAGGAGGGGAATATGAACAGATGTACAGCAACCAGTGATAGTAGTAGTGCAACTACTCCACTTTATGGAAGGGGGAATACGACAAAATGTACCGTGACCCATGGTAATGCAATACGCCGCCAGTGTGTGACGTGGCAGGGGGGTTAAGGCTGCATGTAAAACATCCCACGGACTTGTTGCAGGGAAGTACAGCAATAACCGCATGAGGGGAAGCGCACATGTACCAACTGCAACAGACACCACACTCAGCACTTGATAGCCCAGGGTATGCAATAGTCGTGTAATTGAACACTGAAACCCCTAGCCTCAACTGGAGGCAAGAAGGGGTTAATCTTTAAACTCATCAGCCATGTAATGGGGAAACCAGCCTCAGAAATGAGGCCTGCAAGAAAGGATTTTTTTTTTTTTTTTTTTAGACAGAGAAGCCCGGGGGCGGAGCTCAGCAGGCTCCTGGAGAAGAGGGACGTTCGGGCGGGAAGATTTCGTGCCTGGGGGACAGCGTCTACAGGCACCGCCCTCACACAGACTCCGGTATCCGGCGCAGAGATTCCTCGACGGGGACTCACAACGCTTCCGGCGCTCATGTGAAGACGCCGGAAGACAACGCCGGCCGCCCTACGTCACCGGAAGTTGCGCATAATGACACGCACGCAACAGGAGCAAGTGAAACGCACACTACAGGAGCCTCCGGCCCAAGGAGGCTCCTCCTGCCTAGGCCCGAAGCCTGGATCCACCGCCGCAGCGGACAGCCCGGGGATGCCCACCTGAGGGACTTATTCCGGAGGGACAGAGAAGGGGAGCCGCCGCTCCACCCGGCACATCTGTCCCCTACCCAGCCCTCTCCAAACGGAGGAAAACGGTAAGGCTGGGCGCTTGTTCCTTTACCAGCATAGCACTGGCACGGCTTCCACCTGTCCCAGGGGACAGGAAACAACAACTGGATACTGTCGGAGGAGGAGTCCTTTTATTTTGGCTTCCGCTGTTGTTTCCTGTCCTCTGGAGGCGGGTACAAGCTCCTATCAGTGCCGTTGTGGAGGTGCTAGGGAAAAGGATTTTCTGGCAAGTATAAATACAGTTTTTCCAGTAACGCTGTGTATTTAGCAGTGGTCTGAATACATTGGATGTGCAATCTATGGGTAAGGTTACTTTCACACTAGCGTTTTAAAATTCCGGTATTGAGTTCCGTCATAGGGGCTCAATATCGGAATAAAACGCTTCAGTTTTGTCCCCATTCATTGTCAATGGGGACAAAACTGAACTGAAGACAACGGAATGCTCCTGAAAGCATTCCGTTCCGTCTTCAGACCGGAGAACAAACCGCAGCATGCGGTATGACGGAATGACCCCCAATGCAAGTCAATGGGGGTGGATCCGTCTGGTGTGACCACAATGGTAACCGGATCCGCCCTCCATTGACTTCCAATGGAGTTCATGACGGATCCGGCTACACATACACACAATACACACATACAGACATAGACATAAACATACACAGACATACACACATACATACTTACATGCACCCCGGCAGGTCTTCAGAGCGTCGGAGGGACAGGACGGCGCGCACAGGTGACTATTCCACCAGGCGCCCAGCAGAGGGCGCTGTGGGGAATCGTCACCTGTGTGAGCCGTCCTGCTTCTCCGTCGCTCTGAAGACCTGCCGGGAGCATGTAAGTATGTATGTATGTATGTGTATTTGTCTGTGTATATGTATGTGTGTCTGTGTGTGTGTATGTATGTACTGTGTGACATGTGTGGGGCCGGAGCGCGGTTCCGGCTCCACACATGTCGCTGCGGCAGTCCTGATCCGGCAGCACCCTTCACCTGCCGGATCAGGCCTGCCGCTAGTGTGAAAGTAGCCTAAGAAGGCAAACATTTTTCCTATAACACACCTGTAAAATACTTGCTGTATTCTTGTTCTATTTTCTGTGCAGACTCAAACTGCTCTTTGGAATTTTTCTGCGTTACCTTGTCCCGTAGAAAGATTGGATCCTTTTGTTCCCTATAGAAAAAGAAAAAGGGAATTTTAATATACCGTATACTTTGTTTATTTTGTAGCATTTTTTGCAATATCAATTTATAAATGAGATGTAAATTTATACATTTACATTTCTGCTCAGTTTAAGATCTGAAGTCACAGAGGCGGTCCTATTAGTGATTGACAACTGTCTCTGACAGCCTCCCTCTATTACTGTGCATATAATCACTGATAGGACCACCTACTTGACTTCAAAACCCAGAATGACCAATAATTTAAAATGTATAAAATACAAGGTATACTGAATCTTTTCCCACAAAGCTATATATGAAACTCAGCTCCCTTTAAAAAAAACAAACTAAACATCTCATGCAGATACACTTGGATTTAAATCTCAGACATTTAGGCTACTTTTACACTTGCAGTATCCTTTTCCGGCAGGCTGTTCCACCGGGGAAATAGCCTGCCAGATCCGTGCTACCGCTAGTCCACTGTGCCGCTGGAAGTCCGCTCTGGCCCCATTCATTATAATGAACCATCAGTGAAAAACACATTGAATCCAGATTACATCTGGATGCAATCCGTTTTTCACGCAAGTCCCATTCACTTTTATGGAACCAGAGATGCATGAAAAATGCAGAATACAGAACATGCTGCGATTTTTCCTGAAAGCAGAAATAATGCGTGAAACAAATGGGGCAGGATTCAGTGCGGGTGCTATGCGTACTACACTTTACGCATTGCACCCAGACGGAAATCTCTTGTGAGAAAGAGGCCTAAATGTCCCTTTACACTGCATAATTTAGCAGATTGTCAGGAAGGAAGCGTTCCTTCCTGGAAATCACCTTCTCGTCAGTGAAGGTGACTGTTGCATTTACATTCCGCAATCTCCATCACAGTATGGGAGAAGAGATCACTAATGCCATAGTTTATCGCCATACAGAACAATTATTTGCCAGAGGCTGTTTAGACAGCATGATCTGCCACCGGCAAACAATGATTTAGGTGAACTCACAAAGGATACAGATGGTACCTTTACACCAGCAGATAATTATTAACGAGCGTTCCTATGATTGCTTGTCAGCCATTATCTGGTCAATGCTCAGCCACTGTAAAGGGGCCTTAACATCATTGGCAACTTACTTTATCTGTTTAGTGCTTTTGTACCGGATAAAAAGGACAATTGGATATATGTGGACACTGTGAAGTCTTTCAATTGCATGTGGGGCTATGTCCAGAAGACAGTGGCAGTTCTAAGAGATAAAAAGAGAGAAGCTTTTTTTGTATGTTTATTATTTTCAACACAAAGCAAGAAATTAAACTGTGTAGTATTTGTAATGGCTTTGACATTAGTTAGTGATTACCTTGGGTTAAAAAAATGTTGCCCCTTGATATTCAGTTTGAAACTTGCACCTAGTTTTAAACTTTTCTCATGTTGGTTGTCCCCCCAGTAAAACATACTGGATCTGTGTGTCCGAGAAGCTGTCACCCTGCAAACTGCATAGTATGCAATTTCCTCCCTACCTACAATAGACTGTGTGTGTTGGCCTCTTCGCTCTCTACACACACGTGTTGTGAATAACCTTCTGCAGTTATCTCTAAGGGCTCAAGAAAGTTTCCAAAATCCACTTTTTTAAGGACCAATTCTGTTTTGAAGTCACTTTGAGAGGCTTATAGTACATAATAGAATCCACTCATAAATTACCTAATTTTGGAAACTACACCTGTCAAATTATTCAAAATTGATTTTGCAAACTTTGCTGATCCTTTAGGTGTTACACAAAAATTAAAATGGAGGTGAAATTTCAAAATTACATTTTTGCAGATTTTCAGTTTTAATACATTTTTACTGTAACATGGCAAGGTTTAACAGCCAAACTCACCTCAATATAATACCTTAATTCTGCAGTTTACAGAAACACTCCATGTCGTCGTAAACTGCTATATGGGCACACAGTAAGCAAATTTTGCTGGAATAGTTTTTGGGCATTATATCACATTTGAAGGTACCCCTACAGTGGAAAGCCCTAAGAAGTGACCCCATTTTGAAAACTATACCCCTCAAGGAATTTCTAAAGTGGTGCAGTGAGCACTTTGGCCCAACAGGTGTTTCAATTTAGAAACACTTGGCCGTTAAAATGAAAAATTATTTTACATATTTTACAAGAAAATGTCGTTTAAGACTCAGATTTTTCATTTTCACAAGGGGTAACAGGAAGAAAATGCATTGCACAATTTGTCACCCATTTTCTCCTGAATACAGCAACATCCCATATGTGGTTGTAAAGTACTTTATGGGTACACCACAGGGTTCAGAAGGGAAGGAGAACCATATGGATTTTGGAGGGCAGATTTCACGGGAACAAATTTTAAGCGCTATGTCCCATTTGAAGACATCCTGGGGTACCCCATTTTGGAAACTAACCCCTCACCCCCACATGCATTTTTAAAGGAAATGTTAAAGCCCAAATGTTTTATTTTCACTATGGGTAAAATACAAAAAAATGCACCTCACAATTTGTTACTCATTTTTCCTGAATACAGCAACACCCCATATGTTCTAGTAAACTAATGTATGGGCACATGACAGGTCTCAGAACTGAAGGAGTGCCATATGGATTTTAGAGGGCCGATTTCACTGGAAAAATTTTCAGACGCCATGCCGTATTTGAAGAGACCCTGAGGTACCCCAACAGTAGAAACCCAAAAAAAGTGACCTCAGTTTGGAAACTACATCATTTAAGAAATTTTTAAAAGGGTGTAGCACTTTGGCCCAACAGGCATTTCATAGAAACATGATATAATGCACTCCCTAATTTGTTACCCAATTTCTCCTTAATATGGCATATGTGGTTGTAAACTGCTGTATAGGTACATAGCAGGGTTCAGAAGAGAGAGAGCACCACCATGTGCCTCTGAGGTCTAGTTTAGTGATTTATACAGCATTGGCTGACAACTGCAACTCTGAGGTGAAATAAAAAAAAGACACCCCCAAGAAGGGCCCCTATTTTAGAAACCACACACCTCACAGAATTTACCAAGGGGTGTAGTGGGCATTTTGACCACACAGCTGTTTTGCAAAAATTAACTTGTAGCAATTCAGTGCCCAATATTTTGTGCCCAGCTTGTGCCAGTGTGAAAAGTAATCTCTTGTAGTATCATGCTGTTCTTCCTGTTTTTATAAACACCCTACATGTGGCCCTAATCTTTTGCTTGTTCATACAATAGGGATCAGGAGTAAAAGCACACCATGTACAGTACATTTGAGGCCCAGTGTGGTGATAATGTATTTTTTCCTAACAAACTGAAGAGCGTCAGGGGTGAAATAATAAATGGAACCTACAAAAAGTGACCCCATTTTGGAACTCCGCCCATCTACTGTGGGTATTTTGACACCACAGGTGTCTTGCAGAAATTAACGATCAACGGATGGTGCAAAATGAAAATTTTTCCACAAATATGGCATTTCAGTACCCAATATACCATGGCCAGTGTGCGTCAGCTGAGACACAACAGACCCTTTAAATTGTCAGGCAGATTCTACTGGGTACGGAAAAGCCATAAATGTGGACATAAAATGATGTTTGAGCACATGGCAGGGTTCAGAAAGGAAAGACCACCTTTTGGCTTTTTCACAGCGTATTCTGATAGATTGGTTTATGGGGGCCATGTTGCTATTGAGCAGCCTCTGAAGTACCAGTACAGCCATTTTATTACAACCATATGTTTATTTTTCACTCGATGGAGCTGTGTGAGGGCTTACTTTCTTAGAGGATGAGTTGCCATAATCAATAGTTCTACTTGGTGTACATACAACTTTTTGATTATTTTTTATTTCACTTTTTGGGAAGCAGGATGAAGAAAAGGCAGCAATTCTGCCGTAACTTTCGGTTTTGTTATTGCAGCATGCATTATGCAGGAAAAATGGGGTTTGCGATTACAGTGATACTAATTTTATATAGTTTTACCACTTTTACACAAAGCATTTAAAAAAAAATAATTTTTTACATCGTTATTTCCTGAAAACTATATGCCTGTGTAGTGTCAGGCTGCCATAGCAGCCATTGGGACCACTCCATCAAAGCACAGGGACCTGATGAGAAGAGACAGGGAGCAGGGATACTCTGTAGACCCCTTAGATGCGCAGTCAATGTTTACCGTGGCATCTAAGGGGTTTATCAGCCATTTGGACCAATACTGGCTGATACAGCAGGGGCCCCGGCTATCAGTAATAGTTGGGCTTCATCCGCTAATCGAGTGGGCACAGGTCCTGCGCCTGCCCGATCAGCACACCGTACATGTACGTTGCTGGGACTCTCTGGGTTAAAATATCTGAAACAATAAAGAGGGCTAAAACAATTTTAATTGAACAGATTAAATTTGATACCTGAATAACCTATATTGTATGTAAAAATGCCCCTTTTCTGACCTACGTAATATTCTAGGGGTCAGATGGTCAATACAGACGTGGGGTGTTTATTTCTAAGAGCTGAATGGGTGCCAATTCTTTTATCTTTACTTACTTTTACATTTATCTTGTCATTAAAGGGGTTTTCCGAATTATATATATTGATGACCTATCCTCAGGATAGGTCATCAATATCAGATCGGCGGGGGTCCGACACCCCGCCGATCAGCTGTTTGAAGAGGAGGCGCGCGCCGTATCAGCGCTGCCTCCTCTTCATTGTTTACATACTGGCCGTAACGGGGGTAGTGGTGAGTAGGTGTAATTACACCTCACGGCCCCATTCATTTCAATGGGAAGAATCGCTACCATAGACTTGTATGGAAGCGATTCTTCACATAGAAATGAATGGGGCAGTTAGGTGTAATTACACCTACTCACCACTACCCCTGTTACGGCCAGCAGGTAAACATTGAAGAGGAGGCAGCGCTGGTACGGCGCGCTCCTCCTCTTCAAACAGCTGATCGGCGGGTGTGCCGGGTGTCAGACCCCCGCCGATCTGATATTGATGACCTATCCTCAGGATAGGTCATCAATATATATAACTCAGAAAACCCCTTTAACATTTTATAACACTGGATGAGTAAAATATACCTTATCTGTGATCTCCTTGATTGAAGCAACTGTGGTGACATCAAAATGGCCACTGCGCCTCTTGTAATCAATAAAGAGACAATCCTTCACCCCACGTTCTATGGCCTGCTGAGAGGCTTTCATTACCTCTGCAAACACAAAAAGATAGAGGAGACGGAGAAAAAGATAATCATTGAACTATAATAACAGATAATACTAGAAAAATATATTAGAAACCATGTGCCATAAATGTATAACAATGACTGGATATCATGAAAGAACACAGCTATGTGACAATGATCTTACCAAGAGGACATCTGCAGAACTTCCCTGGGGACTCTTTGACCAGCATGTCCTTTACAGCATCAACTAAAGGCCCTAAAATCAGCACAGGACGTGGTGCTGTGCAGTCTACCCTCTGCACTCGTTGGTATGCCAAGTTCATAGATTCTAATGAAAGATAAATTTGAACAGAAAGATCAACCATCAATCATTGTTTGGCAATCGAAGACCCATGTTTCCCAAAGAAGCAAGATCAACAGAATATGACATATCTTTAACCATTTGATGACGGGTTATTTATCCCCCTTCCTGACCACATGTTTTTACATTTTTTTTTAGCACATGTATTGCTGAACTTTTTCCGTTGTTACAGTTATGTAAATTACCATGGGGCTTTATTTTTTTGTATACCCAGGAAAAGGTAAAATACAATAGGAATTTTTTTTTTATTAGTTTTATTTTTTTTGTCCTTTTTATTTGTTATTAGCATAATATGCAATTAAAATGCTATTTCTGTATGCAAAGTCATGGAGGACTGACAATCACTGATTGGACTGCCTCCTTCACTTCAAAACTCAGAATGAGCAGAAATTTATATGAATGAATGGTGCATTCACATCACCATTTTGTTCACTATCACTATTATTCTGATATGTCAGAAGAAGAAAAAATAATTTTAAAAAAAGTATCCATTATTTTGAGCATCGGTCATGCTCAGTTAGCATCAGTTTTTTTTTAGCATTAGTTATGATCAGTTTGTGTCCATTCCATCAGAGTTCCCGCGAGGAGGACTTTATCTCCCGTCTAAACTAATGGATCTGACAAAAACGGATGCAAACTGATTATAATTCATACTCTAATGGATACTTTTTAAAAAAATAAATAAAATTCTATTCTTCTGACGGATCAGAAGAACGGAAAACAAAACAATGTTATGAATATGCCCTTATACTGAATCTTTTCCCACAACACTATCAATATGCTCAACTCCCCCTGCTCTATAACAAACTGCCTGCAGCTTACATACAGTACCATGTTCAATAGGACAGGTTCCCTTTAACATTACACTTTTCTTATTCCCGATTTCTCATGTAACTGGGGCTGAGCCCCAGTTATAGGAGGAATATAAGCTCCCAGGGAGATTGTACAAGGCTGTACAGCCTCACTACAGAGCTGGTCTAGGTTTGCTATAATCTAGCAGCCTGTGCAGACACCGGCCCTGAGGAATCACATGATTGCTAGGCACTGCTGTTCCTGATCTGTATATATAAGCGCAAACTGAGTGCTGTGTATATAGCAATATGGGAGGCCGGGACAGTAAATAAACATCCCTATCTTCTCCCTGACAGCAGGCTCTCTGCTCCCACAGCTAAGGCTACTTTCACACTAGCGTTTTAAAATTCCGGTATTGAGTTCCGTCATAGGGGCTCAATACCGGAATAAAACGCTTCAGTTTTGTCCCCATTCATTGTCAATGGGGACAAAACTGAACTGAAGACAACGGAATGCTCCTGAAAGCATTCCGTTCCGTCTTCAGACCGGAGAACAAACCGCAGCATGCTGCGGTTTGCTCTCCGGTCCAGTCATCCGCACCAAGACGGATCCGGAATGACCCCCAATGCAAGTCAATGGGGGTGGATCCGTCTGGTGTGACCACAATGGTAACCAGATCCGCCCTCCATTGACTTTCAATGGAGTTCATGACGGATCCGGCTACACATACAGACATAGACATACACATAAACATACACAGACATATACACATACAAATACACATACATATTTATATGCTCCCCGGCAGGTCTTCTGAGCGCCGGAGGGACAGGTCGGCGCGCACAGATGACGATTCCACCAGGCGCCCAGCGTCCTGCTACTCCAGGGCTCCGAAGACCTGCCGGGAGCATGTAAGTATGTATGTGTATTTGTTTGTCTATATGTGTGTGTGTCTGTGTGTATGTATGTACTGTGTGACGTGTGGGGCCGGAGCGCGGTTCCGGCTCCACATATGTCGCTGCGGCAGTCCTGATCCGTCAGCACCCTTCACCTGCCGGATCAGGCCTGCCGCTAGTGTGAAAGTAGCCTAAGCTCTTTGTGGAGATAAGTGCAGACATTCTGAAAGAATATATGTAGTAAACAGGCTGTAAGCACGCAGTGAAATAATAAATAAATTATACATGTAAACAAAAACATATACTGTATATTTCCATCTTTATGTACTGTACATATTTTTCTTTCCACTTTTGTCTGTCCTTTTTTTGTTTATGGAAAAATTGTTACAACACTTTGCAGTTTTCACAAATACTGCCATCTAATGGGCAAGTAAGCTATATGGTATTCATTCACAAGCATCATATGTTTCACTTTAAGACTGTTTCTAAAAATTTCCCTCACCATCAAGGAAGGGGATAGAATCTGTGCTGATTGTGTCCAATCCTTGAAGCTCCTTGCCATCTCGAGACCCACTTCGCTTATGTTTGTTTTTTCTTCGAAAAAAAGACCTCCTAGCAGCTGCAGAGAGAGTTTTTGCCGCACCACCTTCATCACGTACTTCAGAAACACTGAGTCGGCGGGAATATTCTTGTTCGATCCTAAAACAATCAAATTACTATCTAACTGGCATGTCTAGCAAGAGCATTTCCAAACAAAAAGCCAAGAAATAATATAAAATAATTTAGAAGAATTTCATTTGCTGGTGCGGTTGGATGTAGTCGATTTCATTTTCCTGGCTTTTATATGCATTTTGACTAGTTTAGCACATAGGCAAACTGTATTGTTTTTTTTTCTTTTTGTAAAAAAGTTTAGTTCAAAATTTTGACTTTTCCAGACATAGAGCTGTTGTAAAGAAATATATTAAAGCCTTTAAAGGAGAATTTACAGAACAACAGGTCACGCACACCTTGTGCAGATAAACAATATTTACATCCTATAAGGTTTCAGTAGAGGCATTAATGTGTGCCTGTATATGTGGGAACATGTATGTACAGAACTTGGTAATTAAAGCCACACAAAACTTGTATGGCAAAATGTTAACATAAATCGGAACAGAACAGGAAATGAACCATCAGGTTTTCAATCTGTGACTTCAAGGCTGTTTTTACTAAACAACTGCATGTGGCCATAAAAGCCATAGAGGGAAGTTTCCTGCCAGAAAAAAGTTGCAAACTCCAAGATTTTGTCACAAGTTGTTCTGTATGCTGCCCTCGCCACTTTCTGAAAACACCGGACTTTGATAAATCTCCCCCTTACGTGGGTTCAAATTATTTGCTCCCATTCATTTACCACAGAAAGTAGGGGAGATCCCTTCTCTCTGTAGCAGCAGCAGCATGGATGATATTATACAGCAGTACTGAGCAGTGTAAGGCTACTTTCACACTTGCGTTTGCAGGATCCGTTTGTGAGATACAACCGTCTGCATCTGTTCTGAACGGATCCGTTTGTATTATCTTTTACATAGCCAAGACGGATCCGTCATGAACTCCATTGAAAGTCAATGGAGGACAGATCCGTTTTCTGTTGTGTCAGACAAAACGGATCCGTCCCCATTGACTTACATTGTTAGTCATGACGGATGCGTTTGGATCAGTTTCCATCAAGCGGACACCAAAACACTGCAGGCAGCGTTTTAGTGTCCGCCTCCAAAACAGAATGGAGACTGAACTGAAGCAAACTGATGCATTCTGAACAGATACTTTTCCATTCAGAATGCATTACTGATGAGTTTAGGACAGTTTGTGAAAGCCTGTGACGGATCTCACAAACGGATCCTGCAAACGCAAGTGTGAAAGTAGCCTAAGACTACATTCACACAACAGTGAAAAATGGACATGCGAACAATGGTAGTCTGGGGGGGGGTTATTCAAACTGCAGTTTTTTGACTGCCAATGAATAATACGTGTCAAATTGACTGACAGCTGTCATACAATTGAATGGGAGTGTTTTTAAAGTCCATTTCTCAGAAAGGCATCAGTAAAAAAAAACATCTGTACAGTTTATCCATTTTTAACTGATGTTTTTTTCACTGTCATGTGAATGTAGCCTAACTGTGACTACAGAACTGAAATCATACAAAGTTATAATTTTTAAACTGGATTTTTGTATTTACCGTAAAATCTGTTTCTCATTGGATGCATTGGGGGACACAGCACCATGGGGTATATGTCCAGCTGCCACTAGGAGGCTGACACTAGAAAAAGAAGAGCATTGGCTCCGCCTAGGTGGGCTGTACCCTCTGTACAGACACTGGACTAACAAACTGGTACTAAAGCAGCAGAAGAACAGCAAAACACATAAAAAAAACAAAAGCCTCCATGTCCTGAACCTGGAGAACCAACCAAACAAGAATCCCGGAGAAACTGAGTAAACAAAAAAACAAGAGCGGGATCTGTGTCCTCCAATGCATCTAAGGAGAAACGGATTTTACGGTAAAAAAAATCCAGTTTTCTCATGAATGGAATTGGAGGACACCGCATCATGGGATGTTCCAAAGCAGTCTTCGAGGGTGGGATTTGACAGCCATGCGAAAAACCTAATGCCCTGCTGCGTGCAGGACCTTGCAACCCAAACTCGTGTCAACAGAGGCCAAAGAATCAACGTGGTAGAACCCGGAAAAGTTACGAAACGAGGCCCAGCCGGCGGCCTTGCTGGGAAGCAGAAGCTTAATGCCAGACTGCCCAGGAGGCCCCGACAGCACAAGTAGAGTGAGTGGTCACCTTGAAAGAAGGAGCATGACCACATACTTGATGGCTGGCCAAATCCAATGGGGGATGGATAGCCTTGGAGGCTGGTAAGCCTTGTGTGAACCGTCAGGGACGACAAAGAGGGAGTCGAAGTAACGAAAAGGCTGTTAACTTCAAATACAGACAATTGCCTGGACAACATCAAGATGGTGGAGAGACCGCTCTATGGGATGAAAGGTTGGGACAGAATAAAGGCAGTACAATCTCCTCATTAATGTGAAAAGGAGAGACCACATTGGGAAGAAAGGAAGGAACAGGGTGAAGGACAACCTTGTCCTGGTGAATAATCAAAAAGGGGGACCTGCAAGAGAGCGCCACAAGTTCACAATGAGGTAATAGCCACAAGAAAGGCAACCTTAAAGGAAACAAAAAGAAGAGAAACCTCCTTCAAAGGTTTAAAGGGGGAAGACTGAAGAGCATCTAAGTCCAGGTTCGGAATCCATGGTTCCACAGGGGGACAGAAGGAGGGAACGTAATTAGCCACCCCCTGAAGAAAGGTCTTCACTTGGGAGTGAGAAGCTAGAGGCCTTTGGAAAAGGACGGACAAAGCCAAAACCTGACCTTTGAGAGAGGCTGGAAGGAGACCCTTATCAAGACTGGCCTGAAGAAAAGGAAGAATCCTAGGGATGGAAAAAAGAAGCGGGTGAACATCAGTGGATTCACACGAGGCAAAATAAGACTTCCAAGTATGGTGGTAAATCCTAGCCAACTGGGGTTTACGCTTGTTAAGCATTGTCTGGAAGACAGTCTCGGAGAGATCACAAAACCTTAAGACCATGGCCTCAAAAGCTAAACCATTAAACAAACCGGTGGTAAACTCAGGTAGAACAGTGGACCTTCAGTAAGGAGGTCAGGGCGTAGCGCAAGGTGCCACAGAGCGTCGGTGAGCAGAAAGACAAGATACGCATACCATGCCTTGGGGGCCAATCTGTAGGGAACCCTTCCGCCCACCAAGCACTGATCCTGGGTTGTGGGCGAACCGAAGACTGCCCCCCAATGGGCAAGACTGGCATCAATGGATGTCACCTGCCATAGGAGGGGAAGAAAGGACCTGCCAAAGGAGACCGACTGGGGGGTTCAGCCACTAAAGCATGTCACGGAGGACTTGAGGAGAAAGATGAATCAGGCAATTGAGACCAGATGGAGCCCTGTTCCACCGGGCGAGAATTAAGGAGTTGATGGGACCGGGTGTGGATTGCCTCAAAGGCAGCAACCATCCGGCCCAAGACGCACACCTTGATGAGCAGAGGAGATGGCTCTCCAGTTAGGGGTGGCCCACCTTTGGAAGCCATGACCTTGTCCTGGGGAAGAAAATGAAGATAACAGATCGCAAAGAAGGAAACTTTGATGAGACTGGGCTGTAGGGATGTGAAGATAGGTATCCCGGATGTCGATAAATTACAGGAACTCGCCCACCTCCAGGGAAGCTATCACTGACCTGAGGGACTCCATAAGAAAGTGAGAGACCCAGACAAAATGATTGAGGATCTTTAGATTCAAGATGGGATGGAGAGAGCAGTCCTTCTTGGGGCCGCCTGAGACGGGGACAGGGGAGGCGAGAATTGGAAGAACCAGCCTGAAGGAAGGATGGAGAAGTCTATCTTGTATCCGGAGGATACAACTTCCAGAAACCACACGTCAGAAGGCAGGCATCCTGAAAGGAGAGCAGCCGACCAGAAGACCTTTGTTAGGTCTAGTAGGCAGGGGCTTGGGGTTTAGGGCGGGCGTGTCAAGGGGGCTTGGGCTTGAAGGTGAGCCGAGAAGTCTTTTTGTCCTGACAGGAAGAAGAGTCCTGAAAGGGGCGAAATCGCTAAGAACGTGCTGCTGACAAGGAACGACAACGGGGGGCGGTTCTGAGGCAAGAGAGAACTCTTACCACCTGTGGCTTCATAAATAAGTTCTTCCAGATACTTCTCAAAACAGCTTGACGCCCATGAAAGCCATAGCCATATGATCACCGTTTTAGAGGCTGCATCTGCCGCCTAGGAACAGAGCCATACCCTACTGTGGAACGCCACGGAGTTGGCCCCCACCCTGCCTGCTTAGCAGGCTGATTCCATGGAAACGGCACAGAGAAGCTGAGAAGCAAGGAGATGGAGCTCCGTCTGATCAGAATCGGCGGGTAAGGACCGAACAAGGCGTTTGGTACAAACTATGCAGGCCTTTGCAACCCATGATGTAGGAAAGGCAGGACAGATAGCCGAACCTGCTGCCACAAAGACAGACTTGGATAGGTAGTCTTCTTGTCCAACGAATCTGAAAGAGAAGTCAAGTGGAGGGTGGTGGAGCGAGATGGGCCACTTGTAGATCTACTTGAGGAGGGACACTTCGAAATGGAATCCTTTGAGAATTTCCAAACCTTTGGAGGACTGAAGTCATCTATTCGGATGACACCACTCCTTGGCTAGGAGTGCGTCAAGATCTGCATGGTTAGGGAAAACCAAGGCGGGGTGCCTAGAGTGACAGAAGGATACTGTGTCCTGAGCAGCAGAGAAGGGATGCTTCGGAATGTGGAGAGTGTCCCTAACTGCCTTGATAAGGTCCTGCATGGCCGCATATAGAGCTGGGAGGGGCCGAGAAAAAAAGCCCGGGAAGCAGAGGTGTCAGAGAGAGAATGCAGCCTAGTTGGGAGAAAAGCCGGGGTCATGACTTGAACAGTGGCACTGTCAACAGGTAAGGGCTGCAGGATTTCACAGCGAAACCAGGGGCCGTCAGAGGAAGGAAACTAGGTGGGGAGACTCCCTGGTGAAAGCGACTCGCTGGGAGGGGAAAAGTGGGGCAAAAGGAGTGCCCGGAGCCCGGAAACAGGCTAGGGGAAATTGCAGCCTGGTCCTGGCAAAAGCCGGGGACTAAATCAGAAGGAGAGGCCGGGAAGGAAGTGTTGGTGGCAAGGAACAGGGCGGGAGGGAGAATACTCACTATCCAGCGTCTTTAGGAGCTGCAAGATCACCCCTTTGGCAAACTCGCACTTATGTGGCATTGCCGGCATCACACTGTGAATGTATTAATGGGAGACTGGGTGGTGACCAGCGATGAAGACCTCCCCCCACCACGCAGCAGGCAAAAGATTGCAGAAGAAAAGAAAGAAATGTAAAAAAAAATTAAAAAGTAAAATAAATAAATAAAATAAATATAAGAAAACAAAAATAAAAAAGCAGCAAGAACTGCAAAAAAAAATGTCTGCCTCCTACGGACACTAGACTAAAACTAGGCAGAGGGTATAGCCCACCATGGTGTAGCCAACACTCTTTTTTCTAGTGTCATATACATAGTGGCAGCTGGGAATATAACCCATGGTGCTTTATCCCCCAATGCCATTCATGAGAAAGTTCGTTTTTTGTGGCATGAAAAAGTTGCAAACTGCATGTTTGCAACTTTTTAAATGCACTTGCGCAAACAATTCTGTGCAAGTAGCGTTCTCCACTGGCCTTGCCACTTTCCAGAAAAGGTAGCGTGACAAGGACAGGTCTGTAAAAGAGCATTGAAATCTACACCAGTAGGCTCATGGACTGCCGGGTGCTGCATCTAATTTATGACGAGGCATACGCCTCGTTATCAAAGATCGGTGTACACCGCCGGCCTACGATAAATCTGCCCCTTTCTATTTGCCTCTGTCTCACTCCAGCAAGCCACTCCTCCATCTCCTCTCCATAGACTTCTATGGGCGACACGTAACCTGATGCCTCAGTGAGGTGATAATCGGTCTTGTCTATCAAAACGCATATCAACTATTAATTGAGGGTGGTCAGTTCTGGAGGCTGGGGGAGGAGAAGTGGCTTAGGAGTGGGACTTATTTTTCCATAAAAGATACATTAAGCTTTACATTTGCTTGTATGCAAAGCTTATTGAAAGTACAGTGACCATTTGAATCTCATATTAGATTACATTAACATACATCTTTAATGTACATTTTTTTTCCTCTCCGTATGCTTGTTGTATATGTGTCCATCCTTCTATAGACTACTCATCAATTGTCAGAGAAAAATCTTAGCTGAATCTAAAAAGGATTTGAAAAGCTATAATGCATATCTTTTGGTAGCTTAAAGGGGTTGTCACATAATGAGATCAACTATCCACACTCCCTACTGTTTGGACCCCCGTTGATCACATAGGAGGGACAACCCACTCACTGCACAACACACTGTATGCCGCTATCTCAGTGAGTCACAAAAACTTTGAATAGGGCAGCAGTATGCGGACAGGTGATAGATGTTGATTTTAGGGAGAAAGCCTTCATTAAGCAGATGGCATAATATTCCTTAAAATATACCAAAACACTGCCTTGAGCTTGTAATATAAAGAAAGATAGCTGGCTTACACAATTTGTGAAAATTTTAATACTTACATATATTTGCTGGGAATCTGACCCCTCTCCAGTTTTTGGGCATTCTCATCAAGTTGCCAACCCATCCATGCCCCAAACACACCTTGTGGGAGTGTGTCGTCCACATATAATATATCATCCTTCTTGAAACTCAACTCCTGAGGATGCTCAGCTTGCCGGTCATAAAGTGCTCTGTAGGTACACAGTTTTTTTTTGTAATAATGCTTTTTGTTCTCTATATGTATACACTCTATTCATACAATATTTACAAAACTTTTTTGCTTCAACTTGATAAACGGTGATTCTCATATTTTCCACAGATGCCTAACAACTCTGTACAACTGGAGTAGATGGCTGCTGATATTTTATTTCAGTGGGTATGACCCTAAGCAGCAGTCATTAGGACAATAAAAATAGTCAACTGATTGTCTAATCTCTACCACTGCACCTCATTGGATTGACAGGAGCATCTCTCTTTTTTTGAGATTTTCTGATGAATAATTCTTAAAACACAACATTTTATTAAAAGTGAAACTCTTTTCTAAAGTTTCAATGACAAAAGAATTATGTACCAACTGTACTCTCTGCTTAATTCCAATAGCCACAGCTCTGTAAATCAAATTGGGCACACCCTTAAAAGTATACCTGACCTTCAATTTTATTAGAAACAAATTAATTTTTTTAACTTGTTTTATTTTATTTTTTTTCCCATTTTACTTACAAAATAGGCGTTCAAAGTTCAGGTGTCTATAGCTCTTTTGCATCCCTACACTTGGACATGTCAGCGGTGTATGGGTGTACGGATTACACTGTGGGGCCACAGCGATTGCCATACTGGTAGTAGCACACATTGCTGCTCCTGCCTGTGCCAGCTCCACTCTGCTAAAGCCTGGCATAGCACAATCAATATTCTATGCAGAGCTTCCTGTGTTTGATCACTCCAGTGGAAGAGTCTCTGCACAGAACATCGTTGCTTGTGCCAGTGCCCTACCTGCTAAAGCCTAGCACAGCACATCAGATGTGCTATGCCAGGCTTTAGCACAGCAGAACAGGCACGGGCAGGAGCTCCTGTCTGCACTTGCTCCTGTAAATCTTTGGATAGACAATAGGTACAGGGTCTCCTACACTAATGTGCTATGCAGAGCTTCCAGTGGAGTAAGCAAACACAAGCAGAGGTTCTGCATAGCATATCACTGCTCCTACCAGTGCCCTATCCACTAAAGCCTAGCATAGTACATCGGATGTGCTGTGTCAGGCTTTAGCAGAGTGGAACTGGCACAGGCACGAGCAGTGATGAATGCTCCTTCCAGTAGAGCACTCATTGTGGCCCCACAGTGGAATCCAAACACTGCAGGCACATCAGCAGTGTATGAGTGTAGTTTCTAAATCACTATACACATCTGAATTTCAGGTGCATACTTTGTAAGTAAAACAGGGGAAAGAAAAGTACAGTGGCTCAGTGGTTAGCACTGGTGCCTTGCAGCACTGGGAGTCCTAGGTTTAAATCTGACAAGGACAAATCTGCATTGAGTTTGTATGTTGTCCCTGTTTTTGAATTTCCTCCCACACTCCAAAGACATACTGATAGGGAATCTAGACTGTGAGTTCCATTGGAGAAAGCAAGTGATGAGTATGTAAAGCGCTGCGGAATATATCAGCGCTATATGAGTAAAATAAATAAAATGAATTTTTGCCATTTAGAATAGTTTCCTTTAGATTCATTTCTCCACAACCAGTTGTGCTTGATTGACAGGTCTCGGCCCATTTGCACATAGGAAGACACCTGTCAATCACACCATGCCAGCCAGGGAGAAGGCGTAGGGGACCGGTCAGGGGACACTTAAACCTGTGATTGACTCTTTTTAAAACTAGTGTTTCATGGTGATGAAGCCTGCTGGTATTTCATACTACCCATGGTTACAGCAGCAGAGGTTCTTTTTAACATTATTGCTGTAGAATGGGACTCAGCTGCAGTTCCAAACACAGCCAGCCATAGTTCTATGTTTGTGTAAATTATAAAGAATACGTACTGCACCTGCTTAATTGTGGGATTCTCTGTGATCAAACCCCTCCAATCAAAGACCGGCAGCATATCCTAAGGACAGGACTTGGAAAGGGTTCATAAAGAGACTGTCCTTCAAATATGCAGACTTGTGTGTTGTTTTTACCTCATTGTGCCAATATCCCTTGTGTGTCCCTCATGTTATACAATTTTATACTGGAATGAATTAAAGAAAATAAAAAGAAACAAAAGGTTTTGTACCAGCAACTTGTGAGTATGACTTCTATTGCGCACTCACATAAATATTGGCTCAATGAGGTAAAAAGAAGACACAAGTCTAAATGTTTGAAAGACTGTTAGTGCTGGGTTAAGCAGAGCTCCCGGTGTGGACTTTGCTACAGGTGGTTGAAGTGCTTCATATTATACAGGTTTCATAAAGAGACTGACCTTGCATAAAACCCATCTCCAGGCTGGTCTTTAATTTTATTGAACTCATCCACTTTTTGCTGTACCTTCAACTTAACATTTTCTGTTGGTTTTAACATCTCTAGGTAGGCTTCTTCAGCTGTTTTGTTTCTCATGTCAACAGAGCCATACTAAGGAAGGAAACATTAAAAAGAGATCAAAGAAATGAAGCAAATATGGAACAGGGCATAGAGGGGAAATGCCAAAATGATGATAAAAGTTAACAAGTAGAAAACAAATGTAGATCGTATAAACATTTCTAGAGAACTCAGGATACAACAAAAAACTCAAGTATGGTGTGTAATATCAGAGAGCTAAAACAATCATATGTTATAAATATAATTTCATCTCATGCAACGTTTTCAAATGAAAGAGGAAAAAAAGCATTGTAGTGGAATAGAACTTAAAGTATGAAAAACTGGCACCATCACAAAGATAAACAGCTACGGCAGCCAGTATGTGCAATCCACATACGTCTATAATGAAGTCTCCTCTCAGCAGCCCCTCCAGTCCACCAGACGCATTATCCTCATCTAAATCCAACACATATATTCCATGCAGGTTCCCTCCACAGATCTGCATTCCCAGCTCCACAGGAGATTTAGAGAGAGTAACTGTGCGGATCTCTGAGTGTTTTTTTATGCCATCCACTTGTGTCCTGGTAAAGAGAAACCAGTGATTCAATATAATGACCCTTAAAGAGGACTGTACCAAACTTTGATGGATTATTTATTTATTTTAAAAAAAGCTTTGAGTCAGAAATATAAATATATACATACAAGCACACACATACATAGACAGTGTCTTGGAGAATTAGGACAATCACCTAAGTGAGCTGCGAGGGCTTGTACTAGGTGTGGTTTCTTTTGAAGGCGGAGTCATGGTCCCCTCATCTTGCTCACTCACAGTGTCGATGACTGAATGATTGTCAGGTGTTGCAGCGCCGCTGCCATGAGGTGTGGAATGAGAAGTACTAGCATCCAGGCGTGAGCTGGTAAAAGAATGGGCACAAAAATAAGCAAAGAACTGTAGACAATGAAAAGGGTTGTGGTAATGAAGCAGAAAACAAGACTGCACATAGTACCTGGATCTTGAATGAAGTGGCTGGCACATGTGAGGGTTGTACTGGGCCAGGATTGTGATGGTATCACACTGCTGTCCAATTATGAGCCGTGCTTGCTGCTCTGTAGCATTTCTCAAATTTATACCATTAAACTGCAGGAAATAGTGCAAAGATTAAGATAAATGTTGGGAATATACAAAGAATTTTATGCAGCATGACTCTACAATTTAAATATATAGGGGGGAATTTATCATTAGGAAAATATTTGAAGTCAGTTTTGCTTCAGTCTGTGTTGGAGTACTTTCTGCCACATTTATCAAACGTCACAGGTTGTTTGATAAATGTGGCTTGTCCTTAAACCTAACACTTCTGTCTAGAGAAGCTACTCCACTTTTCCTACTCCACCCTCCTCCTGGAGTGAGATTGCGACTATTTTGCGACTTTTTAAAAAAAGTCTCAATGATAAATCTGGAGTGAAACTCATTAACATAGCTAACCACACCCACTTTTCCACCCATATTACAAAACTGGAGTGAGTGGTGTACACATGCAAAAAGTCGCAAAAAAATGCGCAAAAAAGTCGCAAAAGCCCTATTGTGCGACTTTTTGAAGACAGAATTCTGGAGTGAAGGTGTGATAAATCAGGGCCCTAGAGTCCAGAGGAATACTTTGTGCACTCCTATGGACTACTGTCTGTGCCACATGTGGGTCCAACATATGATCAGATAAGAAGAAATAGATGACTGCAGCACTCACTGTCTTCAGTAGAATAAGGATTTATTCATCAACCTCTCGATGTTTCAACTTCAAAGACTCCGTTAAGGCGAAACGTCGCACAGTTGGTGAATAAATCCTTATTCTACTGAAGACAGTGAGTGCTGCGGTCATCTATTTCTTCCTATCAGTACCAGGGGCCCAACGGGCTAGGGCCCAACACCGCTGGCACCGCCACCATTGGGATCTATACTTGGAGTGAGTAGTAAAACGTTAATCTGTTTTTGCATTTCCATCATATGATCAGGACATACTGAATGACAGCAAACAGAGATCTTCAAAACTGAGGAACTGATACAGAAAGTACATTAGAAAATGTTATTAACGTTTTACTATGCAAACAATACACTTTATTTGCTGTAAACTGTAGTAACCGTTTATCTCAAAGTTCACTATCTGCAGGCAGCAAACACACAGCCATAGAGTCATTCGACAAATGAACTCTGCAATAAAGTGACTCCTGCACAGGATTCCGAATAGCGATTCTTGTAAGGATAGTGGTGGAGGCAGGCACTGCTTATCAGTGTGTTAACCTAAAGAGGTTTTCCGTGATTTTAATACTGATGACCTATCCTCAGGATAGGTCATTAATATCAAATCAGTGGGTCCGACACCCGGCAACCCTGCTGATCAGCTGGTTGAAGAAAAAGCCATGTGCCGTGCCAGCTTTTTCTTCTCTTCATTGTTTACCTGCTCGCTGTTGACATTATAGTGTTGAGCAGGTGTAATTACAAGAAGCCACCCCATTCACTTCTATGTGACGGCTCCTTCCCATTCAAGTGTATTCAATTACAAGCGGTCCCATTGAAGTGAATGGGACGGCCTGTAATTACACCTGCTCACTCACCGCTGTGATGTCAACGGCGAGCAGAGAAGGCAACGCTCGCATGGCCTTCTCTTCAGCCAGCTGATCGGCGGGGGTGCCAGGAGTCAGATCCCCGCTGATCTGATACTGATGACCTATCCTGAGGGTAGGTCATCAATATTAAAATCCGGGAAAAGACCTTTAAGCTTTAATTTATCTCAATATTTAATGCACTGGATCAGTATATTAGGTGTCTCTTTCTTGTTATGCTTCTTATACATGTCTTCGTGACACACATTCTATTATTCTAGGTATTGTAAACCTAATAGTAATGCAATGCTGTATTAATGTACCTCTAGCAGCTGATCTCCATATTCCAGCCCAGCTTGCTGAGCAATGCTTCCAGCCATCACTTTAGAGACAAAGATGCCCCCACTCTCTCCACCACCAATTGATATTCCTAGAGGTTCAGCTCCTTTCTGTACCTTAACATGTCGAGGTTCATCTACCAGTGGCCTGTGGAGAAAACATTCAGCTTAGCATCATTACTAGCCAAAGTGTCTACATTACAGCATCTTCACATCAATGTGGCCTATCTGCCTCACAATTATGATGGCAACAGAAGATCAACAATGATAACCACACCTATACATATATTAAAAAGAAAAAATATAGAGTAGCTTTGTTTTCTAACTTGTTTTGGAACCTGAAACTTAAATAGGTTGTTCAGTTGTGGACAAACCCTTAAAACATATCAAGGTCCCTGTGGTGACAACAGAGGCCTCTCTGTCATGCGGTTTATGATGGGAGAAGCAGTCAGTGAGTTCTCATTGGTCTACAGCAAGACTAGGCTGGGTTCCCTGGCAGAAGAACTTCTTTTTCAGGGGAACTCCCCTATGGCTAGTTTTTAAATAAAAATTATCAAAATATTTCCTACTGTAAATTTGAAAAATCCCACTTACCTCATCATGAACAAAAAACGATCATACAAAATTACAGTGTGTGTGTGTATAGCATTAAGTCTGTTATTGCATGTGATTTCATTTGAGAACTGCTGACACAAGAAGAGGAGCCAACATAGCATAGGGTTCCATCTGAAAGAAGACATCTTGCAGTGGTGGATGGGCACAAATAATTTTGATCTATATATATCTGCTAAGTACCTCATATTTACTTATATAGTAAATACAGCAATAGTAAAACTTAATCTATATATTCAATTTTTGCAGAGTGTTGTTGCATTGTGTTTGGTTTTCTTTTGTATTTTCAGCCACAGCCACGCGCACCTGCTAATTTATTTCATTTTATATGATGTACTGACTGTGTTTTGGTGTGCAGGTTGCTTATTTATGAGATTAACTAAAAAGTCACACATGAAAAGTAGAGGGGGATTTCTTCCAGGTCTAATGCATTTACATTGGTAATACGCAAAATGTGTAGGTCTCAATATAATTATGAGATAACGTGAACAACATAAAGCAGTACTTTATGTAAATGGGAAATTGAGGACAGGTTTACAATGTTTAATGGTCACAGGGTTCAGACACACGGAGCAGTCATGCTGCATTTGGGAAGTACCTCATCTGCTAACTTTGTTATGTAACCACCACTGACTTCTCTTCTATAGTATTTCTCTTTATTTGTTCATGCATATATCAACTGTGGTCTTGGGTTTAGTTCACCTTGTCTATTGTCTTACAAGTCATATAACGTCTGTAAAGCGCAGCAGAATATGTCAGTGCTACATAATTGAGTAAAATAAATAAATGAACTGTATGCATTATCTTATATAGGGATTGGCCTATGATGACACTACTTATCAGGGCATGCACCTTTACACTATACATGAAGGGACTTTCTGTGTTCTGCGTCATGTAAGTTTTAGATTTAACAAAAATGGTCTGATTATCTGCTGTACAAGTGTGGGGACATCTATTCTTAACATGCCAACTGTGTGTCTTATGTGGAATGTAGTTCTGCACCTTGTATTTGTAGTGCCTGTCTTTGGTCCATTTTTGGAATGGGCTCAGAGTTGCTGTCGTGCAACCGAGCCATGTAGCCCTAGCCTTAGATTAGCCTTTACTAGCCTGCTTCTGTCTCAGACTATATTTGCTTCTAATACTTCAATTACAGTGCCTTGCGAAAGTATTCGGCCCCCTGGAACTTTTCAACCTTTTGCCACATTTCAGGCTTCAAACAAAAAGATATAACATTTTACATTTTTGGTGAAGAATCAACAACAAGTAGGTCACAATTGTGAAGTGGAACGAAATTTATTGGATCATTTAAACTTTTTTTTGTAATAATAAAACTGAAAAGTTGGGCGTGCTAAATTATTCGGCCCATTTACTTTCAGTTCAGAAAACTCACTCCAGAAGTTCATTGAGGATCTCTGAATGATCCAATGTTGTCCTAAATGACTGATGAAGATAAATAGAATCCACCTGTGTGTAATCAAGTCTCCGTATAAATGCACCTGCTCTGTGATAGTCTCAGGGTTCTGCATCATGAAGACCAAGGAACACACCAGGCAGGTCCGTGATACTGTTGTGGAGAAGTTTAAAGCACTGACCACTGCAAATCTACCAAGACTCGGCTGTCCCTCTAAACTTTCATCTCAAACAAGGAGAAGACTGATCAGAGATGCAGCCAAGAGGCCCATGATCACTCTGGATGAACTGCACAGATCTACAGCTGAGGTGGGAGAGTCTGTCCATAGGACAACAATCAGTCGAACACTTCACAAATCTGGCCTTTATGGAAGAGTGGCAAGAAGAAAGTCATTTCTCAAAGATATCCATAAAAAGTCTTGTTTACAGTTTGCCACAAGCCACCTGGGAGACACACCAAACATGTGGAAGAAGGTGCTCTGGTCAGATGAAACCAAAATCAAACTTTTTGGAAACAATGCAAAACGACATATTTGGCGTAAAAGCAACACAGCTCATCACCCTGAACGCACCATCCCACTGTCAAACATGGTGGTGGCAGCATCATGGTTTGGGCCTGTTTTTCATCAGCAGGGACAGTGAAGATGGTTAAAATTGATGGGAAGATGGATGGAGCCAAATACAGGACCATTCTGGATGAAAACTTGTTGGAGTCTGCAAAAGACCTGAGACTAGGACGGAGATTTATCTTCCAACAAGACAATGATCCCAAACATAAAGCAAAATCTACAATGGAATGGTTCAAAAATAAAACGTATCCAGATCTTAGAATGGCCAAGTCAAAGTCCAGACCTGAATCCAATTGAGAATATGTGAAAAGAGCTGAAAACTGCTGTTCACAAATGCTCTCCATCCAACCTGAAAGAGCTCAAGCTGTTTTGCAAGGAAGAATGGGCAACAATTTCAGTCTCTGATAGAGACATACCCCAAGCGACTTGCAGCTGTAATCGCAGCAAAAGGTGGCGCAAACTAAGTATTAATGCAAGGGGGCCGAATAATTTTGCATGCCACACTTTTCAGTTTTATTATTACAAAAAAGTTTAAATAATCCAATAAATTTCGTTCCACTTCACAATTGTGACCCACTTGTTGTTGATTCTTCACCAAAAATGTAAAATGTTATATCTTTTTGTTTGAAGCCTGAAATGTGGAAAAAGGTTGAAACGTTCCAGGGGGCCGAATACTTTCGCAAGGCACTGTACTACTAGACGGTGCAGCAACACACATTAGCCCAGACTTACTAATCCTAAAGAAGGCATAAGCTTAGACAGGTTGTGTAGACCTGCATCAGAATTATGTGGCTCAGGCTGGATGATAACTGTGGTGCAGGGATAGACACTTTTCACTGACTCTCTACGAACTATTGGTTGGATTACTCTGAGACATATTTTTACGCCATAATTGAGCCAAAATTTTGGTGCAAAATAGTGCAGGTACCCTGTTAGTTACAAATGTAGAAACCCTAGATACACCAAACCTTTACACTTTCTTTAGACCAATTTGCTGGGCAAAGTTAGGCCACTGCATTAGACTGTTAAAGCCATATCGTCCCACATAGAGTTGCACACCTGATGTTTTTATTTTCTTTGGACAACTTAAGAATAAAATTCACCAGCATCCACTTGTGCTCAATGCTTTAAGAGGTCTGTCCTGAAATTCCAAACCTTGGTCTAAAACACACTTCAATAAATGTTTACAATAAATGTTTTTGGCATCACAATACGTGTTTTTGTCATTTTTTGTGCTATGATCTGAAAGTGCTTTTGTGGAAATATCACCATAGCACATAGGTAATCAACACAGTAAAGAGGAATAATCTTATACATTCAATGTCCAGCAAAATTCATGGCCAATCACTATTAGGTATGAAAAAGTTAACATTCTGGAGAAAAGGGTAATTTGTGTATGTCTCATAAGTAACAGGTTTCTACCTGTCCACACAAGTCTTTTCAACCACAATGTCTGTGCATTTATGGCAAGCTTTTACTTCTACAATGCATAAAACATCTGAAATATATTCTTGTGTATGATACCCACACTCAGTACTCCAGAGTAAAATAATTTGCATAGGAGTCATTGACTCCTGAACTGAAAGTTTAGGAGACAAATACAATTTTTAGTTGCCTAATTAATGTTATAATACACTCATCAATATTGAAATTGCAACGCCAAGAAAGAAAAGTCGTAAGGTTATGCAAATCAAGGAATTAGTAGGTGTCAGCAAGATCTGCAGATGATAAGATTTTCAAGCACCTAGCTCCAATGTGTGGTATTTGAGAGGGGACAGAAATTTTTTTCCCCCACACAAAACCTCAAAAATTAGATCAAGTCATGTGGGATGATTGTGTGATGCCTCCTATTCATCGAGGTGGCAGTTATGGCCACTTGTCACAAACTGAGAGGGATAGAATCCTTGAACCTTGGCTTATCACTCCAGAAAATCGTTATATGTCTAGACCGAGATATCTGCACTGTTTAATGTTGCATGTCCCAGGGGTTTAGAACAACAACAAACTGGAATGATGAAAGGTGAAGAGAACCAAATCTCTGCAGGGATGGATAATCTGATTAAAAGAACGGCGTGTAGTGATCCATTCTGTACTGCAAGTGAAAATAGATGTCATATCCAAAGCCTAGAGCAGAAAACAGTGTCCACACAAACCATCAGAAGGAGTTTGCATGACATTGGGCTATGCTCCAGACATACAGCTACAGGTGTAACACTGATCATGGTACACAGCAATACAGTAATGGAGGCTGGAATGGTGGTCTATCCTCTCCAACGATGAGTCCCACTTTTGTCTCAGAGGCAATAATAGCCAGAGCTAAGTCTAGAGACCACATGGGCCAAAGGTTTAATATTTGCAGTGCACCATATCTCTCTCCTTCTTCTGACTCTTACAGATGATACTAAAGCCATCAATATCAAAATGCTGGAGAACCCATATAATGAGCAGACACTCGTTTTGTGATTTAGCACATATGATGGTTTCATGACCCTAAGCATTATATTTGCTGGGCTACCAAATAATTTGTGTGACGTTTTAACATGACACATAGGGATTTTTTGAGAATTTTTTTCTTTTACAGTTTTATTAGGGGAAAACAATGAAAAAAGTTTTTCAAACTATAGCTCCTTATTTAAATGTCCAAACCGACACCAAAATAAATTATTAAAATGGGAGTGTTTTTGTTGACTTGGGCATTTTTTTTTTTTGTAAATATATTTTAGCACTAATATGTTCCCCAAGAGAACTTTAACACTTTTTTTTTATTTATCGTTATCTATGCAACTGGAGCATCCAAGTTAGGCTAAGTTCACACTTCAGTTATTTGGTCAGTTATTTCCATCAGTTATCGTGAGCCAAAACCAGCAGTGAAGCAAACTCAGAGATCAGGTGTAATGTAAAGATCTGCACCTATTCAGTGTTTCTGACCCACACCTGGTTTTGGCTCACAATAACTGATTGAAATAACTGATGTGTTGATACAGGAGCCCCAGTCAGAGATGAAAACAGAACCATTGTGGGGGTATTTTACACAATGCAAAGCTTATCTGAGTATGACCCAGCCGTTTTGCTGTGCCCAAGCACGGTTGGTTATCACAGGATCTCTATGTCCAATAAAGTAAACACAATGAGAGCTGTGCACCAAAGAAGGGAGACAGTAGTAACTGTAATAAACCACTTCTATCTTTTCCTTGGGGTCCCCGGCTGTCACTGACGTAGCTTGCACATACTTTAATCCTGTGCCGTACATGTACGGCTCCCTAGATTAAATCCCAGCACCAAGCATATACATGTACGGTTGAGGAGCTGGAGTGCAGCAACAGTGCTAGTTGCAAATAGCAGGAAGACTATAAATTCTTGTCTTTGCAAATTTTTGGTTGCATTGGTAACCATTCTGGTTACCATCTGGAGCCCTTCCCCCACCCACACCATGACAACCTTCTCTATACACATACACTAATACTAGGAGGGCAGTCCATCACTATGTGTGGGTGGGGTAATCAGGACTCCTGTCAGGATTTACTGATTTTACTCGGAATCATATAAACCTACGTATCGCAAAGATTAGTTTCTCTCCCTCTGTCATACCCTACTCTCAGCTATAGCAGCAGAGATCAACTGACTGGTTTACTTTATGGCTTCTCGTCATCTTTTTGAAATGAAACTTCATAAGACAATGTTATTTAGTGTTACGGTACTTGATCTCCACCACAGATAGAGCTGTAGTGCAAGATTTCGGCTGCAGCAAGCATGAAGCAGTCTAAACTGTAATGTGTTTTCCAACCTTTCAAGGTGCAAAAATCATTTGGTTGATTTTTATTTCTAACTTCATTTCCCCTATATGAACATTTGTGCATTTTGTGCTGCATTCAGAATGAATGAGTTGTGTACCTACTACCACATTTTATGAAGCAGATTTCAAAGGCACACACAATTTTAGGTCACTTTGCAAAAATGTTCATTACTTCTCTTTTTTTTCACCTGAAAAGGCAATGGCATGTACTATGTCCCCAAAACACGTCCAAAAAGTGCTCATTACAAAGCCATGCTGAATTAAGCATCTAAGCAGAGCACGCTTTGGAGTGATGCATGTTCACTATATGATGAAAACTGTGGGGTGGGCAACATCACGTTTAAACCACTATAACTGGACAAACAACATCACATGACCGTCCAATTAGGAGTCCGTTTAGAATAGTTTGTTTACATATTTTGAGATTGTGCTGGGAAGTGATAACCACACTTTAAAGGGGTTGCCCGGGATTAGAAAAATATGGCTGCTTTCTTCCAGAATCAGTGCCACGCCGGTCAATGGGTTGTCTGATACTGTAGCTTGGCTCCATGGAAGAGGACAGGGCTAAGCTGCACTTCCCTCTAAATTAACAGAGAATTGAAAATTATACCCTCTTGCTCATGAGATTGGTGGTGTCTTAACAGACTTTTACTGATCTCATGACCAATTTGATTTAAAACCTTTTTTCACCCTTTACATATCTAATTGGGATAAACATAATACATTCTTACAGCTAGATACAATCCTGTTCCAGCTCTAGGTCTAAAGCAGGGACTAATGAACTCATGAGAAGGCACTACATTTTTAGTAATTCTCTATAGCACAATAATTCTTTGAAACCAACATTTGCATTAATCAGAATTTGCCCTTTACAAACCAAATACAAAGTAGTATCACTGCATGCACCAACATGCAAAAGCTGAAGAATGATAGGACACAACAGCAATGTACACCCCAACCCAGTGAAGCAAGACAGCATTCCAGAACGCCATTGGAGCAGGGGTGGAGAAACATGTAGGAAACGCAGCAGAGGATCTGTACATATTATAAGGAGCCTTAAGCAAAAGTCAAGAATTGATGAGACTAAGACAAGTGGCGGACCTCAAGCATCTTACTGAGGAAAACCTTGGCCTAGAATGGGCTGGAAGCCTCAGTAAAGACCTAGTACGGAAGACATATCGAGAAGATGAAAAGTGGGGAAGAAAGTAATAATGGCTTGGAGTATAAAGAAGACGTAAATGAAGAGATATAAGGAAAGGTGGCAAGACAGAGGAATAAAGAAAGTATGATAAGGAGAAATTAAGATTGGGTAACAAAATGACATGCATGATATGACATATAGGTTGGAATAAGAGGTGTAATAACAGACCATGTTAAATGGAGGGAAAAGAGGGAAATATAAAAAAGAACATGGATTAATATTAGCTGACTCTTAAGACAAACACCGTGAAAACTGTTAAATAACACAACACAGCATTCTTTAGTTATAGGATCTCTTAAAATATATACTCAATTTAAAAAGTACAATAGGGACTGAAGAAGTACAGTAGCATGTGGCAGATTTGTAATGTGTTTTAGGCACAAACTATTGGTGTACATAACATTTTTTTAACAGTAGACAGTGGCACTTCCTGTGAATCAATGTGGAATGCAGAAAGGAACAAAGAAGATAGGTCAGCTTCCAAAACAGTCACACAATACAGTTGTTCTGAGCTGTTCCAATAGTAGTCAGAGCGAACTGAAGTGGACACATGTCCGTGATGTTCTAAATCTGCAATGGATTCCCCTTTTGCTATTGCTTAAATCACACCATAGTCATTAGCACAGTGACTACCAGGTAATTATACAAGCTCTGCTCTGTAAGGCAAATCCAAAACTCCTATGGTGACATTCCTTCATCAATTTCTTTATTCTAATTTACAGGATTAAAAGAATAAACACATAGCTATTATCTCATGCAAACAATCTTAGCACCCTGGCTCTCCTACACCCAATTTGCATTTTTTGCTTCTTCTGGGGCTTGGTTTCTAAATGTCCATCATAAAATGTATTTGTCTCACCTTCTTATATTTTCAAAATGTATTTTTACAGAATTAAATAAAAACAAAACCATAATTTATAAACTAACTAAAAAAAACAAAATCATATGACACACCTAATAAAAACCAGGAATATATTTTCATGTCAGAGTATTGCATACTTTTCTATCTAACCTATGATATTCCCCCTTTGCGCTCAGATAAATACCGTAGTATGTTAAAATCGGGGTTACTTCGTGGATTGCAATTTTAATGACTTGATAGACATGATTTAAAGGGGATGTGCGGCCCTGTCCTCAGGATAGATCATCAATATCTGATCACTGGCCTCCCCACTGGTCGGCCTTTTGAAGCGCTACTTCCTCTTCAAGATCACATTGTGGGTCGTCTTGGAAGTCTCAGCAGTGCAGTGTAATTAAAAGTGCATGTTCCGTTCTGGAACAAGCATTTATAATTACACTGCCCGCCTCTGCAAGAGTGAAGACAAGCTGTGTAATCTTGAAGAGGAAGCAGCGCTGATGATACAAACGCCAACTCTTCTTCAAACAGTCAGACCCCCACCAATCAGATATTGATGACCTATCCTGAAAATTACCAATGTAATACGGTTTTAAGATATATCTGAGCAGAAAGAGGGGATAGAATAGGTCGGATATAAAACTATGTGGAAAGAGCAAGGATGGCTGCATGAGATTTTAGATATGTGTTTCAATCTGTAAGTAAATTGCAGAAGGAATTCTGCATAAGGAGAGTGGGAGACTCACCATTGGAGTTTTGCATTTGCCTTATGGTTGCTTTACACTGCTCAGCGGAGCAGACAATCCTGACAATTGCCTCCTCTTCAGTGGAGGTAACCAATGCATTTACTTGCAGTGATGTCCTCCACAGTATGAGGAGGAGTGATCGCTAATGCTATAGCTCTTCCCCATACAGAATCATTGTTTGTGGGCTGCAGAGTGCTGTTTAGACAGTATGACCTGCTGTCCACAAACTATAATTTAGGTGACTGCTCCTAAACGATCCATTACAAGCGTTTTGCTTGTTTATCGGTGGCACCTTTAAATGGGTTGATTATCGCTAATGAGCACTTGTACAAATGCTTGTTAGCGATAATTTGCACGAATATTGGGCAGTGTAAAGGGGCCTTTACAGAGCTGATTGCTTGCCAGGAAGTCACATTGCTAATGGCTAAGGTGTGGTTTGATTAACTGCGCAAGAAGTCCACTGGAGATTTGGATCATATCAGACCTAAGCATGGATTTGACTTCAAGATACCTAGCGAGCTGTGACAAAGTTATCATGTCATTTGTGCTATTTTCATTCAATGCAGTTTGGGCCCTTTTTATACCTAGTAAGTGACAACAGTTTATCCTGGGAATCTATTCTGAAATGGCTTGTTATATTGTGCAAACTAATATTATCAGAATATCTGTCCCATGCTTGTTCAAAATAAGGGGTTATTAAGCAGGAAAAAACTGATTTCCACTGTACCTGAGAAGTTACATCTGATACAAAGAAAGGGGACTTGCTTAGCTACCGAAATGAGCCAGTAAACCAGCTGACTTCACACACAGTACTAGTCAGACAACAATATAGAAAAGTAGCTGGTAGTGGAGATGCCTGGACTGTACCATGGCTGACAGCTGGGGACCTTTGAGCATTAAACTATGTCATTAAGTCCAATCATTTTGCATTTCAGACACAATAGATTTTCTTTTCTGCTGATAACCCCATTTAAGGATCTGAAAATGAATTCAATAAAGATCACAAAAAATTATTCTGCACATATTGTAAGGAAATTTAATGATAAAATATTGTGTGGTCAGACCCAAATGACTTAAAGGGGCAATATCTTTAAATGTTTTTAAATCGAGTCATAACAGCCTATATGTGAAGATTCTATGTATTATTTTTTATTTTTTTCTACAAAATACAGGTGAATGGTTTTCTTTCATATTTTTTGAAGTATGATATCATATAATTTTTTAAGTATTCTATTTCCTGTCCTGTCAATTAACTTGCTCCTTTGTTTGGACTTTTGGACATTTTCTAACCTTTTTACACCTCATCCACAAGGGGTGTGGCTTAGTGGAAATGGGTGTGTTTTAAATATACTTCTGTGTGCAAAATGTTGGAGTAAAACCAAGAATTTATAGGTGGCATAAACATAAACTTAGACTAGACAGTCTAAAGATGTAACAGATTTTTCTACCCAGCACCAGTCACTGTGATAAATCTGGAGCAGTTTAAAACTCTTACTCTGTCTTACTTTTAGACAGCATTAGTAAATCTGCCCCACTGAGCTTAAAGGGATATTCCGATTACATAGTTAGCCCCTATCCACAGGATAGGGAATAACTATTAAATTGGAGGTGGTCCTACAGCTGGGACCCAATACCTGAAGAGCCCCCTGAAATGAACAGAGCAGCCAGTCAGGCATGTGCGCAGACGCTTAATTCATTTCTATGGGAGTTCCGGAGATAGCCAAGTGCTGTATTCGGCTGTCTCCAGCACTCTCATAGAAATGAATGGGGCAGCTGTTAGGGCATGCACGCAGCTGCTCCGTTAATTCCGCTGACCCTTTCTTGTGTTCCTTTCCAGCTTTGTGTACTTTTTAACTTTCAAGCCCAGCCTGTTGTACCCATTTAAAAAAACCATACTCACATGCTCCCCTCCATTCTGTTTCGCTTCCCTGGCAAACTTCTGTGATCTTCCAGTTCTCATCCTGTACACTTTTGGACAGACAGGGTCATGTGGGCTGCTGCAGCCAATGACTGGCCTCAATGGTTATGGTCCCCTAGCGACATGTCACTGCTGGGTCACTTGCAGAAGCTTACAGGACGGGGACCGGAAGACCACAGAAGAGACAGCTGGATCCAAGGAGCTGGGATGGAGCTGCAGGGGGGTGAGTACGTTTTTTTTTCAACAGGTACAGCAGGTTGGGTTAGAAATAAAAAAAAAAGTGCCGAAACTATCTTACACAAAATTGTACATTAATGTTAAAAGTAATTAAATTTTACCTGTCTTTTCTGCGTTCTCCCATGGGTACAGTGCTGATAGAAATTCTAGGCAAGCTGGCAATAGAATTTTGTGACTGGCTACTTGCAAATGAAGATGTTTCTAAGTTGAGGGGAGAATGAGGAGGGCTGGCAAGGCTGGGACTACTGCACTCTGATTGTGAAAGGGAGCCTATGAAGAAAGATAATGGGCTTAATTGTGTCCATAAAGCAAGACATTGTGTTTAATGAAGTATGCATGAGCATGTCATACCATATGTCTAAACCAGTACGAGGGATCAACTTGTAAGTTACCAGAAATGTCCTACCAAATAATGCTTTTTGTGGATTTATACTAAGAGTAGAGTCACAAATAGCATAAACATTACAGTGTTGATATAATTAAATAATCTGCTCAAAAATCCACAATGAAATCCACTTGTGTTATATGCAGATATCATTATGGATTTTGGTGCAGCTATAGCAGCAGATTTCAAATGTTCAGAGTGCTAGTTCCAACATCAGGGGCTGCAGAGAACAGCTGATTGGTGGGGTTTCCGGGAATCAGAGCGCTGCCACCGGCTGTATACTGATGACCTCTCCCGATAGGTCATGAATATCAGCAGCCAGTGACATCCCTTTAACATACACTTAGCTTCAATTAAGAATAGGGGGATTTCCAATTCCATGTAAATAATGGAACAATTTACAATATATATTTTTTGTTGTTCATGATTTTCAAGATCTGTTTGCATTCAGTGAATGGACATAATCATGCAGAGACTCTAAACACGAACAGACCCAATATTGATAGTACCTCTGTGAGCAAATAGAATCCTGTCATGATAATTACTATGTACTATGATACTATGCAGATGCCAGGTGCTGAGAGGGCGCCATAGCCACCGGGTGCCTGCTGTGCTATACAGCTGACACCTTGTGGCAGAGTCCAGAGTTAGAGACAACCTGGATTACAGACTTTTAACCCCTCAGATACCGTGGTCAATTTTGTCATTAGTCATTTTCTGGAAACACCGCGCTCTAAGTGACCAAACAGCTAGTTCGTGACAAGACGGCAAAAGCTGTTCAGTTGCTATTGCAGCCAGGACCTTCTAAAGGCTCTAAGGTATGCCACAGCAAACCTCCTGGATAATGCACTGACCCACCATAGATTTCATAGGTATTGCAGTCTACAGTAGAAGCGATCAGATAATGGCAATTTAAAGTCCCCTAGAGGGACTAAAAATATATATGAAAAAGTTTTTAAAAATATATTTAAAAAAATATATAAAAATTCAAACCGCCTTGATACGACAAAAACAATAAAAAAATAAAGATATATAACGTTTATTCTGTATGGTTGGTTCACTGTTTTGTGGCCACTTTACCTCCCAATGAAATTGAATAAAAACTAACCAAAAAGTCATATACTCCCCAAAATGGTTTCAATAAAACGTCCAACAAAAAAAATGAGCCCTTACACAGCTCTGTAGACCCATACGGCAAAAATGGGGAAAAAAGTTTTTATTTTTTAAAAAGTATGAAAACACAAGAAAAAGTTGGTATCACTGTAACAGTAATGACCTGCAGAATGAAGTAACATATCATTTTTACAGTATAGGGTACATTTAGAATTTTTTTCCAGCTACATCGTATGCAGTATTAAAAAATTCCATTAAAAAGTTCAACTTGTCTCACAAAAAACAAGCCTGGCTATGTGAACAGAAAAAATAAAAAAAGTTATGGTCACGTCGCCCATCCTGCCGAAGGAATCACACTTACCTGCTCCCTGCCACTGGGTTCTGGCTCTTTCGGCTCCTCGTCACCACTGCCTCACCCCAGATGGTATACTAGGTCACATGTCCTCCATGTGTCACATGAGCTTGTGATATACCACATGAGGGACTCATCACCACTGCGGCCAGTCAATGGCTGCAGCAGCAATATAACCCAGCTAAGATGGGAACGAGGCAGCCGCTAAGAGGGGCTGTGTGTGTCTGTGTAGGCTTTTGCTACAGAAATTATTCCAGTTACAAAAAAATAAATACGAGTACGTCACTTTGTGATTGGTTATGCTGCGGGACAAATCATTCAGATTTTGAAGTACAGTAGAGCCATTTCTCTTTCTCAACTCATATTTCCTGTGTAACCTAAGCAGATGTGATATTTAGAAAATGAACACACACAAAAAGACTATGCAACATACCTCTGTCCGAACCCATTGGGCACCTCAAATATCTTGGTGTTAATGGGATTTTAATGCGTTCAGTTCTTGAAGATCCTGAAATACACAAGACATTATGTATTAGTCAGTAGTTCTTAAAGTAAAATAAATGTAAAGGTGCAAATCTACTGTTGATGCAATGCAAAACCCCGTGAGTGATCAGACATATTTGAACATGTAATTTTTATTATTTTATATTGATATTTTATATACTTTTCATCAGAGACAGACTGGCCATAGACCCTACAGGGAAATTTCCCTGTAGGCCGATGCCAAGGGGCTGCCCAAGCCCTCCTCACGTCCGCCTGCCAGGTACATAACAATCTGATGTGCTCAGTATTAATGTTTGGAGCAACAGGTACTTATGTCCCTGGATGGGGGCCATAGGTCCCCTCCTGACTTTAACTGTATTGTCATCCTCAGGACGGAGATACAGTTGAATACTGCAGAGGAACAGCAGTATTTTATGCTGGACTGTAGTATTTGGTTCTGCTGGGGAAGTATTTTGTGTTGCTTTAAGGTACTGCTGGCCCTACCTACTTCTGTTGCCCAATCTTCTGTCAATTAGGACCCGCCTACAACATGGGCCACTTTTAGGGTTTTCCAGGACCACTTTAAATTCCCAATCCATCCCTGCTTTTTATATATTTTTCATACGTACTTCTGTCAAGCCTACTGTCTTTTTGATCCATCAAAGCAGCTAAAAACGAAGATAATGGAGTGCTGTATCTGTCATGTGGCACACACCAGCAGTGCCCAATGGACTCCACTAACTTACAATCGAGCTTGGCTATGGAGTCTGTCATTTTGATGGAAAGAATAGCACTGCACTCCCCACTATTCTTCCCGTCAAATCTTTCAATCTCCTTATGGCAGTGTGAACAGAGCCCAACATTTTTATTTTTATTTTTTTATATTGCACAAAGCTCTGTTCACACTTCTCAATTTTCTGTTTCATCATAATAGAAAAAAAAAGGAAAATAATAGAGTGCTGGATCAGTCATATGACAAACAATGGTGTCCAACAGACCTCACCAACAAATGTACAGTATAGGGGATAAGTGTGTGTTCACTGGGGACTCTGGGAACCCTTTTTTCATGACCACTAGGGATCTGACACCTATCCCCTATCCTGTGCTTATGGCAAAACTGCTGTTAGTGGGAAAACCACGTTAAGGATTACATAATAAAAACAAAACTGAACATATATTTCAAATTAGAAGTTTCCTCTGGTTCCACATGAAAAGGATTCCATCTCTAGAGCTTACATTTATGCTTTGTGACGTGTTCCCTGATATTTACTGACCAGGAAACTGCTAACTCACAAATCAAGTTTCCATTGACTTTGCCTTTTAAGATTGATTAGTAGTACCTCCACATGATATTAATAAGATTATGTCAATATCAATTATGTCCAAGGACATATGAAAGCAGAAGGGGGATTACAGGGTTAAAACCTCCCTTTTGCATCCTCAGGTCTCCTTTCTAATTCCCATAACGCTCCTCCTAAGGCTAGTTTTAAACTAGAGTTAAAACTATCCAGCAGTCTGTTCCGGCAGTGGACGCATCTGTACCAATTTTCAGGGTAACTGGAGCCACTTTGGTTCTGCCCAAATTGATTTGGGTCCAAACCGAACTTTTTGAAAAATTCATCGAACTTGAACTGAACCAAATCTTGTGTTCAATGTTTCCAGCATTGCTGGATACTGCCTTTCCCTGCCAGAGCCCATTGACTGTTATGGGACCTGGTGGGGATATGGCCTGTTTCTGCCATTAGTGATGGGATTCAGCTGGACAAAAACCGGTCCAAGCACCATTTTTTGTCCAGCTAAATCCCAGCACTAATGCCAGAAACAGGCCATATCCTCGCCAGGTCCTGTCATAGCAAGGCAGGCCTGGCTATGATCCCGATACAATTAACTTCGGTAGGATGTTCCTCTGACGAAACAGCCTGTCGAATAGTTTTAATGATAGTGTGAAACTAGCCTTAGACTATTGTATAAGTACAAGTTTCTGCCATCTACTAGCAACAGTTGAACATCACATCAGAATGTTAACCAGACATCAAACAGCATTAAACACAAGCAGCAGTTGGGTCAACAGTGTAGAGGGAACAACAGCTCCGGCTTCTCCACATAAAAAAACTCAAACTTAATCCTGTCAGTGCATAAGCTTGCTTACCTAAACGGGCGCTGGAAGGCAGAGAGTTGGAGCCATGTGATACCCTAGGACGGGAGGTATCACAGTATTCACTTTGGTGTTTGTGACTCAGGTCCAAGCTTAACCTGCCATGGTGTTGAGCACTGGGCACAGTTAGAAAATAGTTATATTTAAAAAAAAAAAAAAAAAAACACGTATAATTTCAAACTATATTGTTTGGAACAGAACATAGCAGTCTTAATCACCACAATACTACTGACTATGAATAGTACAAATGCATCTCATAGAAAACATAATGCCTCATGTAAATAAAAGTGTCCATGTCCTTCATAGTAATCAACAATGGTTAAGCTTTTTAAAAGTCAGCAATTATTTGCTCTTTCTTGCTTACCTTACATTTTTTTGCCACAAGTGTCCCATATAAGTAACCAACCTGTCCATAGCTCTCCCTCATATGTAGTGTTTCTGTGAGGAGCCATGGACAACGTGGTCCCCTGGCTGCTATGGCAATGATGATTCCTGCAATCGTTACATGTGACACTTGCCTCACACACCCTCATTTTGGAAGCAGTAGGAAAGTGTGCAATACGGATGTGTTTTAAGGCTCATATGGGTGCTAAGTGCTGGACAAGAAAAGAAACAATAAAATGAAAAGCTGTACCTTTGATGCATGTGCTGGGAGCAGCCCTGGCCTGTAGAGGAGGGACAATTATTAGTGGGAACACGATGACTCCAGGCGGTGTAGATTGGATTTCTTAAAACTGCGGTAACAGCAGGACAAGGAGCAAGGCTTCGAGGTACAGTACCTAATTAATATGCATAATAGATGTATCTACATACTTCAATATTACAGCAGTGTTAACATGTAGTGTGTGAGCAAAAAGTTATTCATTTAATAAAGCGTATAAGACATACCAGATCCATATAAGGTAGATGCAAAAATGTCACTATGGCGGGGAGAACGGGTGGGAGAGAACCTAACCCACTCATGATTCAGTTCAGGAGACAGACGATCCTCAGAACTAGGGGAAAACTTCTGTAAAGACAGACAAGAAATAATCAGTATTGGTGAGCTATCCACTTTCACAGGTTATCAAAGAAGGTAATGAAAGCTCACTTGTAGTGAATGGTGGGGAATACTGACAGGTGCCAATCTGTGTTTTAAAGCTGGTGCAGACAATGGTCTTGGCCTCTTGACTTCCGGCTCTTCTGCCCTCTGCAAGCAGCTTTCTACATCTCCACTTCCTCTAAAGCCTGTCAAAGAACACTGTACCCCGTCCTCTATGCAGCATTTTACAACTCCTCTGTTATGATGGGTTTTATGGGTATTCTCTTGGGAGTTAGTAGGAAGAGAGGATGGTAAAGGACTAGTAGGCGGTGAACCAGCAGTTACAGTGGAATCAGACGCTGAGCTAGACTGGTGTCGATGTTTAAATTTTATGGAGTCACTGCGTTTCGGAGGCGTTGGAGGAGATGGTGGTCGGTCTACTTTTGAAGGCTGGGAAGAATGAGACATTACTGATCCAGGTGTCATAAAAGATAGTTTTGGGGGTGTCTGTGGTCTCTTGAAAGTCTCTGGATCAAAGATGGACTTTCTCTGTCTTGGTCTTTTAAAGACAGTGAACTCACTTTGGGAATGTCCAGGGCTTACCATAACCTTTGGCCATGTGCCACTACTCCTCTTTCCAGTGGATGTCTCCACTAGAACATCTGTAATCGCATCAGTATAGCCAAGGGGTCTTCCGTCCTCTTCTAGCAATTCATAGCCACGTCCCATAAAAGCATCTCCACCTATAGACCCTAAGCTGTGTTCGGAGTGACTGTGGCAGCTCAACTGAAGTGCTCTCTCTGATCCACTGTAATCTCCCATCTCTTTCTTGTGATCAAGAATGTCTGCGCGAAAGATGTCTGTCTGTGTTGAGCTGTTATTCTTTAGGTTCCTTTTATTCTGAGCCTGAATGTTTGGAGGGAGAATATGACAAGAATCCTTCAGGTGTTCAAAGAGGTTTTGCCCACTCCAAGATGTCATGGGTGGGAAGACCTATATATAAAAAAAAAAATCTTACTGGTTATTGAAGTGAACACCAAGCTCTATTCAAAGACACTAAATTATTAAACTAACAATAAACATCAAGTTTTTAATGTTTGTCATAATCATACCCTTACATGCCATGTAGTCACTAATGTTTACATTAAAGAAGCACTCCCACAATTTTTTTTTTTTAATTCTCTGACTTGTTAAAAAGGTACATAATGTAAACTGCAGTTAATTATTTTTTTTTTTACCAGTAACTGTATTTGTGAGTTATAACCTCCTTCCTGATCCTCAGCTGTGTTATATGACCAGCACTTTGACTTTCCAAATAACACAGCATCTTATGTATGGACATGAAGGCAGTATATCTACTGTATGTATTCCTATGGGAACCTCAATAGTAGTCTCATAGTGATGGATAGAGAAGTAACTGACGTCCTGTCCTGTGTCAGTTGGGGATGATAGAGCTGGACACATGACACAGCTGAGGATCATAAGGGAGGTTATAACGCACAAATACGGTCACTGGTAAGAAGATTAACTTCACTATAGATTACATCATGTACCTTTCTAAAAGGTCAGAGAATATTACTTGTGGGAGTGTTTCTTTAATATTTAGAAAAGGCATGTTGTGGCTAAAGAACTGCCAATGTTATAGATTCAATGAAAAACAAAGAGGCACACAGGGAAAAGGTCTGAATAAGGGTGCATTCACATTTCATCTGCATATTTGCTGTATGCACTAAGAGAGCTCCTGGCCTTACATCAAACATATCCACCCCCCCCCCCCCACCCAATTCACTCAACAGAAGTTAAAAGAATGTCCTTGCATAGGCTGGTATACTTTTTTCATCACTGTATAGATTAGCATAGGAGACTACACTATTTTATTCAGGGGCATCTAGTTTAAAAATACCACACAGTATACTTTTTTTTATTATTATTATTTTTTTACATGGAGGACTATAAAGTGGCATTGACCGGAAGTATCTGTTGAAGGTGTACATTGGCAAATCCTCCAGGTGTATACGTCTGACAAACAATGCAAATGCTGTGTGAATGCACTGTAATATTTTTCTATCCATGTACTTTATCAGACTTGCCTTTCAAATTATCTTCAACCAAACACTAGGCAATCTAAACATTATCAAATTATACAAGAAAGGAATGACAAAGAAGCTTGTATAATGGAGGAAAGAAACAAAATTTTGCAGATTCTAGAGAATTCTAGACACTGGAGAGATTACTTATTACTGCAATATCTACAATATCTGCAATATCTATATCAGCAGTGATAAAGAGAGAGGAAGACAAAGGGGCCAATATGACATTGAAATGTTTTCTCACAATAAGGTTCTATTCACACTAGGTTTGGTGAACTAGTTCGGCATAAGAACCATGAAAGCCACTTTGTGTATATGCCAAACGTAGACATAGGTCTCCATTCACCTGATGGGAGGCCAAAAGAGGAAATTTCACCTTCTATACCTAAGAAATATACAGTAGACTGAGGTGTGGACTTAGCTGGCACAAGATCTGCTGTAGTGACTGACATAGAATATCTCAAAGTTCTGAAGGGGTTAAAGTATCTGTATCTGCTGGCCTTCTCATGTAATTATATTTGACTAGACTTGTGGTAATAGAGGTATGCAGAGATCAAAATTATTGTTAGGAGTAGACACTCCTCCCTTTACATTCCTGTAGTGGGTCTTCACCTTGTCCATATCCCATTCCCAAAGCCAGGTCAAGATACTGTAGACAGAAAATCAGCAAGATGGAACCACTTCACAGAGACCTCAATCATAGAACATGAAGATAGTGTGAGGGTCATACACAAACCTTTCACAGACCAGAGCTGTTAGAGGGGTCAGGAAAAGGCTTGCAACCTCTTCAGCAGAGGTAACACATAAAACCTCCACTGCTCAACAGAGCTGAGCAAACTCCAATGACTATAATGGAGTCTGTTCAGTTTCTGTTCAGGATCTTGTCTTTTTATCAAAGTCCTACAAACAAGGCTTTTTTGGTCCGGTCTTTTTGACAGAATCTGCGACAGAGGTCCCGAACGAAGCCTCCAACGCAGATGTGACCAAGTGCAGGCCTATATATTATGTGTTTGAGTTACCGCAAATTTCGTACTCCTCCTCGGCTAAAAATACTCCTTAAAAATGGTCAGAGGAGTATTTTTACTCTTCCGGGAAAAATGTAGCGCGACCTCTGCTCTCCCACCTCAGCTGTAGATCTCTACAGTTCATCCAGAGTGATCATGGGCCTCTTGGCTGCATCTCTGATCAGTCTTGGTGTGTTCCTTGGTCTTCATGATGCTCTCTGTGCTTTAAACAGAACCCTGAGACTATCACAGAGCAGGTGCATTTATACGGAGACTTGATTACACACAGGTGGATTCTATTTATCTTCATCAGTCATTTAGGACAACATTGGACCATTCAGAGATCCTCAATGAACTTCTGGAGTGAGTTTTCTGAACTGAAAGTAAATGGGCCGAATAATTTTGCACGTCCCACTTTTCAGTTTTATTATTACAAAAAAAGTTTAAATGATCCAATAAATTTCGTTCCACTTCACAATTGTGACCCACTTGTTGTTGATTCTTCACCAAAAATTTAAAATGTTATATCTTTTTGTTTGAAGCCTGAAATGTGGCAAAAGGTTGAAAAGTTCCAGGGGGCCGAATACTTTCGCAAGGCACTGTACATCAATGAAATACGTGGCCTAATCCATATTTGGGCCATGTGCTTCCTCCTGAGAACTCAGGCCATGTATATGCATCTACGGTATCAAAGTCAAATTGATCTCAGCTCAGTAACTGGGAGCAATTAGATAACTCCAGCCATCCTGCCATCACCTCAGCCATATTCACAAGTGTGTGGGACATTAGAATGGAGTGGATGGAGGTAATATAAAGTTGCTAGGATGCATACCCGAAAAGATATTTTAATACAAATATTTTGAGCCAGACCTGCAGATGTCATAAGCCCTGTGTTGTAAAAGGTCATTACCATACTCGCTGGTCTCCTCTTACATCACAGGCAAGTGGGGGTGGGTGGGGAGGAACCTGCAGATCCTTTTTGACATAGGTGTGCATAGGATAGCAAGATCTTTGGTGATCACTAGCTTGATGGCCTGACCAATATTTCTGCTTCCCCAGACAACATACTTATATGTCTGTAAATTTTATGTTGTATTTTCTATGATAACTCCATTGTTTGTACGTTAAAACTTCACTTTAATAACAGCCTTCTTGTGTTCTATTTAATTAATTAATTGTTAATTCTAGCCCGCATAGTGAGTTGTAGAGTATACTGGGGCGTTATTTAATGCAAGGTGTCTCGTCAGCCTAATAACAAGTAGTGGCAGCTAAGATTGATTAGTTTTGGATGACAGAGAATGGTCCAGCATGACACTGCAGGCTCCCAACCTGAATCTAAGTCTGTGATCCAGACAAAGAATTTGGATACATTATGTTCCAAATGAACATGGGCCGGGTTCCAATGAGAGGAAATAAGAGATATAGAATGATCAGGTGGTATTCCTACAAGGTTGAAAAACAGGCTGAACTGGATAGACATAGGTCTTTTTGAGCCTTACACGCTATAACTACTTTCAAACAACCTGTGCATTTTACACATCTGCATTCCAGTTCTCCTCTCCATGTTGTGCAATATGCAGGGGATGTACAAAGTTTTCATATCATAGAGGGAGAATAATGCTTGGCAGGACAGGATGCTCGTTGTCAGTAATGCCATGGGTACATCTCTTCTGTTGGCACTGTGCTAGAAGTTAAACTGCATAGTATAATTGCAAACCTCCGCTTTACATGGTAGCACACAATAGCCTCCATACAGTGGTTTCCAACGAGAATACAATAAACTTTAAATTACCTTTAACAAAGAGATGCTGAGAGATTCCCGACAGCTCCTGAGTAGAGCCTCACATTCTGTAATGGATTTGTTGTCCAAAGCTATACCATTAATCTGCAATGACAGACAATGACTGATGGGGCACAGTAAAAACATGGCATCAGCTTTATAACAGTGACATAACCTGGCACTCTTCAGAGCACTATGCCCCTTTGATGTTTACCTTGCATGCACATTTAAGTCAGGCCTTCAATATTAGATTAAAGATCTGGAAATCTCTGGAGTAAAATACAAAAAAAGCACACACCTCAAAAACACTGGGTGACTCCTTACATTTTACCACATGGTTAAGGTCGTAGCTTACGGAAACCCACCAGTGAAAACTTAGGAAATGTCTCTATCCTGATACCTAAAGGTTTTCTGGTTTCAGCGGGAAAAAAAAAAGGTTTACCGTTTAAATGGGTTTTCCAAGTTTTTTATTTTTTTCACTGTTGTGTTTCCTACTGTTCCACACCACTGCTCTGTTTCCTACTGTGCCTACATCTAATCACTGACCTCAGTAGTCAAGCATGCATGAACAGCCGCTGAGGCCAGTGAATGGCTGCAGCGCTCACATGAACAAACAGCATGTGGCAGTTGCAGGTGGCATTTAACTTTTTGTTTTGTTTTAACTAATTTTACACAGCCAAATTTTAGTAAAGGTTCTGAATACATATGTAAATGGAATATTTTTGTTTCTCCTTTTCAATAAATTAGCAAAGATTTCTAACATTCTGTTTTCACTTTGTCAGCACAAGGTCACAAGAAAACAAAATGTAAAAAAATGCACTGTATGTGTATATTATATAAAGCTGAGTGTATGTATGTGTGTGTGTATGTCCGCTAAAGGAATCCGCACCGTCGCAGCTACAATCACGAAATTTGGCACACAGGTACATCAGGTGTCTGGGAAGGTTTTAGAATGGGTCTCTGCTCTCCAGGACGTACCGTTCCTGAAATATTCCCAAAAAATGCATTAGCCAATAGAAGTCTGGTCACATGACCCTTATCAGCCAATAGAAGCTCACAGGCAGTTAGTCTCCACACACACCAGGTTTCCATAACAACATAGTCAGTTCACTGCTGTAGGTCTGCTTTAAAGAGTTTCTGTCACCAGTTTGAATCAGGCTGACATTAGAGATATGTCACCTGATTCCAAATATATACCTGTTTTATTTACTGGTGACCCCATTTTTATATAAAATGAACTTTTAATTTATGCTAATAAGGCCTCTAAGTGCAAGGGGCGTTACCCCTGCTCCTAGAGGCTCTGTTGATTGACAGGACCAGGCAAAGAAACACTCCATTCACCATAGCTTGCAAGGACCTTCAATGATGTCATGACCATGTGATCAGTCACATGGTTTAGGAGGAGACAGGCTGTTTGTGTGATCCTAACCATGTGACTGATCACATGGTCATGACATCATTGAAGGTCCTTGCAAGCTATGGTGAATGGAGTGTTTCTTCTCTGCCTGGGCCTGTCAATCAACAAAGCCTCTAGGAGCAGGGGTAACGCCCCTTGCACCTAGAGGCCTTATTAGCATAAAATAAAAGTTCATTTTATATAAAAATGAGGGCACCAGTAAATAAAACAGATATATATTTGGAATCAGGTGACATTAGCACATCTCTAATGTCAGCCTGATTTATACCGAAAAAACTGGTGACAGAAACCCTTTACAGGGGCACAGCGCTGTGGATGACACTGTTAAATGGGTATTCCGGTTACCATAAATATACTTTATGTTTTAGACTAACTCATCATCAATCATTACCTCATATAATGTAAATTTCACATATTTACCGTTCAGTAGTAATAAAAGATATTTTCTTCCACTGCTACCCACTTTCCTCCTAAATTACTATGGCATCGACCTGTAATTCAGGCCACCCTCAAAAGAAGGACTTAAAAGCCCCACCCCCAGGTCCCACTAAGTCACACCCCCGACTCAGTCAGGCCATGCCCCTTCCACTCCGTATCTGACCGGGATTGAAAAAATGAAGGTAAAAATCAACTTCTGTCAGCTGCAGGGGAGGGAGGGTGACTTTCTCCCTGCAGCTCATGCTCAGACTGCACAGTGCTGCTGTCTGCGAGTGAGCTGTTCAAAAGGATGTCCCTGTGTCCATCCAGGCCCTGCGCATGACAGAGGACAGGGAGTCTGAAAGCCAGACTGTCCAGCCTCCCCCCAACATGAAGCCATGCCCCGGCCCCCATGAAGCCATGCCCCTAAACACGAGGCCACACCCCCTGGTTCCATGAAGACACAGAGGAGAAGCTGTCTGAGCGTGAGCTACTGAATGGGTGGACATCCCTGTGTCTGTCCAGGCCCTGCTCTGGACGGAGGACAGGGAGTCTGAAAGCCAGACTGTCCAGCCTAAAATAGGACCTCTGGCCAACCTAGGGGCAGGCTGCTGTTGAGGTCACAGTAAGGGGACAGTCTGCTATGGAGGTCAGTGTTAAGGGGCAGGCTGCTGTAGAGGTCACTGTTTAGGGGGCGGGGTGTTGTGGAAATCACGGTTAAGGAGATGGGGTACTGTGGAGGTCAGTGTTAAGGGGGCGGGTTATTGTGGAAATCAATGTTAACGAGACGGGGCACTGTGGAGGTCACTAATAAAGGGGCGGTTGCTGTGGAGGTCACTGTTAAAGGGGAGGGTGCTGTGGATGTTACTGTTAAGGGGGCAGGCCGCTGTGGAGGTCACTGTTAAGGGAGGAGAAGACTGTGGAGGCCACTATTAAAAGGGGCAGCGGGGTACTGTGAGATCACTATTAAGGGAGCGGGATACAGTGGAGGTCACTGTTAAGGGAGCGGGATACAGTGGCAATCACTGTTAGAGGGACAGTCACTGTGGAGGTCTCTGTTAAGAGGACGGGCCCCTGTGGAGGTCAGTGTCAAGGGGGTGAGGTGCTGTGGAACTCACTGTTAAAGGGGCAGGCTGCTGTGACGGTTGAAGTTAAGGGGGTGGGCTGCTGTGGAGGTCCCATTCTAAGGAGACAGGGCACTGTGGGGAGGGGTGGGGGGCTGTGGAGGGCACTGTTAAGGGGGCGGGTACTGTAGATGTCACTGTTATAGTGGATACTGTCAATATCTTTTAACAACACACACAAACATTAAATGAAATAGATGAAATATACCCTTGGAAAGCCAGGTCCTTCAGCTAATTTTATATATATATATATATATATATATATATATATATATATATATATATATATATATATATATATAAAAAGGAAGGCAGCACTTCAAAACACATAATTACAAATAAAAAATTCAAATACATGATTACATATTATACCACTGTGATGGGGACATGATTTCATATGTTAATGGACCATATATCAAGATTATATTCATATAAAAACTTAATTCATATAGTGCCATAACCCAGGTGTAATAAATTTGATAATTGTGAAAAATAATTGAATAAAAGTTCAAAAGGAAAACCAAACCGGCGCTGGAAACCCTCAGATGCATGACGTCTGTGAAAACAAGGCGCGCATGTGCCAGACGTCCATAGTCCCGCTAGAAGCGAGATTAGGGTAACTGGAAGTGAAACCACACTAAAGATGGCCGACGGAGAATCCCACTGCATAGCGCCTGCTCCTGCCCTTAGTTGTGTAGCGGTAAACAGAATACTCATCACTAACAGCTGATCAAGCAGGATGAAGCTGAGAAGCAAGACATAATAGTAAATATTTCTTCTTGCAATCTCAATGCGGCACAGAAATCAGTGCCAAATGAGGGTTTATCGTTTTGCCCATGTCTAAAACTAAATGGTTCAATGTTGAATTGGACCTTCATAGATTTTTTCGTTCCATTAAACTTAAGATATATTTCATTGAGCAAAATCAGAAACCCTCTTCACAGCCTCACCATCAGCTGATAAGGGTGGTGGGGTTGTGGTCATGGACACGGTTCAGTATGTTAATGAAATCAGATCCCAATTGGCGGATACGGAGGTTTACAAGAAAGTTCAAAGTGACCCTAGATTTACCGTTTTGAGGGAGCTTAGAGTTATATTGGACATGGCTAGAAATGGTGGCATTATAGACGACAAGCCGTTTTCTTTTTTATATGTCGAGAAACCTGTTACTCCTATTTTATATTCTCTCTCTAAGATAGATAAGTCGCTGACAGCCCCTCCGGGGTGAGGTTCTTTGTAATATTGCTATTTTGGACAAGCTACTACGTCCACTTGCCACCTCAGCTAGATCCTATGTAAAGGATACAAGTGATTTTCTTGTTGCAGGTTCCAAAGGAGGCCTTAGTTGATGTTGTAAGCTTATATACGTCTATTGGACATGAACTAGGTCTTTATGCTGTCCAGAACTGTTTGTCTTCCGCAGATTATACTCCGGAGTGTAAAGAGTTCATTTTGACACGACTTCGATTTGTCCTTAAAAGGAATTATTTTTTATTTTAGGATGACTTTTTTATTCAAGTGCGGGGGACCGCTATAGGGTCCAAAGTGGCACTGACCTACGCTAACATTTATATGACACATCTTGAGGAGAGTTTCGTCTATGTGAGCCACCACTTCAGCCAAGTGCTGGGGTGGTGGTGTTACATTGATAATATCTTCCTGGTGTGGGTCGGCGCCATAGAGGACCTCATGGCTTTCCATTCCTTTCTTAATACAAGTGACCCGGGAGTTTAATTCATTCTAACTTATTCAAAGGAGATGGTACAGTTCCTTGATACAAAGGTTTATTTATGTGATCAAGCCCTTAGCATTGACCGGTATGTCAAAGCTACTGATAAAAGCACCGTTTTGTACGTATACTTGGCGTGCCTGAAAGAGCGGAGGGTGCCGACCCATGTGGGTTCCTGCTGCGCTGGATCACCGATACATTCCCGGACGGGAAATTCTCCTCAGCTTTTGCCATAGAGCGAGCGCATCGGGTCCCCGCCAAACCGCCTCCACCTGGTGCACCACCGCGGCCATTGCTTGCGCGGTTCTTGAATTCCACCGACAGGGATCAGATTCTGCAACTAGCCAGGCGTAAACTGGACCTGCGGCTCGAGAACTCCTCCATCATGCTGTTTCCTGATTTCTCCGCAGAACTTCAGAAAAAGCGAGCAACTTTTCTGGCTGTGAAGAGGAGGCTGAGAGATCTCAATTTGCCATATTCCATGGCCTACCCGGCGAGGCTGCGTGTTGTGGATGGAGAGACATCGCGGTTCTTTGTCACCCCGGCAGAAGCAAGCTCATGGCTCGATGCAAGACCCAGACCGCCGAGATCACCGAGATGACTCTGAGACCCGGGACGTGATCGTCACAGTTACCCGCAAGTTATTGCATTGACTCTCAGGCTCCTCGGGCCTAGTTCCTAACTGTTACCTGTTACACACTTGATGCCCATCTCCTCTCTAAATTTTCTCTCTTTTCTGACCTCTTATCCTTCTTTCTTATGTTCCCCTCCCGGGGATTGCATCCCCCATGGCTGTACAAGTATAGCATATATGACTCTTACCTGATTACCTTATACTGGGATGTGCGTAGTCCTAGTCCGGTATTTAATATGCAATGTGGCGGACATCTATTGAACCTGTATAAGCTGGGATCAGTCCTCTGGATCGGTGGCTATATGTGGTTTGCATTGTACTAAGGGTGGTATACCCGCAGTACACCCCTTATTGGTGCCACGATAGACACAAAACTAAGGATTTATTATTATTGTGAATTTTGGTTAGTTTGAAGTCTAACTAAACTATATTGTTTTTGCACTTTGTTAGTATGATAGACTGTGCTGTAGCAGTGTTCCGGTTTTGCACAGATGTCATTGTTTCCGTTCAGGTGTCACCGTTCATGTCACACACCGCAGTTATGATATCCATCTTACTTTTCATGCAGTATGGCTAACATAAGGTTTATGTCGTGGAACATTCGGGGCTTAGGTACTAATAAGAAAAGGGCGATGGTCTTTTCTGCAATTAGGAAAGTCAACCCTCACATTCTCTGTCTTCAGGAGACACATCTGACACCTGACAGTACTAACAGACTGCATAGATCTTGGGCTCAGTGGGCACAACATTCTTGCTATACCTCTCATTCCAGAGGGGTGTCCCTACTGGTTCACAAGTCTCTGAGGTGGGAGATGGAGAGGAGCTTGCTTGACCCTGAGGGCCAGTTTGTATTTGTTGCCGCATATATAAATTGTGAGTTGTATGTCATTTTGGGTATATATGTGCCTCCTCCGGCATCTCTTTCAATACTTCATCAGGCCATCTCCTTTGCCACTGCTTTCCCCCAGGCTAAGATTTTGTGTATGGGAGATTGCAACATGCTATTGGACCCACAAATAGATAAGATGTCCTCAGGTCCGACCCCTACCACGATGCCGCAAGCTGACACTATGTTGGCAAGACTTTTGTCAGAAATTGGGTGGGTGGACTTATGGAGTTGTAGGAACCCAGGGAATAAAGTATTTTCATGCTTTTCGCCTGGGCATGGTTCACTATCCCGCATTGATTATATGTTTGGCAATGCAAGGCTGAGTGCATTAGTCCGCTCTATATCATACGGGGTTAGAGGTATATCAGATCATTCCCCAATGGTGTTAGATGTTGGTGTCTCTGCTCACCAAGTGAGACCCACACTTAGAATCCATCCATTCTGGTTGTCTTTGTTTGGGGTTAATGACCGCATCCCGGACCAACTGGAGATTTTCTTGTCTGTCAATGCCCCAGAGGCGGATCCCCTGCTGTTATGGGAAACGTTAAAAGCCTACCTGCGGGGTTGTCTTAAATCCTCGATATCTTTTGTTAAGCGGGCGACGGCGGGTCAGGAGACGGAGTTGGCAGCTGAGTGCACTAGACTTGAGGCGCAATATGTAGCAGATCCTAGCGATATACATCGAGACATATGGCTTATGAAAGGGCGACAATATCTGACCCTTCTGAAAGAGAAGGCGCAATGCAAGCAATTTTTTACTAAACAATCCTTTTTTGAGCTAGGTAATCAATCTAGTAAGTTGCTTGCGCATTTGGTTCATCAAAACCAGGCTTCCCCGGCTATTCTTAAAATACAAGCAGCAGATGGCTCCTTACTCATGGATTCTGAGGGTATTGCGGCCAGGTTTCAATCTTACTATAATACTCTGTATCAAGCTCAGTCTGCCTGCTCCGTCTCTGACGGGATACAATACCTGTCTGACCTGACTCTGCCGCCGCTCTCACCGGAGCAGGTGGATATGCTGGATTACCCCATCTCTGAAGCCGAGATACTGGCAGCAATTGCATCCTTGGCTAGGGGGAAGGCTCCTGGCCCTGACGGGATCCCGGTGGAGGTGTATGCAAAATATTCAGACCAGATGGTACCCTCTTTGAAGCAGATGTATGAGGCAGCCTTTAATGCGCAACGCCTACCTCCTTCTCTATACGAGGCCACTATAGTTGTGATATTAAAACCAGGTAAAAGTCCTATGGAGTGTGGTTCGTACAGACCCATATCACTGCTGAACCTGGACTATAAAATATTGGCCAAAATCTTAGCCACTAGGTTAAACAAGTGTATATTATCTATTATTCACCCTGATCAATCGGGCTTTATGCCTGGCAAGTCCACATCTGAAAATATTCGTAGGGTGCAGGTCATAACCCAGATAGGGATCCGTCGGAAGCAGTCGTGGGCCTTGGCGTCGCTGGACGCCGCCAAGGCTTTCGACTCCGTGGAGTGGCCATACCTTATCGCTACACTAAGGAGATTCGGTTTTGGCCCAGCATTTATCCAGTGGGTATCCATATTATATGCTAGTCCTAGATCGAACATTACAGTAAATGGTATTAGGTCCCAGTCTTTCAATTTGGGCAGGGGAACCAGACAGGGTTGTCCCCTGTCCCCACTCCTTTTTGCATTGGCTATTGAGCCTCTTGCAGCCCGTATCAGGCAGGACACAGTATTTCAGGGAATCAGGTTAGGGGATCGTGAGGATAGAGTTGGATTATACGCCGACGATATGATTCTTTTCATGTCTCATGTAGAAGATACCCTCCCAAGGGCTATGCAGATTATCAATACTTTTGGATCATACTCAGGCCTTTACATCAATTGGGCCAAATCCTCCTTCTTCCCCTTATATGGTTCACAATGGCAGGATCAGGTGTTTGGTCTCCCAGTGGCTCAACAATTTAAATACCTGGGCATAGTGATTGCAAAAGACTCGGCTGAGTTCTTTTCTGCAAATGTTTCCCCCATTCTGGACTACTGTAGAGATAAATTTAAAGTATGGGGATCTCTCCCGCTATCAGTAGCAGGGCATATAAACCTTATCAAAATGATAGTACTGCCCAAATGCCTTTATATATTGGAACACTCTCCTTATATTGTCCCTAAAAAGTTCTTTACCCAGCTGAATTCTTTAATCTCACTGTTTATATGGGGATCCAATAGACCTAAATTGTCACTACCCACACTATGTCGGCCAAAAGATAGGGGTGGTATGGCCCTCCCTGATTTTTACTTTTATTATCTAGCTGGGCAACTACGATACCTAAGGTCATGGTTAGACCCAACAGAGAAGGCCCCTAATTCTGAGGCCCATTTGGCGTTTGTCCTTGGATTGCAATCACTGTGGCCTGTTTTGGAGAGACCATCTCTGTTTCCCGGGCAGCTGCTGCCTCTTCATAGGCTAGCTATACAGGTTTGGAGGACTACGAGGGAGTTACATGCATATACTGCAGTTTGTCCAGAAATGCCCCTATGGGACAACCCTATTATATCAGCACTAGCATCCTCCACTGATTCCCATTTCTGGCAGTCACATAATGTTAAAACTTTGGGAGATGTGTATCGTGATAATATAGTTTGCACCTTTGAGTATATCCAATCTAAATGCGGCCTGCCCAGGACGGCTTTCTATCGTTACTTGCAACTTAGACATGCCCTAAATGCACACTTCTCTGGTACCGAGGTCAATATCTCGAATTATCCATTTATAGGTGTTCTTCGCTCACAAGGGTCTTATATCTGCCATTTATACTCACCTGCTTGATACCAAGCTCAACAGGGCCCCTTTGAAAGTCATTGACAGGTGGAAGGACACGGTCCCCGATCTATCTGATGATGATGTGATTGAACTGCTGGCATCCCCTACTGGGGTTTCACCAGCTGTGAATAACAGATTCATTCAATTATGTATACTCCATCAGAGTTATCTCTCGCCCTCACGTTTATTTAAGATGGGACGTATCCCACATACCAATTGTCATAGATGTCTTGCCACAAATGCCAATTTTTGGCATCTTATTTGGGAATGTCATCACATAAAGGGATTTTGGAAGCAGGTGATCGATCTCTTGAATGACCTAGTACAACCACCACTACCACTGTCTCCCAGTATCTGCCTATTTGGTATACTGGATGATGAAGTCTATTCACATTATGATAGAATATTTCTAAAAGAAACATTATTTCTAGCAAGGAAAGCCATTGCGATTAGGTGGATGGGTGACAAATGCCCGACACTCACACAATGGAAGAAACTAGTTAATGCTATTATTCCGTATGAATATATATTATATAAACATAGGGGTTGCGAGAAAAAACATAAGATATGGGGACCGTGGTGCTCTTCTTCCCTGACACAGTACTCTGTCCAAATGTTTTCAACTGTAATGAGCAACCTGATTACGTGAGCCTCTGGAAATGTATTTCTCATGATGTTTACTTGCTACCTTACCGTCTTCAAATGATGATAATACTGTTTGCCAAGTGTAACTGCTTTACTGCTTGCATTTGTATAAGATTGTATGACAATGACTGCATAATTGCTAATGGTGTGTGACCATATGTTACTATATTTTTATTGTGACATTTCTTCTTCAATAAACCGAGTTTAAAAAAAAAAGCACCGTTTTGAGATATGACCGCCACCATCCAAAACCAATAATACGGTCTCTCCCGTATAGTCAGATGCTTAGAGTTAAGAAGATAGTACAAGAGCATTAGTACCCTCCAGATTGTGTGAAATGGGTGACAAATTTATTTCCAGAGGGTATCCAAAAAAATTGGTGTCTGATTGCTTAAACAGAACAAAGGCCCTTACGAGAGATGTTATTTTACAGGCCACTTCAAAAAATAAAGTAGGTAAACCTTGGATTCCGTTTGTTTCAGACTATAGTGTCCTTCCATTATGCTCCTATTGCAGAAATAGGAATTTAGGTGACAAATTGGTTAGATCCGATGTGGGTACAATGAGAATATGCAATACTTATTTTGGTTCTTCCCGACACAGTTGTTACCCCTGCCTTAATTGTGTCAATTGTCCCTTGATTCTCCGTGGGAATACATTTCTCAACCCCGCGTCTGGTAAGACAATGTATATCAAACAATATTTGACATGTGACTCAACATACAGTACAGTTTGGACACACCTTCTCATTCAAAGAGTTTTCTGTATTTTCATGACTATGAAAATAGTAGATTCACACTGAAGGCATCAAAACTATGAATTAACACATGTGGAATTATATACTTAAAGGGGTTGTCCGAGTTCTGAAAAAAAAAAAATATAGCACTGTAAATCTGATGGGCAGCAATATATAACTAAGTTAAGCAAGTTTTAGGCAAAAAAAATCCATATTTCCTCATTTCCCTGGTTCTCTTCTGGTCTTTGTTTACATACAATAACAACAATCTCAGCCCCTCCCCCTTCCCCCCCCCCTCTCTGCAAAGGGAATGAATACAGGTGCTGAGTGACATGTCTGCCTGCTGGAATACTCAGCAGCATGTTGTATGTGTAGGACTACAAGTCCCAGCTGTACAATGACAATGCTGATACACACAGGAAATTCTCCCTACCTGTTCTTGTACAATACAATTCCTCTATAGCTCCTTGCCCAGCATTTGTCTCCTCTCACTGCTGCATCTACTGTTTGTTCTAAAGCCTTGAGCCCTCAGTGTGTTCTGGCTGAAGGGGTTAATGTTTTATCTGAAGGAAACCAGGGAGAGCAGATAGCAGCCCAGCAAAGAAAGGGGGCATGGCCAGTGACGTCTCGTGTACAGACTCTTATCTGAACTCTGAGGCTTGTGAACAAAACATCACAGAGCAGAGAGATAAGGTGACATCACAGGTCATGTGACCCTCAGTCAACTCTGAGAAACCAGCAGCTTTGGAAACACAAAGTATATGGGAAAGTGGTTATACCTGACAAGTTAGAAACATATAAAGAACAAAAAAATAACTCGGACCACCCCTTTAACAAAAAAGTGTGAAACAACTGTAAATATGTCTTATATTCTAAGTTCTTAAAAGTAGCCCCCTTACTTTGATTACTGCTTTGCACACTCTTGGCATTCTCTTGATGAGCTTCAAGAGGTAGTCACCTGAAATGGTATTCCAACAGTCTTGTAGGAGTTCCCAGAGATGCTTAGCACTTGTTGGCCCTTTTGCCTTCACTCTGCGGTCCAGCTCACCCCAAACCATCTCGATTGGGTTCAGGTCTGGTGACTGTGGAGGCCAGGTCATCTGGCGTAGCACCCCATCACTTTCTTGGTTGAGAAATACTTCAAATACAACAACCATTCCGGACGCTGGACCCCAGGATCAAAACTGCTTAATTAATTTGTACTTTGTTTATATTTTGAAAACACTTAATATGTGTTGCTATAATGCCTGCATTCATCTGGGTTTCCTCCGTCTATTGTCCCCTTTGATGAGTCCTTAGTTTACCCTTCTCTTTTTCACAGCTAGACAAAGTGTGGTCGTTGATCAGTTGAGCCCCTTGATGTGAGTTAGAGTTCCTGGCCACATAAATGTGGAATCAGGTCCTTTTTCTCTAATAGAGAGAAGGGATAGATTTCAGAGTTCTTCTGAACAATCCCATCATCCCCTGGGGGAGTAAGCGGAGGCTCTTATGGTTAAAGGGGAGTAATGAGACGGTATTCCTACAGTTACTGCGGTAATCATTGTTTTGGCGTCCACAGGAGATTGGATGATCAGGATCTTTCTCTTTCACCATATTCTCCGTAACCTGGGTTGCCGATGCACTGGGCGCATGATCAGCTGCTAGTGATGAGTATTCTGTTTACCGTTCCCTTGGTGACTAGGTTTAGTAACCGCCCAGCTGGGCGTTACACAACTAAGGGCAGGAGCAGGCGCTATGCAGTGGGATCCTCCGTCGGCCATCTTTAGTGTGGTTTCACTTCCAGTTACCCTAATCTCGCCTCGATTACGAACATCTGGCGCATGCGCACCTTGTTTTCACAGACGCCATTAATCGGAGGGTTTCCAGCGCCGGTTTGGTTTTCCTTTTGAACTTTTATCCAATTATTTTTCACAATTATCACATTTATTACACCTGGGTTATGGCACTATATGAATTAAGTTTTTGTATGAATATAATCATGATTCATGAAATCATGTCCCCATCACAGTGGTATAATATGTAATCATGTATTTGTATTTGTTATATTTGTAATCATGTGTTATAGAGATTTTAGGCATAATTATGTAATTTCATAATCAGATTTGCACTTTATTGACACTGCCATTTAACCCCTTCATGACATAGCCATTTTTCAACTTAAGGACCAGGCCAAATTTTGGAAATCTGTCATGTGTCACTTTATGTGGTAATAGCTTTGGAACACTTACTTATCCAAGCCATTCTGAGATTGTTTTCTCGTGACATATTGTACTTCATGACAATGGTAAATTTGAGTCAATATAAATCACATTTATAAAAAAAATCCTAAATTTACAGAAAATGTGGAAAAATTTGTAATTTTCAAAATCTGAATTTCTTTGCTTTTAAGGCAGATAGTGACTCCTCACAAAATAATTACTTTACATTTCCCATATGTCTACTTTATGTTGCCATCATTTTGTAGATGTAATTTTATTTTTTGGGATGTTAGAAGGCTTAGAATTTTAGAAGCAATTCCTAAAATTTTTAAGAAATTTTCCTAAACCATTTTTTTAAGGACCAGTTCAGTTCTGAAGTCACTTTGTGAGGCTTACATAATAGAAACCACCATAAATGACCCCATTTTAGAAACTACACCCCTCAAGGTTTTCAAAACTGATTTTACAAACTTTGTTAACCCTTTATGTATTCTACAAGATTTAAAGGAAATGGAGATGACATTTCTGAATGTCACTTTTTTTTGGCAGACTTTCCATTTTAATCCATTTTTTCCTGTAACACATCAAGGGTTAATAGCCAAACAAAACTCAAAAACTATTAACCTGATTCTGCGATTTACAGAAACACCCCACATGTGATCGTAAACTACTGTATGGGCACACGCAGGGCACAGAAGAAAAGGTGCGCCAGATGGTTTTTGGAGGGCACATTTTGTTTGGACTGGTTTTTAGACACCATGTCCCATTTGAAGCCCCCCTGGTGCACCCCTACAGTAGAAACAACCAAAGAGTGCCCGTATTTTGGAAACTAAGGGATAAGGTGACAGTGTTATTGATACTATTTTGGGGTACATATGATTTTTGATAGCTTTTTATTACGCTTTTTGTTAGGCAAGGTAACCAAAAATGGCTGTTCTGGCAAAGTTTTTATATTTTTTTATAACAGTGTTCATCTGACAGGTTAGATCATGTGCTATTTTTATAGAGCAGATTGTTACGGACGCAATGATATCAAATATGTCTACTTTGTTTTTTTCGGTTTTACAAAAACAATTTTTTTTCAAAAATGCTTTATTATGTGTCTCCATTTTCTGAATGCCATATCTTTTTTTATTTTTCTGCCTATTGTCGTGTGTAGGGGCTCATTTTTTGCAGGAAGAGTTGAAATTTTTGGGAACATAGGATTTTTTGATCATTCATTATTACACTTTTTGGGGCAAGGTGACCCAAAAATTGGTAATTTTGGCACAGTTTTTATTTATTCCTTTTTCCTGCGTTCACCTGAGGGGTTAGGTCATGTGAGATTTTTGTAGAGCAGGTTGTTACGGACGCGGTGTATACTTATTTTTATTTAAGTTTTACACAATATCATTTTGGAAACAAAAAAAAACAATGTTTTAGTTTCTCCATAGTCTGACAGCTGTAGTTTTTTTTATTTTTTGGGCGACTGTCTCAGGTAGGGGCTCATATATTGCGGGATGAGGTGACTGTTAGATTGGTACTATTTTGGGGGGCATACGCCTTTTTGATCGCTTGGTATTACACTTTTTGTGATGTAAAGTGACAAAAAAATGGGGGTTTTTTACACCGTTTTTATTTAATTTTTTTTTTACTGTGTTCACCTGAGAGGTTAGCTCATATAATATTTTTGTAGAGCAGGTTGTTACGGACGTGATGATACCTAATATGTTTACTTTTTTTTTAAGTTTTACACAGTAATATCATTTTTGAAACAAAAAAAATCATGTTTTAGTTTCTCCATAGTCTGAGTGCTGTAGTTTTTTTTTATTTTTTTGGCGATTGTCTCAGGGGCTCATTTTTTGCGGAATGAGGTGATGGTTAGATTGGTACTATTTTAAGGGGCATACGCCCTTTTGATGGCTTGGTGTTGTACTTTTTGTGATGGTAGGTGACCAAGAAATTGCTTTTTTGATACTTTTTTTTTTTTTACAGTGTTCACCTGAGGGGTTGGGTCATGTGATATTTTTATAGAGCTGGTTGTTACAGACGCGGCGATACCTAATATGTTTAGGGTATTTTAGTTTCTTCATTTTTAACCAATTATAAATGTGCATATATGGGGGGAAAAATGGATTTTTCTTTTTAACTTTTTTACACTTTTTTTACTCAGACCCACTTGTTTCTTGAAGATCCAGTGGGTCTGATGGCACTATAATACACTGCAGTACACTGTATAGCAGGGGTCGGGAACCTATGGCTCGCGAGCCAGATATGGCTCTTTTGATGGCCGTATCTGGCTCGCAGACAGGGCTCCTACCTGTCAGTGGCGCAGCTATAGGGGTCGCAGCGGTCGCAGTTGCGACCGGGCCCCTAAGCCAGGGGGGCCCCCCTTGCCACTTGCAGGGCCGCACCGCCAATTAGCCAGGTGCGGCGCGGCCCTGCAGAGGGAGATGAGCGCTTCCATTATGGAAGCGCTCATCTCCATAGTCATCTGTATCGCCGTCCTCAGGACGGCGATACAGATGACTGTATTGTACTGGGGCAGGGGAGGGAGAGGTGTCTCCCCTGCCCGTTCCTCTGATAGGCTGCAGGCACTGGGCCTGCAGCCTATCAGAGGCCGGCTCAGGCGGCGCGATGACGTCATCGCGCCGCCTGAGCCGTACAGCGCGGGACACAGGCCAGAAGAGGCCTGCATCGCATCGCTGCTGGAGGTAAGTATAAGTGTTAATTTTTTTTTTATTATTTTACTGGCACATGGGGGCATTTTACTGGCACATGGGGGCACTGGGGCATTTTTACTGGCACATGGGGGCACTGTGGGCATTTTACTGGCACTGGGGGCATTTTTACTGGCACATGGGGGCACTGGGGGCATTTTTACTGGCACTGGGGGCATTTTTACTGGCACATGGGGGCACTTTTACTGGCACATGGGGGCACTGGGGGCATTTTTACTGGCACATGGGGGCACTGGGGGCATTTTTACTGGTACTGGGGGCATTTTTACTGGCACATGGGGGCACTGGGGGCATTTTTACTGGCACTGGGGGCATTTTTACTGGCACATGGGGCACTGGGGGCATTTTTACTGGTACTGGTGGCATTTTTACTGACATGGGGCACTGGGGGCATTTTTTACTGGCACAAGGGGGCACTGGGGGCATTATTACAGTCACTGGGGCCATTTTTACTGGTATGGGGGGCATTTTTCTGGCACATGGGGGCACTGGGGCATTTCTTACTGGCACAAGGGGGCACTGGGGGCATTATTACAGGCACTGGGGCCATTTTTACTGGTATGGGGGGCATTTTCTGGCACATGGGGGCACTGGGGCATTTCTTACTGGCACAAGGGGGCACTGGGGGCATTATTACAGGCACTGGGGCCATTTTTACTGGTATGGGGGGCATTTTTCTGGCACATGGGGGCACTGGGGCATTTCTTACTGGCACATGATTTTGGGGGGGAACTTCTGGCGCATTATTGGGGCATTTCTTACTGGCACATAATCTGTGTGGTACTAGTGGCACAGTACTGGGGGTGGTAGGATGATTTGTCCAGAAGATGGGAGGATGATGGAAAAGTAGTAAACTAAGATTTTTTTCTGTCAAACTGCAGACATGAGAAATGGCTGAAAAATGGCGTCTGGTCTGAAAGGAGAAGATGAGGAAAGAGAAGATGTACATCCGAGGAGACGTCACTGGATGTACGAGGTATGGGGCGCTGTATTATACTGGATGTAAGAGGTATGGGGCGCTGTATTATACTGGATGTAAGAGGTATGAGGCGCTGTATTAGGCGGGGGGGGGGGGGGGCAGGGGCCCAAGTTGAACTCTTGCACCAGGGCCCATGAGCCTTTAGCTACGCCCCTGCTACCTGTCTATGGGAAGGATGCATGCACCGCGCTCCATCAGGCCGCGGTGCACGCTGATATTGGTAGTTCTTTGATGGCCTGATAAGCATTGGCGGCAGTGGTGAGCGGCAGGGAGCATGGACTACATTTCCCATAACTCCCTGCATAGCCGCGCCGTCTGCAAGCACGCACCTGCGTCCCCTAGTGAAGCGGCATCTGCCTCCTCCCTTGTGTCTCCCTTGGACGTTCCAGAAACCCCTGGCTGTGCTGCTGCTTTGAAGGTGAACATTATAACATGGAAATTGTTACACAGCCTCATGGTCAGCAGCAGTGAGCTGCATCAATAAAGGGGCTGTGTAATACAGTGTGTCCCACCAACCCCCCCTTCCCACTTCACCCCTGAAAATAATCCCACATAATCCATTATATAGCCACCCCCCCAAAAAAAAAAAAAAATATGGCCTTAAAAAACATCTGCCACCCATATTACACCAATGCCAGCTTCCAGTCATGCGCAGGAAAAAGAAGAAGCCAGACTGCTGGACTGATGTCATGCATCGCAAGCTCACAATGTAAGTTATTTATTTAATTTTTTTACTGCTAATTACCATTGTTTCAGTCCAGTTGTGGCTTTATACAGCAGGGAGGAGCATTCCTTGCTGTACTAAGTGAACATTGGAGCGATTGATCTGTCAATGGCCCTTTAAACATTTTGTACGGCTCTCGCGGAATTATATTTCAAAATATGTGGCGTTTACGGCTCTCTTAGCCAAAAAGGTTCCTGACCCCTGCTGTATAGGGTACTGCACTGTATTTTCATTCATAGTAAGCCTGATCAGGCTCCTGCCTTTAGCAGGAGCTTGATCAGGCTTAGCTATACCATGGCAAGCCGGACGCCTGTGAAAGCTCCCTCCCTCTGTGATCCAGTCAAGCATTGGGTTGCTGCCACAGCACAGCAGCGACCCGATGGGAGAGGGAGCTCCCTCCCCGTTTACCCCTTCCATACAGCGGTCCCTATGGACGGCTGCCAGCACCGATGTGGGCCATTTCAAGCAGAGTGTCAGCTGGTGACAGTTTAATAACATGACGTGTATACTCGTCATGGAACACTAAATAGCAGTGCTCCATGATGAGTATACACATCAAATAGTGTGAAGGGGTTAAAGAGTGTGGCACATGTTATCACAGCTTGATAAAGACTGCATTGAGCAGTTGAAATGTTGCTGCTAGATGGGTTAAATAAACCATCCACTTTTTTCACCATTTTTGGAGTGCTGCCTTCTTTTTTCTTCATATTCAAGTGGACTTTGGTGTCTGGTCCGAGAAGGAATTATTGCACCCGTTTCATTAGAGTGCTGCTTTTTTACTTTTTCATTTTATACACACACACACAAACACACACACACACACACACACACACACCTGCTTCTTGCCATTTTTCATGTTTCTTTTTGGTTTGAGCACCCTTCTTTTTTAACCCATCTATGCCTGCCCTGTCCATTTTTGTATGTGAGAGATCAGCTCCTGTTATGCGTAATCCTGTCCTCACTGGAAAAAACATGCATGCTCAGTGCATGAACACTTGATTTCAGGATACTCTGCGTGCGAAGATCTGCACTGCGTAAGCACTGATGCGGTCATCAGAGCTTGTGCAGTGCAAATCTGAGCTCGGAGAACCTCCTGACACCTACAATGCATGTGCGAATGAAATCTCGATATTTCAGGGCCAGGCAACCAAACAGTGAAGATGCCTGGTACTGTCAATCAGGCCACAGGGGGAGTGGCCACAGGGGAGAGGAGGAGGTGAAGCGATGCTCCAAGGGTCCAGGCCACCTCCTTGGTGCGTCAATCAACAAATTTGCATAAAAATAAAAGCAATTATGCTGCAAGAGTACATCAGTTTGCAGCAATGGAGGGCTCATTTTATCCACCATGATCAACACTTTCAGGCAGTATGCCTGGTTTGATAGGGTTGATCATGGTGACAGATGATATAATAGATCGAAATAAGATAAATGAGAAAATATCTATATGGCTACATCTTCAGCATATGTAAGCTGTAAAATTATGATTAATTGTTTAAAGGGACATTTCCATCAGAAATCAGGCATTTGTGGCTTATCCTACCAATGTGCCATATATGTTCTGGCTTATATATTTAACCTTGCACATCTGTAGTGAATTCATGGAAAACTGGTTTATACTTACAGCCACTACCCTGTCACCAACCGTGAGTGATCCCTCTTTGGCAGCAGGACTTCCAGGCATCACAGATGCCACCAATATTCCAGTCTCCAAAGAAACTCCGCTATCTATAAGTGAATACAGTTGGAGATTTTATTTTAAGGGGCTGTTCATACAACTGACAGCAGAATTTTCAGCAGATTTTGCAATAGAAGTCCATATTGTTCATGCAGCTATGTTTATCATTTACCATTGTTTGCCGACAGCAATTACTTTGCACTTTTGTCAGGTGAAAGGACAGTAGTGTCTTTAAGAGCATACAATGTAATACATTCAATTGTGGTTTTGTTATACATATTTGGCAACGGCCAATTTACCAATAGATAAAGTGAGTGCCATTAGGCTGCATTCACACGTCCGTTGACTATAATGGGACCACGGACCGCATATGTGGACAATAGTAGGACAAGCTCTATTTTATTTGTGGATCCGCATAACGGAACGGAACAACGGATGCGGACAGTATATGGAGTGCTGTCCGCATTTTTTCAGGACAGCAAAAAAAGGATCGGCATCCTATCTGCATGGAGCCTTAGGGACATTTGACACCTGTGTCTACAGATCTGGCAGGCTGTTCCGTTCGGGAACTATAATAGGGTCCAGTGGAGAACCGCATAAAATATGCAGAGAGGCGGCCGAACAGCCGTCCAGCCAAGTCCAGGCATTCTATGCTGGAAAAGCCTGTCAGAAGGCTGTGCCGGCAGTGTGAAACAAGCCTTAGTTGCAGATGTCATCTCATCTCTATGCAATTATTTCTTAGATACCTTTGTGATTGCCCAGGCTGATCTGCAAAGGCGTTACAATCCGACTTCCAAGAGACTTTCTTCTCCGTATCACCATGTTGATGACTTCCCCTCCACTAAGGACAGCTTTTATCAACTGTTTTCGGTCCTTGTTGGCAAGATCCACATCATTTATCTTTAGGAGACAGTCATTTACTCTGGAATGAGGAGGTAGGAAATATTCTTTTCAATGATTCACCTTTGTCTACTTTTTTCCAAATACAGAGGTGTACGAATAAAGGCTTAAAGAATAATATAGCTCTCCTAATAGGCTATATACACTGGCTTTTCTGCACCACAACCCCTATAAGATGACCATACATAGTGCTGAGCTATTACCATAACAACCATAGAATCTGTATGAGGTAAGGCAGAATGAAGCATTTAGGATTCCCATAGCAGTAGGCAACCAAATGCTTATCACCCCATTCATGGACAGGTAATAAATGTCTATTATGGGAAAAACCCTATGATAACTAAATTCTAATGACAAAAACTCAACACTTCAATGAAGCTAGAGTACCAGGAAAGAGAAAATGCATTTGAAGTGTTCCAAATAAAGTTCAAGACAAATCATGTACCTTAGCCGGCCATCAGCAATGCTCCCTTTATCCACTTTAGTTACAAAAATGCCGCTATCCCCTGGGAAAAAGGACTCGCTGACACCATCTGCCACATCAAACCCCAGTGCTTTGAGGTCCATGTCTTCCTGCAAAAAAAAAAAAAGAGATTACATTTTATCAGTTTTGCGGTCCGCAAATGACTGATTCCAGCCGCCCTTTTTGCCTGCCCTTTATTAGAAATGCCTATTCTTTTCCGCAAAACAGACAACAATAACAAAAATGTGGATCAGATGCGAACTGAAAAACGGTCATATGCATGCCCCCTTTTTTTGAATTTTTGTCAATATTATTGTTTTGCTGCATAAACTGTATAGTCGTTTAATGATAATTAGTGGGATATGTTGGAAGTCTAGATAACGTCAGGCTAATAAAGCTGGCCTTATATATTACATAAAGGTTGACCAATCTAATGTGCATGTGCGTCATCTAAATCTCTATCAAAGCTGATGCTGGGTTAAAAGAAGAACCTGGCATGTTGGATTTCAGCATGGCTGATCTTTTCTACTGAGAGAAACAAGCCACTGTTAGAGGGGTCTGGCAGCAGCTTGTCACCCCCTGCCTATTGAAAACATTTTTTGGAGATGCTGGGAGGAATAGCTGTTGGCCAACAGATATGTTATGTGTATGTTCAACACAACACTATGTACACAGATAAGGGTCTGCATGCATCTTCCCTTTCACTCTGGTCTGGGCAGGGGACTGTACTCCAATTGTTTCTGTAAATCATAATAGCCGGTCACATTTCTGAGCAGACCCGCAATGTTAAGACCCCCATTCAGACCTCAGATCAGACAAAAACAATAAATAAACTTACCTCTCCTGCTACAGACGCTGCTGTTGCTCTGGGAAGCCAGCTCCTGCTCTTTGTCGCGTGCTGTACTGTGACCTAACGCAGAGGGACGCAGGCCCTGACTGGCAAATATGGGAGGAGGGGCTGCTGCTGGCAAATGAGGAAAAAGGTTGTGGCTGGCTTATACAGGGGGCTGCATCTAGCAAATATGTGAAAGGTAGATCTGGCTGGTAATTATGAGGGAATATTGGCTGGCAATTTTAGGGGGGTTGTGGCTGGCTATTTTCTGAGGAACTGTTGCTAGTAATCATAAGGGTACCTGTGGCTTCAGTCCTATAGGGGCACCTGTGACTATCCACAGCTGCCTGCATAATCGCTAGCTACAGATTTATCCCTAATTGTCAAAATAGGCATCAATAGTGTAGAGCGAAGCAAAGTTCGGATATAACTTCGGAATAATACTGTACGAAGATTCCTTGGAACCAAAGCCTAGTTTAAAGGGGTTTTCCGAGTTATATATATTGATCAGCTATCCTCAGGATAGGTCATCAATATCAGATCGGCGGGGGTCAGACACCCGGCACCCCCGCCGATCAGCTGTTTGAAGAGGAGGCGCGCGCTGTACCAGCGCTGCCTCCTCTTCACTGTTTACATGCTGGCCGTAACGGGGGTAGTGGTGAGTAGGTGTAATTACCTAACCACCCCATTCATTTCTATGGGAAGAATCGCTTCCATACAAGTCTATGGAAGGCGGGTGTCGGACCCCCGCCGATCTGATATTGATGACCTATCCTGAGGATAGGTACTCATTATATATAACTCGGAAAACCCCTTTAAGTTTAACCCCTTCTACCCTGGGCCTGTTTTCACCTTCCTGCCCAGGCCATTTTTTGCAAATCTGACATGTGTCAATTTATGTGCTAATAACGTTGGAACACTTTTACTTATCCAGGCCATTCTGAGATAGTTTTCTCATGACACATTGTACTTCGTGACAGTGGTAAATTTGAGTCAATATATTTTTCCTTTATTTTTTTTTTTAAATCCCAAATTTACCAAAAATTTAGAAAAATTCACAATTTTCTAAACCTGAATGTCTCTACTTTTAAGACATTAAGATAGTAATACCTCATAAAATAGTTATCAGTCATCATTCCCCATATGTCTACTTTATGTTGGTATCATTTTATAAATGTCATTTTACTTTTTTAGGACATTAGAAAGCTTAGAAGTTTAGAAGCCATTTTTCAAATATATAACAAAATTTCCAAAACCATTTTTTTAAGCACCAATTCAGATATTAAGTGATTTTGAGGGGCTTACGTAATGGAAACCACCCATAAATGACCCCATTTTAGAAACTACACCCCTCAAATTATTTAAAAATGACGTTTCAAACTTTGTTAACCCTTTAGGTGTACTGCAAGAATTAAAGGAAAATGGAGGCGAAATTTCAAAATGTTATTTTTTATGCAGATTTTTCATGTTAATCAATTTTTTCTTGCAACACAGCAAGGGTTAACAGCAAACTAAACCTCAATATACATTACTCTGATTCTGCAGTTTACAGAAATACCCCATATGTGGTGGTAAACTGCTCTATGGGCACATGGCAGTAGTCAGAAGGAAAGGAGCGCCATATGGATTTTGGAGGCAGATTTTGATAGAATGGTTTTTAAGAACCATTTTGTATTTGAAAAGACCCTGACGTACCCCTACAGTGGAAACCCTCAAAAAGTGACCCCATTTTGGAAACTACACCCTTCAAAGAATATATGAAGGGGTATACTGAGCACTTCAAGCCCCTAAGCATTTTATGGAATTTGGAAACACTTGGCTGTGAAAATGAAGTTTCATTTCTTCCAATAAAATGTTGCTTTAGCCCCAAATTTTTCATTTTCACAAGAGCTAAAGCACCCCATAATTTGTTCCCCATTTTCTCCTGAATACGGCAACACCCCATATGTGGTAGTAAACTGCTGTGGGGGACATGTCAGGACTCAGAACGGAAGAAGCGCCATATGAATTTTGCAGCACAGATTTTGATGGATTGGTTTGTGGGTGCCATTGGTTTTTATTTTTTGAGTTATTGTCTTATGTGGGGTCTTATTTTTTGCAGGATGAGGTGACAGCTTCATTGGTACCTTTTTGGGGTACATAAGACTTTTTGATTGCTTGGTGTTACACTTTTTGTGAGGCAAGGTGACAAAAAATGGCTGTTTTGGCATAGTTTTTTTTTATTTTATTTTTTACAGCATTCACCTGAAGGGGCAAATCATGTGATATTTTTATAGAGCAGGTTGTTAGGGATGTGGCGATACCCAATATGTCTAACATTTTTTTTGTTAAGCTTTACACATTAAAATAAGATAGACTCCGATTCTTTTTATGCTTTGGGTTATTTTATTTGTACAGTTGCGGCAATATCAATACAGAGTAATGTTTCGGCCAAAATGGCCTTCTTCAGACTCTGATACAAGAAAAAACATACATACATATTAGAATCTTGAACATGAAGATCCAATAGATCAAAGGTACTGCAGACTTATGCAAAATATACGTATATAAATGAAGAACAAGGTTCACTTTTGTAGTCAATGGTAGATACAGTAGTACGTACAATAATGAGGTAAGTACAACGATAATAAAAATAAAATTAAAAATAGAGATTTCAATCATCAAAATATGTTTTTTTTTTCAAAACATCAAAATACAACAACATAACCTTAGCGATGTATCTAAACGTTGCATGTCTCAATTCAGTTGTGATGGCATAGCAAAATCAATGAGAAGGCTACATGTTAAAGGGGTTGTCCAAGTTATGGAAAAAAAAAATATAGCACTGTAAATCTGATGGGTAGCAATATTTAACTAAGTTCAGCAAGTTTTAGGCAAAAAAATCTCTATTTCCTCATTTCCCTGGTTCTCTTCTGGCCTTTGTTTACATGCAGTAATAACAATCTCTGCCCCTCCCCCCTTCTCTGCAAAGGCAGTGAATATAAGTGCTGTGAGTACATGTCTGCCTGCTGGGATACTCAGCAGCATGTTGTTTGTGTAGGACTACAAGTCCCAGCTGTACGACACTGCTGATACACACAGGAAATTCTCCCTACCTGTTCTTGTACAATTCCTCTATAGCTCCTTGCCCAGCATTTGTCTCCTCTCACTGCTGCAGCTACTATTTGTTGTAAAGCCTTGAGCCCTCAGTGTGTTCTGGCTGAAGGGGTTAATGTTTTATCTGAAGGAATGCAGGGAGAGAGAAGATAGCAGGAGCCCGCAAAGAAAGGGGGCGTGGCCAGTGACGGCTCATGTACAGACTCTTATCTGAACTCTGAGGCTTGTACACGAAACATCATAGACCAGGGAGATAAGGTGACATCACAGGTCAGGACCCTCAGTCAACTCTGAGAAACCAGCAGCTTTAGAAACACAAAGTATATGGGAAAGTTGTTATACCTGACAAGTTAGTAACATATAAAGAACAAAAAAATAACTCGGACAACCCCTTTAAGTCAAGGAAAATAATGTAAGCTCTTGTGGATACTGGATATTGGGAATATGGCTGAAATCTGCCCAGAGGACCAGCTTACCTGTTGCCGCTTTTAGAGAAGGAATGAAAGAAGACGCGCTTCTGTCGAAGTGCAGCGCTTGCTGCTGTGTGAAAGGTGCGCTGAACGAGGAGCAGGGAGGCCGCTCTGATAAAGCGCGGTGTCTCCTGTCGCTTTCGGTCCGGGCGGTGAGACGCAGGTACGTGACCATGAGCGTCAACAAGCGGAAGTAGAGCTGTGGAACACTGATGCGTTCCAAAAGAATTAGAAGCAACTATACGCAGTAAATTTATGCGAGACACAGAAGATTATCGCCTGAATCAAGTATATCGATGGACAGATCACGATCTGGCTCTAGCATGGACCCCCAATACTCTATTCACCAACAGTAACGTCGGGGCCCTCGCAATACCAGAAGGGGACGTTCAGTAGGTCCGATTACCACAATGACTACAAGATCACAATCACAATCTTTAGTGGTTAACATCTCTTCTCATTCACTAACCCCTCCTCAAACCTCCCTTCTAGAAAAAGGTTTATCCTTTTGTCCTTCTCACACACTCAATACCTTTCAAATAGAATTGGATCTAATGAGATTTTTTCGCAACATTAGACTAAAGGTACATTTTTCACAACAGATTCCACAGAGCCAGGCCCATACCACTACATCCCTAATCTCTCTTTCAGATCTAGGTCTTCGCAACAAGAGTACCTACACACCACCTAGAAACTACCCACCGGTAGAAACATTTGTAAACTTAGTTCTGAAGGATTTCATGAAATTTAGGAACGATCTTGAACAAGGCCACCTCAAGTATACAAACAATTTGAACAATAATGACAGACAGGCACTTAAGACACTAATTGAATAGAAACAATTGATTATTAAACCAGCGGATAAAGGGGGAGCATTGGTAGTTATGGATAAGGCAGACTACATTTCAGAAATCCATCGCCAGCTCAATGATAGAGAAATCTACGAACCCTTATCCTCTAATCCAATATCTAACCTAACGGATAAGATTAAAAGAATCCTATCTGACTACTTAACAAAAGGCGTTATAGATGAAGCAACTGTAAAATTTCTAACCAATCCCAATCCCATTATTCCAGTCCTATACACATTACCAAAAATCCATAAAAATCTCCATAACCCACCTAGAAGACCAATCGTGGCCTCCACAGATTCACTTTTAGCATCAATCTCAGTCTTTCTGGAGAAAATACTGACACCACTTATCAAAGACACAAAATCATTTCTTTTAGACACATCCTCTTTTCTTAGGATAATTAAAGACATACCTCCACTTTCCAACGATACCATACTCGTGACATCCCAACTCTATATACGTGCATCCATCATGACAAAGGTATGGTGGCGGTTAAGAAACTATTAACATCGACAGACGAACATCCCTCTATCATTAAAGGGTTATTCTCATTTTAGACAAGGGGGGCATATCGCTAGGATATGCCCCCATTGTCTTATAGGTGCGGGTCCGCTGGGACCCGCACCTATATCCAGAACGGAGCCCCCGAAGTGAATGAGAGCGCACTGCGCATGCACAGCCGCCCTCCATTCATTTCTATGGGGCCGCCGAAAATAGCTGAGCGCTGGCTCGACTACTTCCGTCGGCTCCATAGAAATGAATGGGAGCGGTGGCCGCGCTGTGCTCCCATTCATTTCTATGAGTGTAGCGGGGAGCTGCGCCTGGTGGTGGCCGGACCTCCACGCGCAGCGCTCCCCGCTCCGTTCTGGATATAGGTGCGGGTCCCAGCGGTGGGACCCGCAACTATAAGACAATGGGGGCATATCCTAGCGATATGTCCCCATTGTCTAAGATGCGAATACCCCTTTAATCTATGCCTTGATCTCTTAAAATTAGTACTGGAGAATAACTTTTTTCTTTTCCAGGACGAATTTTATTTACAAAAACGGGGAACCGCGATGGGTTCGAACGTGGCCCCCCCATATGCAAATAGCCACATGGTCGACGTTACCTCTACACAAACACACTATTTACAACACATGTTGTCACCTGGAACCGCTACATCGACGATATTTTTTGCACATGGGAGGGGCCCCCTGAAGCCCTCATGGAGTTCCACAGATACATAAACTCCATCTATCCGGAATTAGAATTCACTATGACCCATAGCACTGTCTCCATCAACTTTTTGGACACTGTAGTAATAAAAAATCCGCAGGGTGTTCTGTACACAGACCTCTAACGCAAACCCACAGATCAGAACAATCTATTACACTATTCAAGCTGTCATCCACTTAACATCAAAAGATCCATTCCGAATTCCCAGTTTCAACGAATATACAAAATTGTCCAGGATACAAATATACAGGAGCACTAAAACTAAGACTAAAAGAAATGAAAAAACGATTCTTAGGTAGAGGTTACCCCGACAAAATACTTAACCCCACTCCCTTCGCAAAAAAAAAAAAAAAAAAATTACCACCACACCCAAACGCATCCTATTTGTACATACTTTTTATCCAAACATGCGAAAAATGGAAAACATACTTAAGGGACATTGGTACGTATTAAAACGGCATATCCGGACATACCGGAATTTAAAAACCCGATATTAATGTGCAACAGGCGGCCGAAGAGCCTAAAAGACCTTCTGGTCAAAACAGACGTAGGGACCGACCAGAGGATTAAAAGACAAACATTCCTTAACACACCTAAGAAAGGAACTTTGCCGTGCTTACATTGTGCACAGTGCACAATGTCCAAAGGGGTTCACAATTCTTTCACCCATGGTCAGGCAAACCATTTCCAATTCAAGAATATTTCAGTTGCGACTCCACGTTTGTCGCGTATTTACTAAAATGTCCCTGTGGTTTGCTCTATATAGGGGAAACAACACAATCAATCAGAAACAGGATCTGCCAACATAAATCAAACATCAGAAAACAGAATCTCCTACTCCCAGTACTGGCACACTTCGTCCATGCTAAACACAATATATCACAATTAAAATTTCAGGTCATTGAACACATCCCACCACAAAGACGAGGGGGCAACAGGATCAAACAACTGAAATTAAGGAAGGCATTCTGGATACACAAACTCAATACATTGGAACCAAGGGGGTTAAACCGTGATTACGAAATCCAACACTTGATATAGATACTAATTCCAAATACACTTAAAACGTAACATAGCAAGACAGATAAGTCATTATTTCCAACCGTAACTGCTTTTATGACATTGCAGACTTCATCCATCAACTCAACTGTAATCATTTTATTTCATGTATTATTTTTTCCACTGCAATTGTTTGTATGATGATCAATGACTTATTAACTCAAACTCCATCATATCACTTCCAGGCTCCCTGATGTCCGGGGGACCCATTGCCGATGCCGCAACTCCATCATGGGTATCCTTATCCTTAGTTTATTATTGTTCATTTATTATGTTGTCCAATTTCTCCCTTCTCCTGTCCTTCTTAGATACATCATGTGTCCTTATTTTCTCATCCGCTACTACTCCTTCCTGTAGTTGGAACGCATCAGTGTTCCACAGCTCTACTTCCGCTTGTTGACGCTCATGGTCACGTACCTGCGTCTCACCGCCCGGACTGAAAGCGACAGGAGACACCGCGCTTTATCAGAGCGGCCTCCCTGCTCCTCGCTCAGCGCACCTTTCACACAGCAGCAAGCGCTGCACTTCGACAGAGGCGCATCTTCTTTCATTTCTTCTCTAAAAGCGGCAACAGGTAAGCTGGTCCTCTGGGCAGATTTCAGCCATATTCCCAATATCCAGTATCCACAAGAGCCTACATTATTTTCCTTGACTTAACATGTAGCCTTCTCATTGATTTTGCTATGCCATCACAACTGAATTGAGACATGCAACGTTTAGATACATCGCTAAGGTTGTTGTTGTATTTTGATGTTTTGAAAAAAAAAAAAACATATTTTGATGATTGAAATCTCTATTTTTAATTTTATTTTTATTATTGTTGTACTTATCTCATTATTGTACTACTGTATCTACGATTGACTACAAAAGTGAACCCTGTTCTTCATTTATATACAGATATTTTGCATAAGTCTGCAGTACCTTTGATCTATTGGATCTTCATGTTCAAGATTCTAATATATATGTATGTTTCTTCTTGTATCAGAGTCTGAAGAAGGCCATTTTGGCCGAAACGTCACTCTGTATTGATATTGCCGCAACTGTACAAATAAAATAACCGAAAGCATAAAAAGAATTGGAGTCTATCTTATTTTGACCAACGGGGTGGGATCCCTACTCTGATTTGAATTCCCTAGAGTGCAACAAGACTTCAAATAAGCTTTACACAGATGCATTTTTGAACAGAATTAAATCTTGTTTTTGTACTGCCATTTTCTGACAGCCATATTTTTTTTTATTTTTTGGGCGATTGTCTTAGGTAGGGTATTAATTTCTGCGGGATGAGGTGACGGTTTGATTGGTACCATTTTGGGGTAAATCCGCCTTTTTGATGGCCTGCTATTACACTTTTTGTTAGGGAAGGTGACCAAAAAATGGCTGTTTTGGCACTGTTTTTTCTTACTGCGTTCACCTCGTGGGGTGGATCATGTGATATTTTTATAGAGCCGGTCGATACGGACGCGGCGATACCGAATATGTCTATCCAGGGGGCTGGATCTCACAGGCTCGCAGGGATGGCAGCCACGATGCCTAAGGAAGGCATCGGGCTGCTATCCAAGCCATCGGGTCCGCGTCACAGCCGCGCGGGGACCGGATGGCATCCCCTTCCCGCTCCACAGATCGTATGTGCCGCGGTCAGCGCTGACTGTGGCACATTGAGGGTTAATGTGCCGACATCGGTGTTTTCAGCGATGCCGGTGCATACAGCAGGGGTCCGGCTAATGGGCACAGCCGGTCCCCCGCAGCTGATCATCGCGCCGTAGCACTACGGCGCTGGGCGGGAAGTCACTTCCCGCAGCGCCGTACATGTACGGCGCTGGGCGGGAAGGGGTTAGAGTTTCAGTGTGGTTTTCCATTTTAAAAATCGCCTACCGAAGTAATTCACCAAAGTCATGCGTGAGTTTGTGAGTAACTAACTTCGTCTCATCGGAGCCAATATATTCTTAAACTGTACGGAGATGAATCTCCGTACGGTATTATTCCGAAGTTTTGAACGAGGCGACTTCGGATGAAGCATCTGAAGCTCGCTTCGCTCAACACTAGTCATCAATATCAAATCGTCAGGGGTCTGACTTCCGCTACCCCTGCTGATCAGCTGTTGGAAGAAATTGCAGCGGCCGCCTCACCGCTTAACAAGCACAGTGCCCTACATTGTATAGTAGCTGTGCTTGGTATTGCAGCTTAGCCCCACTGCGCCTGTGCGATGTGACCGGAAAATAAAACGCCATATATTTTTTAATTGGACAGTTTTCCGTAAAATGTACTTTGACCACTTCCAGACCGGGCCATTTACCCCCTTCCTGACCAGGCCTAATTTTGCAAATCTAACATGCGTCACTTCATGTGGTAATAACTTTGGATCGCTTTTACTTATCCAAGCCATTCTGAGATTGTTTTTTCATGCCACATTGTACTTCATGTTAATGGTAAATTTGAGTCAATATGTTTTACCTTTACTTATAAAAAAAAAAATCCAAACGTTAAACAAAATTTGAAAAAATTCACTGTTTTCTAAATTTGAATCTCTCTGCTTTTAAGACCGATAATGACGCCTCAAAATATTCATTAATTAATTCCCCATATGTATACTTTATGTTGGCATCATTTTGGTAGTGTAATTTTATTTTTTTAGGACGTTAGAAGGTTTAGAATTTTAGAAGCAATTTTTGAAATTTTCAAAAAAAAAATTCCAAAATCAACTTTTTTTAAGGACCAGTTCAGTTCTGAAGTCACTTTGGGGAGCTCACATAATAGAAACCACCCATAAAAAAACCCCATTTTATAAACTACACTCAAACTATTCAAAACTGGTTTAGAAATGTTGTTAACCCATTAAGTATTCCACAGGAATTAAGGCCGACACACGCGCAGTACAGGAAATAGCCGACACGCGCAGTAAAGGAAAGAGCTTTGATGGCAGTTCTCTTCTGTAATGCGAGCCTCTTTCCTATTCTGTGCCGGCTAATGAAGCGCATGGTGCCGCGCAAGATCTCAGGAGAAGTCAGGGCCATGCATGATGGCATTTACACTGCCTGGCCCTGTCAATTGAAGTACAGAGGGCACGGGAGTTGCAGAGAGAGCTGAGCCTCTAGAGATAATGGCAATGCCCCTGTTGCTCCTAGAGGCTCATTTGCATATAATAAAACATGTTTTTTCTAAATAATGTGGGCACATAAGAACATTGGACCAACACAGATGACTTCAGCTGCCAAGTGCACATGCAACAGGTCAGCCAGTTTCATAATTATAAATCTGCTGACAGATGTCCTTTAAATAACATGTCATTTTCTGATTAAGTCATCGAGATTTGGGAGTCTCGCTTGATTTCAGTAAACTCACCCTCTCACGCTCAAATTCCACCACTTCTGTCTCCCACTCCAGCGAGTCTGTATCAATAGCAGAGTCATGAGAACTGTGAGCTATGAGCTGTCGGAAACGGGCTTCTTTCTCAATCTGGTTATCCATCTTTTCTCTGGGGGGAGAGATTGGAGCACAATATCGTTAACAGTAGTAATTACAGAAAATGCAAGTTCATTAACCACATTTTACAAATGGCTTTAACATCACTCACAGTACAGAAAATAGAAATTAAATGGAAGATTCTTTTTATCTTGAGGCCAATTTTATTGTGTTCTTGCAAATGACCAAAATTCAAGTATATTTTTCTACTGTGTGAATGCTGTTTTGTAAAACCCTATTCACATTCATTATAATGTATTTCACTGTGGATTTTCGGTACACAAAATACTCAATCAAGTGGATTTGTTAAATACATATACCTGTACGTTTATGTTTTATAGCTGGTATCCTTTAGAAGGGTTGTTCATCTTCTGGGGGGGTTTCAGCAAAACTCAAATATCCCCCCAACCCCTATGGCCAGAGGGTAGCATACTTACCTGCTCCCCGCCACCGGGTCCAAGCTCCTTCACTCCCGACACCACTGCAGCACTCTGGTCCCCCCTGTTAACATCCGGTTGATTGGCCACAGCAGTGATCTGCCCCCCTTGCATCTAGTGACTAACTGACATAATCCAAGAGGGGCTGGTCACCGCTGCAGACAGCCCATTGGCTGCAGCGGTGTAAAGGCACATGTTGACAGAGTGGGGGACCCAATCACCACTGCAGTGTTGGGGTGGAGGGCAGAAGGACCTGAACCCATTGTCAGGGTGCAAGTAAGAATGCTTTCCTCCACAAATCGGGCCAGGAGTGAGAATCTGACGAAAGCGCCCCCCCATCCCCACCCCCACCCCAAGATGAACAACCCCTATTAAGGCTTACAGTTGTGATACTGGTGTGAAAGTCACTTTATAAAGAATAGTAAAACCTGAGCGTTATATTCAGCCCTAACATTCATTCCTAATAGAATTGTACAAGATAGCAACAATCAATGTCCATGTATCAGCATAAAGGAGAAAGTGGCAGTCTGAGTTGAATGTGCTCATGCCTGTGGCTTAACAACATCACAATCTGCCTTGTTGTGGATGAGCGCAGCTAGATGACATCACTAAGCACATCTGTCTGCCAACTCCACAATGCAGGCATAGACGAGAAGATGGGATACAGAAGATAGGTGTGTTTTTTATTTTTACCCCACCAGTGATTTATAAAAGTATAAAGTGGGCCCAGAACACTTTAATTAGCTTATTATCTAAATCCAAATTTCTGCACATTTTTAAAAATGTACCATACCATGGATTTGGTATACTAGGCAAAGGATGGCACTGACCATTTCACTATATGGGACCTATAAAATTGCAATGGAATCCCTGCTTGTGACAACCTCTGCAGCCAGCACTAGAGAAGACAAAGTTGGATAACACGTGTTGTGTTCCAGTGGCCATCTCATTATATCCTGGACATAAATTCAGAATGGGGTAGGGTAGCGAATACCTTCATGAACGTGGCCAGAGAACTGTATGTGGCCTTGGAGCGTGGCCTCCCTGTGTCTATAATATAATTAAAATGCCTACAGAGAATATGGCTCTCATTCTGTACATTTCTGAAGAATCTCCTTAGATTACTCTGCAAGGCATTTTTAAAATCTGACATTATGCAGTACAAATATCCATCTTGTGTTCACACGTTTATTGTGAATGGCCCTGAGATTTATACACACACCATAAATATAGCCACAGGAAAACAATCAAAAATTCAAGATTTCAAATTCCATTTATACATTCCAGTAAAGTACAGATTTTACTGTAGTATTAATAGAAACAAAAAGGAGATTTTTGGGATACTCACCTGTAAAAATCTCTTTCTTGCAGAGCTCACTGGGGGATATAGGGGTATACTGTGGGTATTTCTGCTGCCACTAGGAGGCGGACACTAAGCCAAAAAAGTGTTAGCTCCTCCTGCCAGCTATACACCTCAAAGCTTGTAAGGAGGAGATGCCTGATCAAGTCTCTTGTGGAGGTGTGGGAAAATAGCACCCCAAGGAGGGGAAGTGGTGGGATGGTGTTCAGTTCCGGCATGCTTGTTTGGTAGTCTGTTCTGGGAATGGTCCTAGGATGTGGGTGTTGGGAACGTGGGACCGGGATGAGAGTGTCTGATCAACTACTTAGTTCATCAAGGCAAGCTTGTTGTTAGACACTTTAAAGAGGTCAGCTATGGACGTAGACAAGGACTGGACCCATTCCAGTTCCATTCGGTAAGAGAGGACAAGTAACGGCTCCTAGAGAAGTGAAGCGGAGGATAACCTAGGAGCACAGCATGCATAGCAAATAAGTTCTGACTGCGGGGGACGGATGCTGGATAGAGAAAATCATGTGGATTCTGACATGGCCGGCTAAGTAAAAGAGGATGTGGCAACTGGCTATTTCGGGGGAAAGAGGGGGTTGGCAAGGGAGGAAACAGAAGAACATAAAAGGCACCATCCTACCAGTGAGTAAGTATTAGAAGTATCAGAAGACCTGGAAATGCCAGAAGACAAACTGCTTGCAGATGTACTACTAAAGATGTACTACTTTTTGCCCCTTTATTATTATTATTTTGCACATTTGGATAATAACTAAAAGTAGCATTACAGAAGCATTTCAAGTAGTTGTCCCACAAAACATGTTCATCATCCATCCACAGGTATCCATCCACAAAGAATGCATGGCTTGTACAGAGGACTCAGGACTCCTGTTCTAGTGATTGATAAGGGTCCCAGCAGTGGAGACCTGGGTGATCAGACATTTATCACCTATCCTGCTCCTGTGGAGAAGTTATAAATGTCCATCAGGTGATAAGACACATAAAGGGCGCAAGGTTCTGTTTAATTTTCAGTGTCTGCGCAAAGAGCCAATTTCCTTCCCTGCGCAGGCGCCGACTCCCAGGAATGAGCCTCTGACACAAAGTACACTAAAGATCATCTCACCGAAGGAGGACAGAGGCCCGGCTAGCTTGACTTGGGAGTGTCAAAACCACTGCCCCTTTGACCTCACACAGCCAATTTGTATATGCCGCCTACGATGAATAAAGTTGTTTTTTGGCAAAGTTTTCTATTGGATGAAACAGGCAAAGATATTGCTGGAGACATATGGGGTCTTTTATCAAACTGGTGTAAAGTAGAACTGGCTTTCATTTTCCAAAGGAGCTGTCAAAAATGAAAGGTGGAATCTGACTGGTTGCTATGGGCAACTAAGCCAGCTCTACTTTACACCAGTTTGATAAATGACCCTAATAATGACTATAACTGTGAGGTACTGCAGCATTATGGTGATGTCAGGTTCCCTTTAAATAGAAGTTTAACGCAGAAGAACAATTATTTGTTTGTTCATCATTAGGTTTAGTTGTAGCTACAAATGTACATTGTTTAGCAGACAGACTACTAATTTGCAACTACTAAACTTACTTCAATTCCTTCAGTTCACGTGTAGCATCATTCTTCTGCTTACGCATATCATCTAGGTTTCGCAATGCCTCTGCTAGTTCACTAACTGCACGGTCCCGTTCTCTGCGTAAATTATCACACAGGGTCCTGACAGAATAAAAAACAAGAATCAAAGACATATGTTCAAGCTGTTTGAACATAATGATCTTACATATGTGGATATATCAACCTACCAAACACACCAATAACCCCATAGAATGAGAGCCATTCAATATATAAAACAGTATGAATGTTTATTGAAAAATATATACAAATAACTTAAATGGAAGATTAAAGGGCAAGACAGAACATAGCCCCCCTAACCACATGTTTTTGGTATCCTTGACACTAGGGACTATTTTCCTGTTTACATCCCAGATAAATTTCTTTTTGTCTCTTCAATCTTGATTTTTAATTTGAATTTTTATTCATTGGGCATATATATATATATATATATATATATATATATATATATATTGGTCCAGGTTGTTTGCCTTGTATATCTCATTTGTAGCAGTTGGTGGGGCTATGTTCCATCTTGCCCCTGTAAGTTATTTGTATTTATTTATCAATGAACATTCATATTTTTTTAGATATCGGGTGTCTCTCATTCTATAGGGTTATTGGTGTGTTTGGTAGGTTGATAGTTTAGCTAGGCTAGGCCCCTTTAATTGATTGTTATGTTTGGAGGTGTACATTGGTAACACATGTGGATATACACAGAACCTAAATACCAGACAACATAAATAGTTATCCTATATAAAATGTATAAATCAAATGTAAGTCACTCACCGGATACTCTCTCTCTCAGCTACAATCTTGTCCCTCTCCTGGAAAGCCCAATCTCGACGACACTTGGCTACCTCAGCTTCCTGCGTGGCTTCTTTCAGTTCATGGGTCATTGCTTCATACTGTTTTCTCAACACCTCTATTTCTTTGTTGGCTCTTTCCATATCCAGAGTTGCAGAATCCTGAATCTGAAATTTGTAAAAGGCCATAATGTCATTTCAAAGGTGATCAAGTATTTATACCCCTATCTATCATTGCTTATGTAGGGCCAACAGAATCTGCAGCAGTGTGTGCAGATTGTCCTAGCTCACGGCTGCCCCGGTCCCCATTGAAGCTCAAAGTCTACTTTCCTACCTTTTTTAAATGCAAACATACATACTAGGGCAACCCAAAAGTATTTCATCTATTTGTATTATTTTTGGAGGAAGCCATGCTAACACAGGGCAGAAAATGCAAACTGCATGGAGATATTGTCCCTGATCTGATTTTAACCAAGGATCCCTTAACTACAAGGCAATAGTCCCATTCACTGAGCAACCATGCTATTTGTCATTCCATTACATGTCATAAAGGGCTACATAGAGTTGCAAAACCCTTTGGCAACGTTCCCACATTTCTATTACTGACACAATGCCACTGGTTTAAACAGAACTGTATTCAGAAAGTGGTTGAATGTTCTTTCCTTGTGGTTTTACTTTAAAACGTACTCCACAAAAATTTCTGTACTATTGCACACTCCAGTTTAAAGAGCATTTGTTGTGAGAATCAACCCTATCGACCAAGCATAATGCCTGGTGGGGTAGATTCTGATGAGTTAAATGATACCTTATTTATGTGCCTCTATTCTGCATTTCCTAAAAGAGATGACTTTTTATGATAAGTAAATTATGTCTATGGTGCACGGAGGGGCTCCTGTATCCTGCACCTCTTATCACTCCCCAGCCATCTAGATTGACAGGATCAGGGTTCTCGCTTCTAATAAGCTGACTGGGCAGGCCCTTTTATTTTTGGTGAACAAATTTCAAGGTGTATGCAGTTCGCAATCTTAGGCAGGGTGCTGCCTATCCTTAAAGAAGCACCCCCATCATTTTTTTTCCTCGCTAAACCTAAAGATAGCTTTACAAGTATGTCAAAACAGTTATTACTGTTGCTTCATCCCTGCTACAATTCTCTTTTCTGCTTTTCCTGTACTAGTTTGTCATCTTTATCTGTCTTTTCTCTCTACTATATTCATTAAAATGGCTGCTACTGTGTCAAAATTCCTTGCCATGTTGTTGCAGTCTTGCCTACAGGTCCCAGAATACTGATGTCGTAAGGGGCAGTGTAAATGAGGGTGGGCGTTTCCACCCACTGATCCTCCTCCTGGCAGTCTGTATTGTCATTGTCCTGACAGGACCTTATGATGTCACTCGGTCATGTGACCCGTTTTCAGGCATCAAAGCACCTATTTGATTGAATTAACCCCTAAAAGGGATTGTCCAAGTTCAGAGCTGAAACCTGGACATATCCCCTTCTTCACTCAGGAAGCCCCTCTGCCATGAGCATCAGAGCATGAAATGCCCTTCCCTGCGTTGTATTGCAAAGGGCAAAGGTTTTTTTTGTTTACATTTTTACACTGCTAGGCGGAGGCTTCCACCTAGCAGTGTTTCTGGTGATGTCACCGTCACTGATAGGTGGGCTTTAGCCATTTTACAGGCTAGAACAGTGCTAAAGCCCACCCATGAGTACTGGTGACATCACTGGGCTCACTTCTAGGCAAAAAACTTTGCCTAGCTTACCCATTGAGAGCCCGGTACGTCACCGGATCTCCATAAAAAGTCCTTGCCCTGCTCAATTCTGGGCAAGAAGGAAAAACGCGCTTCAAATGAAAACGCAGGCCAGTTATATAAATGCTGAATGAAGACTGAACCAAATGTGAGGAGCATGCAGAGATGCAACATGGAATAAAATCAACCTGTACACAGAAACTTGGCAAGTACCTGTCTAGCTTGATAGTACTCTCTTAGTAGGTGGTCCCTCTGTATGATGGCCTCTGTCCGCTCCTTCCTTGCCACATCCCGTTCTTCCTTTACAGTCTCAATGTCTTTACAGGCTTGGTCCAGTTCCTTTTGAGCTTCTGCTTTGTCCTTAACTTCATGACAGTACTTCTCTAAGAGCTCATTCCTTTCAAAAATGGCTCTATCCCGTTCCACAAGGGCAGAGTTTAGCTCCTGTTTAAGAGAAGTTTTTGTATAAGCTTTTGCTTTAAAGGGATTTCTAAGTGTTTATACTGATGACTTATTCTCAGGATAGGTAATTACTATCTGATTGGTGGAGGTCCGACACCCTCTTCGATCAGATGTATAAGTGCAACCACACAGATATAGAATGAAAATTTACATTTACGGAAATGATACAGAATGAAAAGACCTGAAAATACAGGCCACAGTTCAGCTGGAACTACATCTAATATAATGCTTAAACGACAACTGAGATGCAATAATTTTATGGAAAGCTGTAGAAATTATAACAAATATTTTTGTATGCATAAAGGAAAGTATTAACCCCTTCAGTACCGGGCCACTTTTCACCTTAAATCCCAGGCCTATTTTTGTAAATCTGATGTGTCACTTTATGTGTTAACAGTTTTACGAGATTGTACTTCATGACAGTGGTAAATTTGAGTCGATTTCTAAATTTGAATTTCTCTACTTTTAAGACAGATAGTAATACCTGATAAAATGGTTATCAATCAACATTCCTCATATGTCTGCTTTATGTTGGCATCATTTTGTAAATGTCATTTTATTTTTTTAGAACATTAGTAGGCTTAGAAGTTTAGAAGCAATTTTTCAAATTTTCAACAACATTTCCAGAACCATTTTTTTAAGCACCAATTCACTTACAAAGTGATTTGAGGGGCTTGCATAGTGGAAACCACCCATTTCAGAAACTACACCCCTCAAATTATTCAAAACTGATGTTACAAACTGTTAACCCTTGAGGTGTTCCACAAGAATTAAAGGAATATGGAGGTGAAATTTCAAAATTTCACTTTTTTTGATACTGCAGTTTACAGAAATACCCCCGGTAAACTGCTCTATGTGCACGTGGCAGTGGTCAGAAGGAAAACAGGCCCATATGGATTTTGGAGGCAGATTTTGCTAAAATGGTTTTAAGGCACCATTTTATATTTGAAGAAACCCTGAAAGGGGCGGATTGGCCATAGACCTTACAGGGAAATTTCCCGGTGGGCCGTTGCCCCAGGGGCCCACCCAAGTCCTCCTCTCTGCTGATGAGCTCTCAACAGTAATTAACGCTGTGAGAATCAGGTACTCCTGTACCCAGCCAGTGATTGCACATGCCCTCCTGAATTCAACTGCTGTGGCCCGCACCTCACCTCCTAAGTCCCCTGCTCCATAGACAACTGGAGGAGGAGGACAGAAGATGGTAGCTATTGATGGCCACCACACAGGGCCAGCTTTTGGGGCAGTATATTGTGCTACACTGTGTTATTTGGTTCTGTTGGGATGGTATTTTGAACGATGGTATTGTTGACCCCGCCTACTTGTGTTGCCTCAGCTTCTGTCAATATGAACCTGCCTACAAAATGGGGACACTTATTTTTTTCCCAGGGCCACTTTAAGTTCCCAGTGTGTCTTGACCCTGACGTACCGCTACAGTGGAAACCCTCAAAAAGTGACCCCATTTTGGAAACTACACCCTTCAAAGAATATATTAAAGGGGGTACTGATCCCTTTGACCCCCTAAGCGTTTTACGGAATTTGGAAACACTTGGCTGTGAAAATGAAAAGTTTAGTTTCTCCCAATAAAATGTTGCTTTAGCCCCAATTTTTTTCATTTTCACAAGGGGCAACGGGAGAAAAAGCACCCCATAATTTGTTACCCATTTTCTCCTGAATACGGCAACACCCCATATGTGGTAGTAAACTGCTGCGGGGGCACATGGCACAATTCAGAACGGAAGGAGCGCCTGTACGGCGCTGGTATCTTATGGGTTAAAGGGTTTTTCCGAGTGTTGTATACTGTTGACCTATTCCTCAGGACAGGTCCTCAGTATCTAACCGGTAGGGGCCTAACTCCTAGCACACCGTACCGTACACCGCCGTACATTGTATAGCAGCTATGCTTGTTATAGCAGCTCAGCCCCATTCACTTGGATAGGACGGAGCTGTGCCTAGGTCATGTGACCGATGAACGCGACATCTCTGGCTTAGGGTAAGCTGTGAGGAGGACATGGTACTCAATTGAGAGCCGCAGTCTCTTCAAGCAGCTGATCAGCAGGGGTGTCAGGAGTCGGACCCCCACTGATGAGATACTGATGACTTATCCAGGGGATAGCTCAACAGTATAAAACACTCATAAAACCCCTTTAGTACCATTTCCTTTATGCATAGAGAAATATTTAATATTATTTCTACAGTTATCCATAAAATTAGTACATTTCTGTAGTAGTTTCAGCATTATATTAGACGTGATGAAATGTGTGGCCTGCGTGGTCTTTTCCTTCTCTACAATGTCCGTAAATGTACATTTCCACTCTGTAACTGTGCTTGCACGGATACTGATGTGGAACTGTGAAATGTGCTTTTATCAATCAATATCTTCCATTGTTGATCTTCCTCTTCCCAAACACTTGCTCAACCGACATCTATCTCCCCTGAAACCCCCATACATAATCTATGCTCAAATGGCTGATCATGCATGTGCTTTTAATAGGGAATGCCTCATGTTTTTCTCTTCTGTCATCTGATGTTTGGGGAAGAGTCAGGAGGCCCCCATACACACACATTAGACCACAGTCTTGCTTAGATCGCCAGGTGTGAACAACATATACGAGTATGGCCATCTTTACACACAGGCAGAGGTAAAAAGATTGCAGCTTCCCGCCACCTCCTCTCCCTCTTCTATGTCTCCAGTTGTATTAATAAAGACAAGCATATTACTGGGTGGGGAAAATTCATGAAGCTTTAAAGACAGCCTGCAAGCCAGGAACAGCAAACTGAGAGGTGGGGAACATGCCATTAGCTTTATATACTGTAAGCACATATACTACTGTTTTTGCTCTTTAATTGTCGGCTAATCACGGCCACCTCTAAACATGCCCTGTCGTCCCTCCATAGCACACCATATACTCTCCTGTTTGGCTTATATGCAGAAATACCTGTCTAAGAGCTTCCATCTCCTCACTTGCAACTCTCTTCTCGCTTGATGTATTTTTTAGCCTTCCTTGTGCTAATTCAAGTTCAGTTTGCATTTTGTCCATCTCCTTAATGACTTGGTCTCGCTCACTCATAATTAAACGATACTCATTAAATACAGAGTCTCTCTCTTCTTTGTACTTTTCAGCATCTTTCACAGCTTTAAGCTGCATGGTTTTAAAACGTGTGGCCTCTGCCTGAAGCCGTTCCATCTCTCTTTGTAGCTCCTTGTTCTGTAAGGTTGCCTTATTTAACTCCTGCTGGATGGAATCGTACCTGTGTAAATTAGAAAAGCCATGTCAACTATGTAGTTAAAGGGAACCTGTCATCTCTGAAACACCCCCTGAACTAGAGTAAGCGGTGTATAGTGTAAATGATGCTGAATCCGAATATGTAAGTTTTATCTTCATACTCACTTCCATTCCGACGTTGTGCTCCCACAAACCAGCAGTAAAATGCACTCAGTGGACTCCAGTGCTCACTCACATAATGGAGAGGACTCAAAGAAGAGTCCTCTCAGTGCATTTTACTGCTGGTTTGTGGGAGCACAGCGTCAGAATGGAAGTGAGTATGAAGATAAAACTTAAATATTCGGATTCAGCATCACTTACACTATACACCACTTACTCTAGTTTAGGGGGTGTTTCTGAGATGACAGGTTCCCTTTAAGTAAGTCGGCATAAAACACCAGAATATTAACGTAAAACCCATTCTTTCTGTTTTTATCTAAAATATTCTTATTAAGATTTAAAGCAGATGATAGAACAAGCATAGATATAGGTTTCTTTACTATATTTTGCAGACATTTGAATCATGAAAGACAAAAACAAATGCAGAAACAGACGGCCTTATATTGGATGCCATATTAACAATAAAGACCTGAACTATTAACTGTTAACATAGTTCCCTAAAGGCAGAGGAAAGGTTGGGGATGTAGTAGCTCCTAAGAATGACGTGAAAACCAAGTATTTAATATATTTAGCTAGTGTCAGTTGAAAGTCTGAAAAGGGTAAGGTTAGGACACATTGTTGTGGGCTCGAAAACTCAACCATGGGTTCGAAAATTGCTTTGTTTGCGAATCTCCCAGCTCAAGAGTTCTTCCATCCTACAAAAAGAACCAATTTTAGTAAACCATTCCCCTATGTCCGGTGGTTGTGATGACCTCTGGTGAAGGGGGATAAGCAGCTTAGCTGCAGTAAGAAGGTGTGTCAAAAGATCATGCCGTTCAGGATGATAAGCGCCACAAGGCAACCACAGCAAAATGAGTGCAGGGGTTAATGAGATATGATGAGCAGTAATTTACTTACACAGAGATTTAATCCTCCTCCAATAAGGCTGGATAAGTGGACATGACCACCAGATATGAAATAATAATTCAGAAGATGCACTACACCTCCAACAGATGTTGGGGACGATTTGGGAAGATCTTATGAAGGAACTCTAGGGTCCTGTATTTTCACACCGCTGGAAAAACCATGCGAGTGCATCAAGACCAACAATGTCTCCTCCTTAGACACAATAGAGTCAAGTTCTTTTTCCCAAGCCAATAGCCGGTGTTTTATCAATAAGTAATCCTGCGTATATTTTAGAGATAATAACTGTTGGAGGGTGAGGTAATAAAAGGTATTGCTCAAGCTATGTGAAATGTATAGGAAAGACAGTTTTTTGTACTCCATCTCATCTAATAAGGTGCAAAGGTCTGGGATCTGCTCCCTACAAGACTTCCACCAAGGGACGAGTGGAGAATTTGTCCCATAATGGACGGGAGCATGGACAATAGGGTCAGAGATGAGAAGTTACGTAAACCCATTCTTTGTCAACACATACTCTATATATAGTGGCATCTCCACTTTTGTCTGCTGACAGTATCCATTTAGATATCAGCAGATTTCTGGTGATGCCAAGAGGTCCCAATGGTTTAAAATAATTTATGGCCTGTTGATGTCATACACAATGGCGTCCTATTTCAGATGCATAAGAAGACTATTACCTTCTCATAGAGGAGGAATATTGGTGCTGCAGATGCATAGCACTATCCCTTTGCTTCAGCAATCCCTCCAGTTGCTTCTGAAGGCTTCTCTTTTCTTCCTCACTCTGCTCCAGCCGCCCTAAATCCAAATTGTGACTAGAGACTTTCTCATTGTACTGTCTATGTAGGGAATCATAATCCTTTTTCACAATTTCCAGCTTGTCTAAGGCAGTGTCGTATAACTTGTTAATTAGCTCTGAAGAACCGTTCTGTTTAACAACCTACCGTGTATAGAAAAAGATTGGAATTTAATGCAGAACAGACACAATAAGCAGTAATATAATAACAGGTAAATTTCATACATTTTTATGACTTCATGCTCCAGGAGTTGCGTTATACGGCAAACAACGTATTTCTGTGTACTGTATATTTATGCTGTATTTTCTGTATGCACCACTAGATGGGGCTGGTGTCACCCGCTATATAAATAAAGGAGTCTGAACATCCTAGAGTAACTATTCTAAGCTAGTCAGTTAAACCAGTCCAAACTAGAGAGGGAATTAATCTGTTCAGTGTCCAGCCAGGAACCAGGACACAAGCAAAATGAGGAAGCTGACATTCAAGCTCAATTTGGATCTGGATCCATCCATGGTAGAGCCAGAACATTTCCAGAAGGCAGACTAGATGCAAGGGAGAGGTGTTGGGAAAGACCAGGAGAGATGACCAGTCTTAAAAGGACTTACTGACTCAACGGCAGCCAAGTTCAGAAGAAACCTTTATTTTAGTATAATTTTTATTTTAGTATTTTAAAATGTTTATAGCCTGGAAAATGTTAAAAAAAATAGTCTCATCTTTTTTCACTAGCACAAAATATTGATATTTGATATTGGGGAAAGTTATGGTTGCCAGAATCTACAATGTGACTTTTTTTATTTTCTTTTACTTTACACTTTGTGCTCCCTATAAGGACCTATAAGACCTCTGGGAAGCACCAAGATCAGTGCAAGAAGAAGAATTTCTGCTGGATTCTGACTTTTATATACAGGGCTCATTGAGAATTATGTATGCCAAGATGGAAAAGCCAGGGACAAAAAAAAAAAAAAAAAGTACCTTGCCATATGGGGAGCCATCATAAACAGTGGGCTCCTTGCTACCATCTCAGCAGAGATAGGCATGGACCGCCGAGACATTTCTAGATCATGGGCAACTCAGAAGAGGTTAAAAGGAGTTGTCCGAGATACAGTAATTAGATAATGTTAATGTTTTAATTTTTGTGTTTTTTCCTCTCTGAACTCAAGACCCATATATTTTCTACTTTTCTTTTCACATGGCCATATGAAGGTTGTTGTTTTTTGTTTTTGCAGGACTAGTATTTTTTAATTGCAACATTTATAATTTACCGTATCTTGCATTGAAAAAGTTGAAAACATTTAAAAAAAAAAAAAAAAAAAAACACAAGGTTTTTAATTTTCATTTTTACAGCATTCACTATATGCTCAAAATGACATGACAAGCTTGGGGCTCAAGCACACAAACATTTTTGCTCCACATCCGATCCGCATTTTTTGCGGGTCGGATGCGACCTTTTCACTTCAACGGGACCACAAAAGATGCTGACAGCACACCATGTGCTGTACACATCTGTATGCCCTTATTCAGCGAGTCATTATGACTGTTGTGATATCAAATTTACATAGTTTTTGTTTTGTTTTACTACATTGCAAAAGACCAGCATAAAATGTTGTTTTTTGTAAATGACTCCCAATGACTCATTTTGATACTTCAAATAAATACAAGTAAAGGTTACCAGTTGCTGTTGTCTGCGCAGTTCAGAGATCTCCTTCTGATCTACATCATGCATTCTTTTCAGATCCTGGCAGGACTGCTGAAGATGGGTGAACTCTCTCTGTAGTTGAGCATGTTTCCTGCGCAGACTCTCACTATCCTCTTGCAGCTGCGTTTGGTCACTTAAAACACGGCTGTGAAGAGTACTAAAAAGGGACAAAAAATATTGCAAAAGAAGAATTTCAACTGTGATATCAGATGTACAATTGCTAGAACTAGAGGATAATTATTTGGAAACCATCGTTGTCATCCTTTTACTTCTGATCAGTACATACATTTTGTCCTAAAATAAATTGCAACCCAAAAAGAAGAAAACAGTCTCAACTAGTGGCTGTTTAAATGGCCGTGTAAGACCATTATTGCTGGGAGAGATGGAGCTGCATGCAGTCAGAGAGAACAGAGAGCCAAACTCCATCACCATGGCCAATTTTGTAGTCACCATGGCAACCAGATTATTTTCAACCCCGTTTTAAAGGAGTCCAAAGTTGACTTACAGGATAGATACAGTGCCTTGCGAAAGTATTCGGCCCCCTGGAACTTTTCAACCTTTTGCCACATTTCAGGCTTCAAACAAAACAATATAACATTTTAAATTTTTGGTGAAGAATCAACAACAAGTGGGTCACAATTGTGAAGTGGAAGGAAATTTATTGGATCATTTAAACTTTTTTTGTAATAATAAAACTGAAAAGTGGGGCGTGCAAAATTATTCAGCCCCCTTGCATTAATACTTTGTTGTGCCACCTTTTGCTGTGATTACAGCTGCAAGTCGCTTGGGGTATGTCTCTATCAGTTTTGCACATCTAGAGACTGAAATTCTTGCCCATTCTTCCTTGCAAAACAGCTCGAGCTCTTTGAGGTTGGATGGAGAGCGTTTGTGAACAGCAGTTTTCAGCTCTTTCCACATATTCTCAATTGGATTCAGGTCTGGACTTTGACTTGGCCATTCTAAGACCTGGATACGTTTATTTTTGAACCATTCCATTGTAGATTTTGCTTTATGTTTGGGATCATTGTCTTGTTGGAAGATAAATCTCCGTCCTAGTCTCAGCTCTTTTGCAGACTCCAACAGGTTTTCATCCAGAATGGTCCTGTATTTGGCTCCATTCATCTCCCCATCAATTTTAACCATCTTCCCTGTCCCTGCTGATGAAAAGCAGGCCCAAACCATGATGCTGCACCACCATGTTTGACAGTGGGGATGGTGTGTTCAGGGTGATGAGCTGTGTTGCTTTTACACCAAACATATCGTTTTGCATTGTTTCCAAAAAGTTTGATTTTGGTTTCATCTGACCAGAGCACCTTCTTCCACATGTTTGGTGCGTCTCCCAGGCGGCTTGTGGCAAACTGTAAACCAGACTTTTTATGGATATCTTTGAGAAATGGCTTTCTTCTTGCCACTCTTCCATAAAGGCCAGATTTGTGAAGTGTTCGACTGATTGTTGTCCTATGGACAGACTCTCCCACCTCAGCTGTAGATATCTGCAGTTCATCCAGAGTGATCATCGGCCTCTTGGCTACATCTCTGATCAGTCTTCTCCTTGTTTGAGATGAAAGTTTAGAGGGACGGCCGGGTCTTGGTAGATTTGCAGTGGTCTGATATTCCTTCCATTTCAATATGATCGCTTGCACAATGCTCCTTGGGATGTTTAAAGCTTGGGAAATCTTTTGGTATCCAAATCCAGCTTTAAACATCTCCACAACAGTATCACGGACCTGCCTGGTGTGTTCCTTGGTCTTCATGATGCAGAACCCTGAGACTATCACAGAGGAGGTGCATTTATACAGAGACTTGATTACACACAGGTGGATTCTATTTATCTTCATCAGTCATTTAGGACAACATTGGATCATTCAGAGATTCTTGCTCTGACTTTGGGCTTGCTTTGTAAGTGGGCTGTGTATAAGTGGAGTTAAAAAACCGGAGTTCTGGTACTGAGTGTGAATTTGTGGGAGTGACTGCAAATAACTGTCTATAGTTTATTGCAAAGTTCTTTGTTTGTTTAGTGCTTGTATTTGGTTGCATTTGGTAATACCATTTAAACCCATTTTTTTTTCTCTGCTGTGTACCTGGTGAAGGGGAGTGGTTAGCAATCCCAGGTGCTATAAATTACATAGCTAAACTCTTATAGAGCTTGCTCTGACTTTGGGCTTGCTTTGTAAGTGGGCTGTGTATAAGTGGAGTTAAAAAACCGGAGTTTAAGACCAGGAGCAAAAAGTAAGGTTGGAGTGATTTTCCTTGTGTGTTAACTTGATTTGTAGTCCTCCAGCTACAGCAAACCCTAATCATATATTTACTGTTTTTTTTCTGTACTGTATATCCCCATCTAGCAGGTGCTCCATGGACAATGCTACTAAGTGTGTGTCCTGTGCAATGTATGCATGCCTTGAAGAACCATTCGAGGGTGAATACATTTGCACTAGATGCAATCACGTTGCATATTTGGAAGCCCGGATCTTGGATCTAAATAAGCAGCTTGGCATACTTAGGGGCATTGAACACCTGGAGAGAGGCTTAGACCTCACAGTGCAGGCACTGGCTGGGGTCAGTGAAGAGGAGGAGGGAGGAGATGGGCAAGAGCAGGACTATCAGGTCAGCAGTTGGGTTAATGTAGTAAGGAGGGGTAGAGGGAAAAGTGCCAGGGAGGCTAGTCCTGAGCTGGAACACCCTAGTAAATATGCCTGTTTGGCTGATATTAGGGATGAAAGCCTAGGACCAGCGACACTGCAGCAGGGCATTTCTCCTAGTAACCAGGAGGATGACCGCTGCAGGAAGGATGGGAAAAGGAGAGCAGCAAAGGCCAGACAGATGCTGGTGGTAGGGGACTCTATAATTAGGCGGACAGACAGGGTCATCTGTCGCCGAGACCGTGAATGCCGAACAGTGTGTTGTCTCCCGGGTGCTCGGGTTCGGCATATCGCGGATCGGATTGACAGATTGCTGGGTGGGGCTGGGGAAGACCCGGCGGTCATGGTACACATTGGCACCAATGACAAAGTCAGGGGGAGATGGAAGGTCCTTAAAAATGATTTTAGGGAACTAGGAGAGAAGCTCAAGTCCAGGACCTCCAAGGTAGTGTTTTCAGAAATACTACCAGTGCCACGAGCGTCACTAGAGAGACAACGGGAGATTAGGGAGTTAAATAAGTGGCTCAGAGGCTGGTGCAGGAAGGAAGGGTTTGGGTTCATGGAGAACTGGGCCGACTTCTCTGTCGGCTACAGACTCTACAGTAGGGACGGGCTGCACCTTAATGGGGAGGGTGCAACTGCCCTGGGGGAAAAAATGGTTAGACGGCTGGAGGAGCTTTTAAACTAGGATCTGGGGGGAGGGTGGGGGTAATACTAATAAGGGGGTAGATAGTGTAGATAGAGAGTGGGTCACAGTCGGGGAGAGTGGGGGGTTAGTGGGGGTTGGGATTAGTGAGGAATGTAGGGAGAATATTGCGGAAAACATCAACCAAAGTAACCCAAAAACCCCGGATATTCACTTCACAGGTAATAGTAATTTAAAAAGGGGGGTAAAAAATATACATAGACCTCTAAAGTGTATGTACACTAATGCCAGAAGCCTGACTAATAAAATTGGTGAACTGGAATTAGTGATGTGTGAGGAGGACTATGACATAGTGGGAATAACTGAGACATGGCTGGATGATACCTATGACTGGGCAGTTAACGTACATGGTTACAGTCTTTTTAGAAAGGATCGCCAAAACCGGAGAGGGGGAGGGGTCTGCCTTTATGTAAAGTCCTGTCTAAAGCCCACACTGCGGGAAGATATAAGTGAGGGACATGAAGATGTGGAGTCACGGTGGGTAGAAATAAATGGAGCCAAAAACAATAATAAAATACTAATCGGAGTTTATTATAAACCCCCTAGTATACCAGAGCCCATAGAAAATCTACTTCTAAACGAAATAGACGAGGTGGCAAATCATAATGAGGTCGTTATTATGGGGGATTTCAACTACCCAGATATAGACTGGAAAACTGAAACCTGTATATCTCATAAAGGAAACAGGTTCTTGGAAATAACCAAAGACAATTACCTTTCCCAACTGGTTCAGGACCCGACTAGAGGGACGGCCATACTGGACTTAGTATTAACCAATAGACCTGACAAAACAACAGATGTGCAGGTCGGGGGACTCCTAGGAAATAGTGACCATAATATAATAACCTTCCAATTGTCATTCAAAAGAGCGTTTCTTCAGGGAGGAACAAAAATACCTAACTTCAAAAAAGCTAAATTTAGCCAACTAAGAGAGGCCATAGGCCTAACTAACTGGGACAAAGTCCTCAAAATAAAAATACAGCCACAAAATGGGATATTTTTAAAAGCATCCTAATATCTAATTGTGAGAGGTACATACCTTATGGGAATAAAAGGTTAAGGAACAAGAAAAAACCAATGTGGATAAACAGAACTGTAAAGAAAGCAATAAATGATAAACAGAAAGCATTTAAATCACTAAAACAGGAGGGGAGCGAGGAAGCATTGAAAAACTACAAGGAAAAAAATAGAATATGTAAAAGACAAATAAAAACAGCCAAACTAGAGACCGAGAGATTAATCGCCAAAGAAAGTAAAACTAACCCTAAAATGTTCTTTAATTATATAAATGGTAAAAAGTATAAACCTGAAGGTGTTGGCCCCTTACAGAGTAATGAGGGGGGAGTTGCAGAGAGCGATGAGGAGAAAGCAAAGCTACTAAATATCTTTTTCTCCACTGTATTCACTGAGGAAAATGAACTGTCAGATGAAATGCAGAATATAAAAGTAAATTCCCCATTAAAAGTGCCCTGTCTGACCCAGGAAGAAGTAGAGCTACGTCTTAAAAAGATTAAAATAGACAAATCGCCAGGACCGGATGGCATACACCCCCGTATCCTAAGAGAATTAAGTAATGTCATCGCTAGACCCTTATTTCTGATATTTAAGGACTCTATACTGACAGGGAGTGTTCCACAGGATTGGCGCATAGCAAATGTGGTGCCAATATTCAAAAAGGGTCCAAAAACAGAGCCTGGGAACTATAGGCCGGTAAGTTTAACATCTGTCGTGGGTAAACTGTTTGAGGGTTTTCTAAGAGATGCTATCTTGGAGTACCTCAATGAAAATAAGCAAATTACTCCATATCAGCATGGCTTCATGAGGGATCGGTCATGTCAAACCAATTTAATCAGTTTCTATGAGGAGGTAAGTTCTAGACTGGACCGCAGCGAATCAATGGATGTCGTATATCTGGACTTCTCCAAAGCATTTGACACTGTACCACATAAAAGGTTAGTATATAAGATGAGAATGCTTGGCCTGGGAGAAAATGTCTGTATCTGGGTAAGTAACTGGCTCAGTGATAGAAAACAGAGGGTGGTTATTAATGGCACATACTCAGATTGGGTCACTGTAACTAGTGGGGTACCACAGGGGTCAGTATTGGGCCCTATTCTCTTCAATATATTTATTAATGATCTTGTAGAAGGCTTGCACAGTAAAATATCAATTTTTGCAGATGACACTAAACTGTGTAAAGTAATTAACACACAGGAGGACAGTGCACTGCTACAGATGGATCTGGATAGACTGGAGGCTTGGGCAGAGAAGTGGCAGATGAGGTTTAACACTGACAAATGTAAAGTTATGCATATGGGAAGGAATAATGCAAGTCACCAGTACATACTAAATGGTAAAATATTGGGTAACTCTGACATAGAAAAGGACCTAGGAATTTTAGTGAACAGAAATCTAAGCTGCAGAAACCAATGTCAGACAGCTGCTGCCAAGGCCAATAAGATAATGGGCTGCATCAAAAGAGGCATAGATGCCCGTGATGAGAACATAGTCCTGCCACTTTACAAATCACTAGTCAGACCACACATGGAGTACTGTGTACAGTTCTGGGCTCCTGTGAACAAGGCAGACATAGCAGAGCTGGAGAGGGTTCAGAGGAGGGCAACTAAAGTAATAACTGGAATGGGTGGACTACAGTACCCAGAAAGATTATCAAAATTAGGGTTATTCACTTTAGAAAAAAGACGACTGAGGGGAGATCTAATAACTATGTATAAATATATCAGAGGTCAGTACAGAGATCTCTCCCACGATCTATTTATCCCCAGGACTGTGACTGTGACGAGGGGCCATCCTCTGCGTCTGGAGGAAAGAAGGTTTGTACACAAACATAGAAGAGGATTCTTTACGGTAAGAGCAGTGAGACTATGGAACTCTCTGCCTGAGGAGGTGGTGATGGTAAGTTCACTAAAAGAGTTCAAGAGGGGCCTGGATGTATTTTTGGAGGGTAATAATCTTACAGGTTATAGTTACTAGAGAGGGGTCGTTGATCCAGGGAGTTATTCTGATTGCCTGATTGGAGTCGGGAAGGAATTTTTTTCCCTAGTGGGGAAAACTGGCTTCTACCTCACAGGGTTTTTTTGCCTTCCTCTGGATCAACTTGTAGGAAAACAGGCCGAACTGGATGGACAGATGTCTTTTTTCGGCCTTATAAACTATGTTACTATGTTAGAGATCCTCAATGAACTTCTGGAGTGAGTTTTCTGAACTGAAAGTAAATGGGCCGAATAATTTTGCAAGCCCCACTTTTCAGTTTTATTATTACAAAAAAGTTTAAAATGATCCAATAAATTTCGTTCCACTTCACAATTGTGACCCACTTGTTGTTGATTCTTCTCCAAAAATTTTAAATGTTATATCTTTTTGTTTGAAGCCTGAAATGTGGCAAAAGGTTGAAAAGTTCCAGGGGGGGCTGTACTCTGCAGGGTCACCCAGAATGAACAAAGCAGCAAGTAGCATACTGCAGCTCCATTAATTTCTATGGGACTGATGGAGAAAGCCAAGTACACCTATCGACTATTTCCGACACATCCCATAGAGATGAATAGAGCAGTAGTGTGGTGCTCACCATGTCTTCTGATTGGTGGGGTTCCTAGACATCTAAAAGTTATCCTCTGTATCATGCGGATAGAGGATAACTAAAAACTATCAGAATACCTGTTCTTAGGGCTATAAATATCAGACCTTCAGATACCTAAAAATGATATTATTATATTTTGTTATACCTGTTCATTTCCTTGCTGGTTTCCACATGTCACAATGGGATGCCAATATATCCCAGGACATTTAATCCCTGTCCCCATGAACACTCATACTGAAGATGTCATATAAGTGAATTATTTTCATTTTATGGAAATCTAAAAGGATTATATTAAATGGGTTATTTGATTTTTTTGTGTCATGTTCTCCCCCCATTATAAGAGTAACAACTTTTTCATTGGTATTTAATAAAAGGGCCAGTACAGGGCTCTCAGTCCAATTATATGCTCCTGGCACTACCGGATCACGTGTCATAAATTTGTGCACATTAACCTAGCCTGGTTACAACCCACAGCGCATGAGTATGACCCTCTCGAGTATTGTGGCAGCACAATGGCTCAGTGGTTAGGACAACATCTGCATGGAGTTTGTATGTCCTCCCCGTGTTTGTATTTCCTCTGGGTACTCTGGTTTCCTCCCACACTCCAAAGACATACTGATAAGAAACTTCCACACAATTACTGAATTAACTCAATATGTTAGCTGTCAGATTTGTCACATACTCCTCTACTTACTGGTAGAAATCTGCTTCCTTTGCAGCCTCCTCACACTTTTTAAGTGCCTTGGAGTGCTGACTCTGTAATGCCTCCAGTTCTGACATAGCTTTCATGCACTGCACCTTCAGTCGCTCATAGTCTGGTGTAAGTTTGGGGCTTGGTCTGCACAAAAATTATTACAAAGATATTTTGATGCATTCAACATACACATATGTATTACAACATGCATAAGAATAACATTTTAAGAAGCGACTGATGGTTAAGGTAATTTTCTCTGTTACTACCTGCAGTCGTCAAACGTTGACCCGGGTGAAGACAAAGCCAGTCGTTTCCTAAGCTCATCTCTCTCACGTGTCACTTGCCTCAACTGTGACAGTATGGTGTCTAACTTCTCACTCATGAGACGGCCATCAGTAGTAGATAAGGGAGGGGAAGAGGCCTTATTAGTCGTACCTACAAAATAGACACATTAGTAAAAATTAAGAAAAAAAAAACATTTAAATCTATCATTAACCATAGTATGAAGGAATAATTTAATTTCTAAATCTGGTACCATTTTGGAGTATACAGCACCCTTGGTCACATAAAATGTTTTGGAGACAATGTGACTAAAAATCAGCATTTCTGTCATTGTTTTTCTTTTTTGGGCTAAATAATTTAAAGTGTACCTAAACTTACAAGAAATATTTCGCATGGAACATGGTGTCAGAGCTGCAGACATCATGTTATAGAGCAGGAGGAGCAGAGCAGATTGATATATAGTTTTATGGGAAAACATTAAGCGTAGCTTGAAATTTATTCATTTATGTTCATTCTGGGCTTTGAAGTCACAGAGGTGGTCCTAACAGTGATGACACTCTTCCCTCAATGTTATACTGAATCTTTTACCTTAAAACTACATATCAATTTGTTCAGCTCCATCTGCTCATAACATGCAGCCTGAGGATAGGTCACCAATATAGGAAAGGCAGAGAACCCTTTAAAAGCTGCTTTTAAGCTGACAATTCAGCTATGGAAATTAACCTGCAATATGGATTTAAAATCCCCCACATTCCAATATATATTGCGGATTTTCACCACAGATTTCACGGATGAGGTCAACAGCAAAACCACAGCTGAATTTGCATGTAGCTCATGCAGATCTGTCGCAGAATTTTTAAGGTCACTCTATATTCTGTGTGGTATATAGTAGTGAAAGTGATTGGTGGACATTTTTAGACAACTGGCAATTCATCATGCCTTAAAGGGAACCTGTCATCTCCAAAACACCCCCTGAACTAGAGTAATCGGTGTATAGTGTAAGTGATGCTGAATCCTAATATGCAAGTTTTATCTTCATACTCACTTCCATTCTGACGCTGTGCTCCCACAAACCTGCAGTAAGATGCACTCACTGGACTCTTCTTTGAGTCCTCTCCATTCTGTGAGTGAGCACTGGAGTCCACTGAGGGCATTTTACTGCAGGTTTGTGGGAGCACAGCGTCAGAATGGAAGTGAGTATGAAGATAAAAATTACATATTCGGATTCAGCATCACTTACACTATACACCGCTTACTCTAGTTCAGGGGGTGTTTCGGAGATGACAGGTTCCCTTTAAATATCTGAAACGAGTACTAAGGAATCATTACACAACCAGTGCAAGCAAACGATGAATCACACATGGCAGGAATAAATGTTCTGTAATGCGACCGCCAACAATGAATCTCACAATTTATGGACTAAAAAATGGTTCTCTCTTTAAAAGCTGAATTCCAGTATGAAAAATGTCCTATGCGCGATCAAATGTTTAAAAAAAAAATCTCATCTTTAACCGCACCGTTTTTTTTTGTTTTTTTTTTACACGTTTCATATACATTTTTACAGCACATGGAAATAAAAAAAAACATTGAAGGGTAGACAAGTTCTGATATCAGATCAATGTGAATTATTCACACAAGCCAGCCTAGAAACAAAATGTGCAGCCCATAACCACGGCACACATCTTTTATATATGGAATCAGTATCATATTGACTTAGCTTTAAAATGCACAACCGACAATGGCAATTTCTGAAAACACTACGGGGAAATTTATCAAACTGGTGTAAAGTAGAACTGGCTTAGTTGCCCACAGCAACCAATTAGATTCCTCCTTTCATTTTTCAAAGGATCTGTGAGTAATAAAAGGTGGGATCTGATTGGTTGCTATGGGCAGCTAAGCCAGTTCTACTTTACACCAGTTTGATAAATCTCCCCCTATACTCCCTCATTACATAAACCACATGTCAGAGGATGTCTATGTCCAGAAAATGTGTATCATTTATGTGATGTATTTTTTTGGATCAATCTTTCAACGTTTTGTGACATGCACTGGGGCCAGTGATCCCATCACTGTAAAGATCACAGCTATGTCTCTGATCCAGTTCTGAGAGCTCTTTTGCTCTGACACAGGCTCAATCAAGTTAAAAAAGAACAGAGCTCTCCAACATTTACAGTATGGATGAGCAGTGAAGCAGCCGCTATCTATGACTGCAGAAACTCAGATCAGTAAGCGAGGGGAGGGTGGCTCCAGCAGAACTGTGCAAGTGGGTTTTTCCACTTTGGACTAGAGCTGGGCGATATGGCCAAAAAAAAAATCTCGATTTTTTTTAAAATTTTGGACGATTCACGATTTAAATCTCGATTTTCGTATGTTAGTAAAAATATAAAAAAATTATTAAAAAAAAGCCTACTGTGGCCCCACCAGACCTCAAATCAGCCCACTGTGCACCCATCAGACCTCACATCAGCCCATTATGCCCCATCAGACCCCACATCAGCCCAGTGTGCCCCCATCAGACCCCACATCAGCCCAGTGTGCCCCCATCAGACCCCACATCAGCCCAGTGTGCCCCCATCAGACCCCACATAAGCCCAGTGTGCCCCCATCAGACCCCACATCAGCCCATTATGCCCCATCAGACCCCACACCAGCCCATTGTGCCCCATCAGACCCCATATCAGCCCATTGTGCCCCATCAGACCCCACATCAGCCCATTGTGCCCCATCAGACCCCACATCAGCCCATTGTGCCCCATCAGACCCCACATCAGCCCACTGTGCCCCATCAGACCTCATATTAGCCCAAAGTGCCCCCTTTGGACCTCAGAGCAGCCCAAAGTGCCCCCTCCAGACCTCAGAGCGGCCCAAAGTGCCCCCTTCAGACCTCAGAGCAGCCCAAAGTGCCCCCTTCAGACCTCAGAGCAGCCCAAAGTGCCCCCTTCAGACCTCAGAGCAGCCCAAAGTGCCCCCTTCAGACCTCAGAGCAGCCCAAAGTGCCCCCTTCAGACCTCAGAGCAGCCCAAAGTGCCCCCTTCAGACCTCAGAGCAGCCCAAAGTGCCCCCTTCAGACCTCAGAGCAGCCCAAAGTGCCCCCTTCAGACCTCAGAGCAGCCCAAAGTGCCCCTTCAGACCTCAGAGCAGCCAAAAGTGCCCCCTTCAGACCTCAGAGCAGCCCAAAGTGCCCCCTCCAGACCTCAGAGCAGCCCAAAGTGCCCCCTCCAGACCTCAGATCAGCCACCATCATAATAATAAAAAAAAATCTCTCACCTGTCCTGCGCCACGGCTCTGCTCCACGTCCGGCGCCCCTCTTCTTCTCCTGGCGCTGCACTGTCACGTGACTGCGTGCAGCGTCAGGTCAGAGTGCGTGCACTACGTCCTGACGCTGTACGCGGTCAGGACAGTGCAGCGCAGCCCCGGAAAAGAAGAGGAGCGCCGGACACCGGAGCGGAGCAGGACAGGTGAGATATTTTTTTTATTTTATATGTCGGGCGCCATTTTAGGAAAATCGAATTCACGATTTTCCTAAAAAATAAAATCGTGAGGTTTGCAATTGGCGAATTAATCGAATTAATTCGATTAATCGCCCAGCCCTACTTTGGACTCATTTGCACATGTGTCTATGACAATATCTGTGACAAGACGGTCAGTGATTTTTCCATTAAAATCTCTGTGAAGGGTCAGTGTTTGGTCTATACGTCTATATTGTGTCCCCTGTATCTCATGTCAGTGTTTGGTCTATACGTCTATATTGTGTCCCCTGTATCTCATCTGTATTCCTACCAATGCTCAGTGAAAACCACTGACAGAACATAAATACCATCATGTCAGTGGTTTTCAAGCACCTACAGACCTCAATGGGTGTGTTTGGTCCTCATAATGGACCAAAAGTAGTGCATGCGATTACAGCTGCAAGTCGCTTGGGTATGTCTCTATCAGTTTTGCACATCTAGAGACTGAAATTCTTGCCCATTCTTCCTTGCAAAACAGCTCAAGCTCTTTGAGGTTGGATGCAGAGCGTTTGTGAACAGCTGTTTTCAGCTCTTTCCGCATATTCTCAATTGGATTCAGGTCTGGACTTTGACTTGGCCATTCTAAGACCTGGATACGTTTATTTTTGAACCATTCCATTGTAGATTTTGCTTTATGTTTGGGATCATTGTCTTGTTGGAAGATAAATCTCCATCCTAGTCTCAGGTCTTTTGTAGACTCCAACACGCCTTCCATTTCAATATGATCGCTTGCACAGTGCTCCTTGGGATGTTTAAAGCTTGGGAAATCTTTTGGTATACAAATCCGGCTTTAAACTTCTCCACAACAGTATCACGGACCTGCCTGGTGTGTTCCTTGGTCTTCATGATGCAGAACCCTGAGACTATCACAGAGCAGGTGCATTTATACGGAGACTTGATTACACACAGGTGGATTCTATTTATCTTCATCAGTCATTTAGGACAACATTGGACCATTCAGAGATCCTCAATGAACTTCTGCAGTGAGTTTTCTGAACTGAAAGAAAATGGGCCAAATAATTTTGCACGCCCAACTTTTCAGTTTTATTATTACAAAAAAAGTTTAAATGATCCAATAAATTTCCTTCCACTTCACATTTGTGACCCACTTGTTGTTGATTCTTCACCAAAAATTTAAAATGTTACATCTTTTTGTTTGAAGCCTGAAATGTGGCAAAAGGTTGAAAAGTTCCAGAGGGCCGAATACTTTCGCAAGGCACTGTATATGCTAATAACTGCTGGAGACCTCCCCCCGCCATGGCCTGAGGAGACATAGTGAGTGCAAACTGCCTGTCAGCCAGTGAATCAATGTGCTGAGAAAACCCCTTTAAGGCAAATACTTCTTTAGTATATCTAAACATTGAATAAACTGTGCATAAATCACTTGTCCAGTGCATGTTTTCTCTGTATGCTTTAGTTTGCTTTTCCTCTGAGCTCATGTTTGGAGAGGTTAGCTGATCTGATGGCTTCTATATGCTGCTGATGCTGAAAACACCTAGGGCCTTATGTATGAAAACTGTCTAGATGTAGAAGTTTTTTTTTGTTGCCCATAGAAACCAATTAGAGCTCCCTTTTCATTTCATATAGTGCTCTTGAGAAATGAAAGGGGAGCTCTGATTGGTTGCTATGGGCAACAAAGGAAGTCTTAGACCTAGACAGTTTTCATACATCAGGCCCTTAGTGAGCTGTATCCAGAGAAGCCAGATACTGAAAGTTCAGAGTAAAGATATCTAGTAACACATATATTACACACTCTTTTTGTCATGACATATCTGTACTATTGATTTATGCAAAGTTTGTTTAAAGTTATCACTTAAACATGCGCCATGTATGAGGGAGTCGGAGTCGGGAGTCGGAGGAAATTGAGTAGTCGGAGTTGGAGTCGGGGCTTTGGCTTACCGACTCCACAGCCCTGGTTAGAAGAGGAGGTGGCGCTCCATGCAAGCACCGCTTCCTTGTCAACACATTATGCATCATCTCCTGTGCAGCGCAGCCTTCTTTTTAACCAGCTGATCGCCAGGGGTATCGGACCCCCGGCGATCAGATATTGATGACCTATCCTGACAATAGGTCATCAATATTAACGGCTGGACAAACTCCTGTAAGACATAAAAAATGTGCAGATAAATTGAAACAGGACTGTTTTTAATGTCCATTTCTCAGAAAGGCAACAGTGAATAAAAAGTCTGTTAAAAACATCCCATTTCACCCATTTTGTTGTGTCAATGTAGCCTAAAAAAAGGGCCGCTAAAAACAGGCCTACTGTCAATTTGCCATGGCCACTTTTTAACCAATTGTGCATTTATTTTCTGGCCGTCTGTCTGTTTTAATGGGGGTTCAGGTCCTGCTGCAATCAGTAAACAGCAAGGGTTTGAGGAGCGAGTGTCTCTGTGTGTAGAAGTGGATGAAGGGAGTATTTGAGTATCTGAAAGACCCTTGAACCTGTTTTCAATAGGCACTGGATGGTTAAACTCTATATGTTTCTTTAAAAAGGGGCCCATTGGTTTCAAAAACTTCCTTAAAAATAGACAGAAATAGGACATTTACTGTTTTTTTGATGGCTGCTAATACTGACCTTTAAAAAAAACGCCATGTGAATAGTCCCCATAGACATTAATTGGCTCTGAAAACGGCTGTTGTGTGAATGTAGCATAAATGTTACCAGTTGGACAACCCATTTATAGTAAACAAGGAGGTACACTTTAGGTGTATACAGGCAAGAATGGGACCTTCTGTCTCATTTGTCATGTTATTATATTTAAAGGGAAGCACTGTGGAGAGCAGGAGAAGCTGAGCAGATTGATATGAAGTTTAAAGCAGTCAGTAGGGCTAGTAATTTATTCATTTAAATCTCTGCTCATTCTGGGATTAAGAGTCCAGTGGGTGGGCCAACTCAGAGAGTGACAGCTTTCTCTATATGCATACTTACACAGGTAAATCTGTCACTGAAAAGGACTACCCACTGGAAATGTAAATGAATAAATTACTTGCACTACTGACTCCTTTTCCCTTAAAACCATATATCAATCTGCTCTATAACATGCTGCCTGCAGACCGGAGTGCAATATCAACATGGCAGGAAATATACTGCACACATGAAGGGGCTGACAGCTTGGTCTTACCAACACTGCTGAGAGAGCCGCTGCTTTCTGAGTCTGAAGGCATGGTGGTGAGGACGCTGTATGTAGAGCCTGTTACAAAGAAGAGGTAACACTGATGAAGTCAGACTTTATTGGCATTGGATAATTAGCTACACAAATCAAAAGCAAGATGACCTTACTAGAATAAGGACAAGGCTTCATGCACATGGGCGTTGCCCATATTGCTGCCCCCAAACAGCAGGTCCACAATATGCACGCATCAGCCGCGTGCTCCCCGCATCATGGACGTGGACCTATTCACGCACTACAGAGTGCTTCTGTGGTGTTTCTGTCCGTGCCTTCGCACCGCAAAAAAACAGTTCTATTGTCTATTTTTTTTATGGTGTGGACGGATCACGGACCCATTCAATTTGAATGGGTCTCGATCCTTCCCGGCTGCCACACTGATGTTGCGGTCCCCAATGCATGGAATGGCCGTGTGCATGAGGCCTAAGGCTACATTCAGAAAGCTGTAATACATCTTTGTATGGAAGCCACTGATTTAGTTCCAGTATTCAATGGGGAAGTATGGGCACCTCCATGCTTAGTTCTGAAGGATGTAATCCTTTTCTTGCCTCTATATATACAGCCATCTCAATGTGGCCAAGTGTTGATAGCAGTCTACTGCACAGCTAGGCAACTCTAAAGCTGTGAAAAATGAAAGCTGGAATCTGGTTGCTATGGACAACTTAAGTCAGCTCTAACTTACAGAATTTGATCAATCTCCCCCATTATATATTTTTATCAGTGGAACCCACCAAGAACGGCAGATTCAGCCGACACACTAACTCTCCCCCAACATCATCTGGACTGACTATGTTTATGTGAAACTGGCCTAAGGGTGCGGCCACACATGGTGGCTGTGCTGCAAAAAAAAAAAAAAAAAACACATTTAAAAAAGCATGTGATTTTTGCAGCAACATTTCCATGTTTATACTGCGTTTCTTTCAGCAAATGAAAAAAAAAAACAAAATTGCACAACGCAATTATATAAATTACAAAACTGAATTGCATCAATGTAATTTAAGGGGGTTTTCCGAGACTTAAATACTGATGACCTATCCTCAGAATGTTTTCTCACATTTTTTCCGACCTGTTTTCTGATGATTTACGTAGGTGCATATTTTTTTGCGCCTGAATTTGTCACAAAGACAGTCTAATTTCTATGCCACTGCAGGGCTGGTGTACTTCTCTTAGTCTGTTTTCAGTGGTGGAGTGTGACTATTTTTGCATTAAAAAAGTCACACTTTACGGGACTTACCCATAAAGTGTGACTTTTTTCATGCAAAAATAGTCTTCACATGGATGCAACTTAGACTAGTCTAAGTGAATATGAACCTGTTCTACTTAAAAAGTGTAATAACAATATGCCTAGTCTAATTCGTCGGCTGTGCGACTTTAAATAAATACTAGGAAAAAAAAAAAGACAGACGAAATATGCTTTTCTAATTTTACACCTAAAAACAGACGTGCTTGATAAATGTGCCCAGTAGAATTAGGCAGTTTAGCGCCTAATAAAACCCTTTAATGACCAGAAAATTTTCATTTTTTTCAGTTTTGTTTTTTTACTCCCAGCCTTCCCAAAGCCATAACTTTTTTATTTTTCCAGTCACATAGACATATGAGGGCTTTTCTTTTTACAGAATTTCCTATGCAGTAAAACTGTCCTGTTACTTTCATTCTCTGGGTCAGTACAATTACAATGATATCCCACATGTATAGTTATGTTTTATTACTGAAAAAAATAAAAACTTTGGTAAAAACTAATTTTGTCTTTGCATTAGCATATTCTAACCACCATAATTTTTTTCTTTTTATATTACGGAGCTGTGTGGGTGCTTGTTTTTGTATGGTGATCTGAAATTTTCATTGATACCATTTTGTAGTGTAGTTTTGTACCAATTTTATTTTTTGTGGGAGTTGAAACAACCAAAAAACTTTGAATTAGCCATTTTGACTTTTTTTTTTTTTTTTTTTTTTTACCATTTCGCCATTTGCCATATGGGATAAATATTTAACAGGCATTTTCGCACATGGCGATACTTATGATGTTTATATTTTTATTATTTATGTACTTTTATTTTAACCCTGTCAAGACCGGGTGATTTTGTGTCTTTTCGTTTTCATTTTTACTCCTAATTTCCTATGGGGTAAAACTGACCTGTTACTTTTATTCTCCTGGTCACTACTATTACAACAATACCACATATGTATTGTTCTTGCATTTTAATACTAAAAAAATTTAAAAACTTTCTATTATTCTATTACAATTTGTGGAACACACAGGGTTGGCATCTCAAAACACGGCGCGGTTGTGTACATGTAGCCTAAAACAGCATTGTTATGCCTAAAAACAGGCGGAGACACTATAGTAAATCTGCCCCAGTATTTATAAGGAGTCACACAGCAGGTGAAGAATTAGGCGATGCATCTTTGTATTTGTCAGGGCACAGATGGATCATGTGCAATTACACTACTCCTTGGTTGGCTCACAAATTAGGTGCAAAAATAAAGCAGAAAAGTCCCATATTAGATATTAGATAAAAAGTTGCAGCCATATACACATGTTTATGTTTGCGAAAAGGCACACATCTACAAGACCATGCGACTATTTTAATAAAACGGTCGCGCAGCCCCACATCTCACTGACGAACAAACTATACCACCAATGAAGAGGTGTAGAAGGTAGTGCTCATGAGCATGTGTGCACCATGCACATGCTGAGGACTGCAAATAGCGGTCCGCAATGCACAGAGCACAGGTATTGACTTTAAAAAAAAAAAACCCACTGCAAAAAAATAGTCCTATATTTTTGCAGTGCGGAGGCACGGACCAAAATCCCACTTCGTAGTGCTTCCGTGAGCTACATAAATCAGTCTAAAGGCACATGCAAACAAACGTATTTTCTATCCATGTCCATTACTTTTTTTTGGCGGTCCCCCAAAAAGCGCAAGTTACTCCGTATGCATTCCATTTCCATATGTCTGGTACACAAAAAAAATAGAAAATGACCTATTATTCTCCGCATTACGGACAAGGATAGTACTGTACTATTAGGGGCCAGCTGTTCCTTTCCGCAAAATACGGAATGCACACAGACGTCATCCATATTTTTTGCTGATCCGTGTTTTGCGGACTACAAAATACATTGCATGAGCCCTAAAACATACACGCCAACTAAACCACACCCCCAAAATCAGTAAAAAAAAAAAAACAACAAAGAGTAAGGCCTCATTTACATGACATGACCATTGTTTGTGTCCGCATCTGAGCTGCATTTTTTTGCTGCTCGGACGCGGACCCATTCACTTCAATGGGTTCACAAAAAGATACGGACAGCACTCCATGTGCTGTCTGCATCCATTGCCCTGTTCTGTGGCCCCGCAAAAAAAAAAAAAAAAAAATAGAACATGTCCTATTCTTGTCCATTTTGCGGTGAAGAATAAGCATTTCTATTATGGGCAGCCTGCCGGCTAAAATTAAACCCCACATGACTTACAGCTACTGCAAAAAAAAGGGCTTCATTAAATCTGTAAAAAAAAACAAAAAACTGGCTCAGTGAAAACAGAGAGTGGGTCAGAATGGGTCACTGTCACTAGTGGGGTACCACAGGGGTCAGTGTTGGGACCTATTCTCTGCAATATATTTATTAAAGGTGTTTTCTAAGACTAAAATACTGATCAGTATTTGACCGGTGTGGGTCCGACATCCGGGACCCCTGACGATCAGCTGTTTGAGGCCTCTCTCACACGAACGTTGTGTTTTGCAGTCCGCAAATTGTGGATCCGCAAAAACAACGGATGGCATCCGTGTGCATTCCGTATTTTGCGGAACGGAAAAGCTGGCCCCTAATAGAACAGTACCATTCTTGTCCGTAATACGGACAAGAATAGGACATGCTCTATTTTTTTTTTTTGCGGGCTACGGAACGGAGCAACGGATGCGGACATGAGCACACGGTGTGCTGTCCGCATTTTTTGTGGGCCCATAGAAATGAATGGGTCCGCATTTTTCATGTGAAAAATGCGGATCGGAGCCCGCAAAAACAACGTTCGTGTGAAAGAGGCCTGAGAAGGCAGTGACGCACACAGTAGCACTGCGGCCTTTTCTCAGCTTTCCCTAGGCCAAGTCACGACATGTTCATTGGTCACATGGTCTAGGCACAGCTCAGACCCACAGAAGTAAATGGGGCCGAGCTGCGATTCCAAGCACAACAACTATAGAATGTACAGCACTGGTGAGCAAGGAGAATGCTGCAGCACTCAGAGGAGCGCAGATGCCTTCTCAAACTGATCATCAGCGGAGGTCCCAGGTGCAGGACCCCCACTGATCAGATACTGATGACCTATGTCAGACCACACATGGAGTACTGTGTACAGTTCTGGGCTCCTGTGAACAAGGCAGACATAGCAGAGCTGGAGAGGGTTCAGAGGAGGGCAACTAAAGTAATAACTGGAATGGGTGGACAACAGTACCCAGAAAGATTATCAAAATTAGGGTTATTTACTTCAGAAAAAAGACGACTGAGGGGAGATCTAATAACTATGTATAAATATATCAGGGGTCAGTACAGAGATCTCTCCCATGATCTATTTATCCCCAGGACTGTGACTGTGACGAGGGGACATCCTCTGCGTCTGGAGGAAAGAAGGTTTGTACACAAACATAGAAGAGGATTCTTTATGGTAAGAGCAGTGAGACTATGGAACTCTCTGCCTGAGGAGGTGGTGATGGTAAGTTCACTAAAAGAGTTCAAGAGGGGCCTGGATGTATTTTTGGAGGGTAATAATATTACAGGTTATAGTTACTAGAGAGGGGTCGTTGATCCAGGGAGTTATTCTGATTGCCTGATTGGAGTCGAGAAGGATTTTTTTTTCTCCCTTAAAATGAGGAAAATTGGCTTTTTTGCCTTTCTCTGCATTAACTTGAAGGATAACAGGTTGACATGGATGGACGGATGTTTTTTTCGACCCGTACAAACTATGCTCTATGTATTTACGCCTGGTAATAGGTGTAAGGGCCCTTTCACACGACCGTATGCCCTCTGAGACATACGGTCCATGAGTGGGCCATATGTCCCGGAGCCCGGAGCAGCATCAATCGTGTGCACGGGAGTGCACAGCATCATTGATTACAATGATGCTGTGCACGTCGGGCCGCCCACGGGGCTATTGTCCCGCACTCATAAAATCATACGAGTGTGGGAAAATGCGCACGATCTATGCTCTGGGACATATGGCCAGGACATACGGTCGTGTGAAAGGGTCCTAAATGTTGACAAAAAACAACTTAGGACTGGAGTTGTTTTCACCGCAATAAAATCCTAGCGTCTGAGGATACTCCCAAGTCCATTCCATATACAGGACACGACAACTACATTTAAAGTGCATTTACTTCTTCAGATAAAGTGCATCATCACAGTTTCACTGCACAAATTTATATGCATTATCCATAGCAATTGAAAAAAACGCGGCATCAGGCATCCAGGATAATTCATTAGTACTTATCCATTCAAGGTGGCAGTTCAGTTCAGGTGGAGAGGTAGCGCGTTCACACGCGTAGTCTTCGACGTTTCGGGGGGCACGCCCTCTTCCTTAGACATGCCTTTGACTGTACTCAGATGCTTTCTTCAATTGCTATGGATACTGTATATAAATTAGTTCTTTGAAACTGTGAAGATACACTTCATCTGAAGAATTCACTTTAAATTAAGTCACTGTGGTGTCCTGTATATGGAATGAAGTCGTTTTCACTTCAGGCGCAGGAACTGAGGGAGGATGTGCTTGATTTATGACGAGTTGTTAATTAGGCGCACCTTCTGACAGGGCAAGGACTATCAAGGATCGACATAAAAAGTCTTTGATAAATGACCCCCTATGTGCCTCAGCAGTCGACGACATAGCTGTGGAGTTGCTGTGGTTCCTAAAGTGTTCCTCTTTGTAATAATACCACTAACAGGTGATTGTGGAAAAGCTAGGAGAGAAAAACTTTCACAAACTGACTTGTTACAATGGTGGCATCCTATTACAGTACCACACTTGAATACACAGAGCTCTTTAGAACGACCCATTCATATGGATGTTAGGGCTGCCATGACTGCTAATCTGCTGAAATATACAGAGGTCTCTTTCACACAAGCATATTTGCAATCCGTATATGGGCTGGATTTTATGTACTGGAATCCGCTGCTAATGTTCATGAATAGGGCTATTCACATGGGTGTATAATTTCCGTCACTATTTGAAATCCGCAGCATTTATGAGTTTTGTGCATATTTGTTTCCAAATACATTACAGTCTATGAGATTCCATCAAAAATGCAGGGAGAAGAGAATATGCATGTAAATACTGACGCAATACTGATGACAATCCTGATGGTATATTATCAGGAATCGGTCCATAATCCAGAGCTCGTGTGAAAGCAGCCATAGATACACGAATACTTGATACATCACTGAATACCACTCAGTGAGTATCCAAAACATGAACTGTACTGGTGACGATTGTATGTCTCAAAGTTTTCATGCTACTATGTCAGCCCCAATTACAGGAGAAATCAATAGTCAAAAAAAAAAAAAATGAAGTTAAATGTCCCCCAGAGGTCTTGTATGACCTTATGGGGGACACAAAGTGTAAAATTTAAAAAAATTTCCCCCCAATTTGTCTAAAAAAAAAATGTTAAAAATAGAAGAAAATAAAAATTTAGACATATTTGGTAACACCATGCCCGCAGCGACCAGCTTTATAATATCATATGATCCATCAGTTGAACACCCTAAAAAAAAAAATAAACATTGCGCCAAAAGAGATTTTTTAGTTAGCTCATCTCCTGAAAAACGTAATGTTAATCAATCAAAAAATCATATGAACCCCAAAATGGTAGCAATAAAAAATTCACCTCATCCCGCAAAAAAATAAGCCCCCACACAAGACCATAGCCAGAAAAATAAAAAAAATATGACTCTAAGAAAATTGCAACACAAAAACATGATTTTTTTTCTCTAAAAATGCTCTTTGTGTAAAACGTTAAAAAAATAAAAATAAATATATAGACATATTTGGTATTGCCGCGTCCATAAGATTTGGTTTTACAAAAATATCACATGATCTCCCCGATCATGTGAACAGTGTAAAAAAAACTAATAAAAATTATGCCAAAACAGCTTTTTTTTTAGTCAGCTCACCTCAACAAAAAACATAATAATCAAAAAGTCGTATGTACCCCAAAATGGTAGCAATAAAAATATCACTTCGTCCCCCAAAAAACAAGTCCTCAAACAAGACCATAGCCAGAAAAATGAAAACAATATGGCTCTAAGAAAATGGCAACACAAAAACATGATCTATAAAAATATCACATGATCTACCCAATCAAGTTAACGACGTGAAAAATAAAAATAAAAATAGAAAAATGACACCAAACAGCTATTTTTGTGACTTCACCTCCCAAAAAATGAGAGAAAAAGCAACCAGAAAGCCAAATGTACCCCAAAAAGGTGCCAGTAAAAACTACAGCTTGTCCCGCACAAAATAAGCCCTCACACAGCTCAGTCAACAAACAATAAAAAATAGTTATCACTCTAAAAAATCATGACAGAAAATTCCATGTTAGGAAATCAAGATGCCGCTCCTTCCCTTCTGAGCCCTGGCATATCCCCAAATAACAGTTTACGACCACAATTGGGGTTTTACTATATTCAGGAGAAAGTGGGTAGCAAATCGTAGTGGGATATTCTCCTGTTATGTTTTGAGAAAAAGAAAGTTTGGGCCTAAAGCACTATTTTCTTGTAAAATAAAAATGTAATTTTTCATGTTCACATTCAAGTATTAAAAATTCTATGAAACATCTACACCCGTTAAAAATTCTTTGAGTGGTGTAGTTTACAAAATGTGTTTTTGAGGGGTTTTAACTGTGCCCAAAGACAATCCCAGCAAAATCTGCCCTCCAAAAACCATATGGCGTTTCTTGCCTTCTCTGCCCATACAGTGGTATACGACCACATATGGGGTGTTTCTGCAAACTGCAGAATCCGGGTAATAAATATTGAGGTTTGTTTTGTTGTTAACCCTTGATGTGCTCCAGGAAAAAAAATGATTAAAGTGGAAAATCTGCAAAAAAAGTGAAAGTCTGCTTTAATTCCTGTGGAATACCTAAAGGGTTAACATCATTTCTAAAACCAGTTTTGAATAGTTTGAGGGGTGTAGTTTCTAAAATGGGGTCATTTATGGGTGCTTTCTACTATGTAAGCCCCACAAAGTGAACTGGTCCTTAAAAAAAGTTGACTGGAAATTTTCTTAAAAATGTCAAAAATTGCTTCTAAAATTCGAAACCTTCTAACATCCTAAAAAAATAAAATTCCATTACCAAAATGATGCCAACACAAAGTAGACATATGGGGAATGTTCTTTAATGAATATTTTATGAGGCATCACTGTCTTAAAAGCAGAGAGATTCAAATTTAGAAAACATTCCATTTTTTCAAATTTTTGTTAACTTTTGGATTTTTTTTATAAATAAAGGTAAAACATATTGACTCAAATTAACATGCAGTACAATGTGTCATGAGAAAACAATCTCAGAATGGCTTGGAACAGTAAAAGTGTTCCAAAGTTATTACCACATAAAGTGACATGTCAGATTTGCAAAATTAGGCCTGGTCAGAAAAACAATCCACTTGGTCGTTCATCTTAGGCCCCATTCAGACGGCCGTATTATTGCGGGTCCGCACCGCTCGGAACACACGCCGGGCAGTCCCATTCAAAATGCCTATACTTGTCCGTGCGTGCGGACAAGTATAGACATGCTTCATCTGAGCCACGGCACGGAGCTAGCTCCGTGCGGCGGCTCCCCGCTCCATAGAGGTGAATAGGGCCGCATCTATTCCGCAATATTGCGGAATAGATACGACCCCATTCACAAAGTCGTGTGAATGGGGCCTTATCAAACTATCGCTGGAGGCGGGCTACTTTTTTTGTAGGCCACCCTGTACAATAATGCCATACTCACTATGCAAAAAGTACTAGTGCTAATGCCACATTATAAGGCCCCATTCACACGACCGTATGAATGGGGCCGTATCTATACCGCAATATTGCGGAATAGATGCGGCCCCATTCATCTCTATGGGAGCGCACAGCCGCAGCACGGAGACAGCTCCGTGCCGCGGCTCCGCAAAAAAAGATAGAACATGTCCTATACTTGTCCGCATGCACGGACAAGTATAGGCATTTTGAATGGGGCCGCCCAGCGTGTGTTCCGAGCGGTGCGGAACACACGCCAGGCAGCCCCCGTATTATTGCGGGTCCGCAATAATGCAGACCCGCGAAAATACGCCCGTGTGAATGAGCCTTAAATGTGAGATTGACAAATACAATTATATTTTACCTCTCCAGAGGTAACTAAAATCAACCTATGGGACAGACAAGATAGCTGAGTGCATGAGCAATGGAGTAAGCCACACCTCCAATGCAGACTGCAAAGAAAGAAATGGGGGTTACTCAGCACATCCCTAACTAACCTGTCTGCCCCATAGGCTGTATAAAGCTGTGTCCTGCACTCCCTGCATTTTTGGAGGCCGTTGGGCACCAGGAGAGGTAAAATACTGAGTGGGCTCAGCATTCATGTGGAACCTGCATTCCCTGAATTTAATGGAGAAATAGGCAGTATTTAGTGTAGGTTCCTGTCCTAAAGAAATTGCATTGTCGTTAGCAGACAGACACAAATGTAGCATTAGCATATTTTCTACAGTGAGTATAGCATGATTGTATTTACTTTGTTATATGTGTTTGCTTTAATTGAAGTACGTCTTTTAATAAATACCTGACAAAAGAAAGACAGCTGAATGGTTACGCCTTCCTATTTTATGGCCAAAAACAGGAGAGCTTGATAAGTCTGCCCCAATGTGTTTTGACACTGTGCGCTATAGTTTATATTAGGTTTTTATTAAATGTTAAATAAAAACTACTGATTTTTATTGTTTTAACTTTTCGTGTACATACAACCTTTTGTTTTTTATTGAAACAGAGAATAGGAAACACACAAGTATGTCGACTGCAAAATGAGGTACAAAGTCCTCCTAATGTCGCACAAACAAGAAAAGTACTTGCCTTCAAAAACTACAAGCAAGTTAGTGCAAGAAGACGCCTAAGAAAGGGGGGAGAAGAGAGGCTTCTATTAGATGAATAAGGCTAGTTTCACAACAGCGTTTGGGAGATCCGGCCTGGTCTCTCTCGCATTGCAGGAAGCTATATGAATGCTGTCCAGCCCCATTTAATATAATGGGGACCAGCGGAGATCTGGCTGCAACCCGGCAAATACCGCGGAGCTGTATTTGTCCGGTCGATTCTCAGCCTGATCTCCCAAATGCTACTGTAAAACAAGCCTAAGACTAGACCTAGGGCACTAAACATAAGAGGTGGATCAGGAGCTGGATCCATCTGGGGGTATTATAGGTACAACAAAAGGACAGCTAGGGGGAAACCATATGTTTAACCCTTTCAGCCCCTGGCAATTTTTGGCTTTTCCTCCCTGCCTTCCCGAAGCCAAAACTAATTTTTTTTCCCCATTCACATAGCTGTACGAGGGCTTGTTTTTTTTGCAGGACAAGTTGTACTTTCTAATGGCACCATTTAATATTGCACATGATGTAGTAGGAATCTGGGGAAAAAAAAAATGAGTGGGAACAAAAATATGCAATTCTGCCAAAACTGAATTCCCTATGTGGCAAAACTGACCTGCGTCAATCTCTGGGTCAGTAAAATTACGGTGGTAATCCATTTGTATTGTTTTTGTTGTGTTTTAATGTTTAAAAAAATACAAACATAAAAAATTATCAATATCTGATCAGCGGGGTCCGACTCCCAGCACACCCGCCATTCAGCTGTTTGAAGAGGAGGGGGAGCTCCATGTGAGTGCTGCTTCCTCTTCATGACCCTGCATTTGGTCTCGGAAGTGCAGTGAAATACCATATTTTTAGCCCCATAGGATGCACTCACAACCCCCCACCCCACCCCCCAAAGTGGGAAAAAAATGCCACCGCTTATGGGGCGAATACTAATGAGCGCTTCCATTATAATAGCACTCAACACCAGAGGATCGGGAATCGGTGAATGTAGAGCTCCCCGGGCCCTGTACTCACCGTTTCCTGGTCCTCTGCCTTCAGCTCTGCTGGTATAATCTGAGGTCTAATAAAATATATTAAAATATATTAAAATATATTTTCCTTATTGTCCTCCTCTAAAACCTGGACAGGTGCGTCTTACAGGGTGAAAAATACAATACTTGTAATTACACTACGCCACCACTCCACAGGAGACAAGGAGTAGTGTAAAGACCAGAAAGCAGCGCTTGCATGTAATATTGCCTTCTTGTCAAACAGCTGATCGGCAGGGGTGTCGGACCTCCAGCGATCTGATCTTAATAACCTATCTTGACGATAGATCATCAATATTAACGGCTTGACAACCCCTTTAATTTTTTTCTTTTCATCGTCATATTAGCCCTCCATAACTTGTTAGGCATAATCTTTTGCAGGGCGGTCTGTACTTTTTATTAACACCATGTTGGGGTGTGCAATTTTGATCATTTTTATTCAATTTTTGGGGAGGTGAAGAGACTTAAAAATGGCAAATCATCCATTTTCATTTTTCACAGTTTTTTTGATATTTAAAATTTTTTTTTAAATCTTTCAATAGCATCAGTACAAGGAGGAGGAGACAGCCGCGTTTCTTAGTGGGTGTCTTTTTCTCCCTGGAAGGTGAGCTGTTTTTTCTCAATGGCTGTGACGTGGTCTGCTGTGATTGGACAATTCGCAGCCGGGGGGAGATGCCCACTGAGAAATGCAGCAATCTCCTCCTCCCTGTACCGATGCTATTGATTAGCATACAGGGCGGCAAAACAGAACGGGAGCTACAGAGTCCCAACTGAGCAGCACATCAGTAAAAAAAATTAGCGATATGACGTCTAGTAAACATGCCCTACAGTGCCAGATATTGATATTGTAATATCAGAATTAGGTCATAAGCTTAGAGCAAAGACCTCAAAAGGTAGTGTTTTCCGAAATACTGCCTGTACCACGAGCCACACAAGAAAGGCAGCGGGAGATTAGGGAAGTAAACAAGTGGCTCAAGAACTGGTGTAGGGAGGAGGGGTTTGGGTTCCTGGAGAACTGGGCCAACTTCTCTGTCGGTTACAGGCTCTACCGTAGGGATGGGCTGCACCTCAATGGGGGAGAAGATGACTAGAAGGTTGGAGGAGTGTTTAAACTAGGGACTGGGGGGGGGGGGGGGTAACTACATTATAGGAGGGGGAAGATAGAGCAGATAGAGACCTGGGGCAAGGTAATGGAACTGGGGGAGGAATGGAAGGAGGAACTAGAACAGTTCAGAAGGAAAGGTATAGGGAAAAAAAATATACATCAACCTCTTAATTGTATGTACACTAATGCCAGAAGCCTAACTAATAAAACAGGTGAACTGGAATTAGTGATGTGTGAGGAGGACTTTGACATAGTGGGAGTAACTGAGACATGGCTGGATGATAGCTATGACTGGGCAGTTAATGTACAGGGTTACAGTCTGTTTAGAAAGGATCGCCAAAACCGGAGAGGGGGAGGGGTCTGACTTTATGTAAAGTCCTGTCTAAAGCCCACACTCAAGGAAGATATAAGTGAGGGAAATGAAGATGTGGAGTCACTGTGAGTAGAAATACATGGAGGAAAAAACAATAATAAAATACTAATAGGGGTTTATTATAAACCACCTAATATACCAGAGTCCACAGAAAATCTACTTCTAAACGAAATAGACGAGGCAGCAAATCATAATGAGGTCGTTATTATGAGGGACTTCAGGTACCCAGATATAGACTGGAAAACTGAAACCTGTACATCTCATAAAGGAAACAGGTTCTTGGCAATAATCAAAGACAATTACTTTTCCCAACAGCCACACTGGACTTAGTATTAGGGCTCATGCACACGACCGGTGCCGGCCCATGCCTGTATTGCGGCCCGCATACGCCGGGTCCGCAATACATGGGCACCGGCCGTGTGCAGCCCGCATCACAGATCGTGGACCCATTCACTTCAATGGGTCCACAATTACGGAGATGCGGAGCGGAGGCATGGATTGGAACACCACGGAAGCACTATGGTGTGCTTCCGTAGTGTTTCTGGCCGTGCCTCCGCACCGCAGAAAAGTAGCGTATGCACTACTTTTTTGCGGTATGGACCGTCGAAAGCGGATCGCGGACCCCATTCAAATGAATGGGTCCGCGATCCGAATGCGGTGGCCCCACTGTTAGTGCACGTGCGTTGTGGACCGCAAATTGCGGTCCACAGCACAGGCACTGAACGCACACGTTCGTGTGCATGAGCCCTTAACCAATAGATCTGACAGAACAACAGGTGTGCAGGTTGGGGGACATCTGGGAAATAGTGACCATAAAATTATAACCTTCCAATTGTCATTCAAAAGAGTGTTTCTTCAGGGAGGAACAAAAATACCAAACTTCAAAAAAGCAAAGAGAGACCATAGGCCTAAATAACTGGGACAAAGTCCTCAAAAATAAAAATACAGCCACAAAATGAGATATTTTTAAAAGCATTCTAATATCTAATTGTGAAAGATACATACCTTATGGGAATAAAAGGTTAAGAAACAAGAAAAAAACAATGTGGATAAATAAAACTGTAAAGAATGCAATAAATGACAAAAAGAAAGCATTTAAAATCACTAAAACAGGAGGGGAGCGAGAAAGCATTGAAAAACTATAAGGAAAAAAATAGAATATGTAAAAGACAAATAAAAGCAGCCAAACTAGAGACCGAGAGATTAATCGCCAAAGAGAGTAAAACTAACCCTAAAATGTTCTTCAATTATATAAATGGTAAAAAGTATAAACCTGACGGTGTCAGCCCCTTACAGAGTAATGAGGGGGTAGTTGCAGAGAGCGATGAGAAAAAGGCAAAAGCTACTAAATATTTTTTTTCTCCACTGTATTCACTGAGCAAAATAAACTGTCAGATGAAATGCAGAATATAAAAGTAAATTCCCCATTAAAAGTGCCCTGTCTGACCCAGGAAGAAGTACAGCGGCATCTTAAAAAGATTAAAATAGACAAATCGGCAGAACCAGATGGCATACACCCCCATATCCTAAGAGAATTAAGTAATGTCATAGCCAGACCCTTATTTCTGATATTTAAGGACTCTATACTAACAGGGATTGTTCCACAGGATTGGCGCATAGCAAATGTGGTGCCAATATTCAAAAAGGGTCCAAAAACAGAGCCCGGGTGTCACGGGGGAGACAAGGGAAGGTGCGCCCTGTACTGAAAACCCCCCCGTTCTCTCCCTGCCTGCTTGCCTCAGTCGGCCCTAGGCGGCCGCGGACAACCACGGTGACGGTCCCTGCTCTGTATAAGTGCACAGGGAGGAACAGGGAACAATTGGAGAGACAAACACAGACGAAACAAACACAATATCAGAATAGTCAGCAAGCCGGGTCATGCACAGGAGATAACGTAAATACCGGGGGTGAAGCAAAGAGAGGTCGAAGTCCAAGTCCAAGGTCAGGGTCAAACAGCAATCAAACACTAGGTCGCACAAGCACTGATCAAAGTAGTAACGCTAATCACAGGCATCTGAGTGAGGCAGTTGCCATCTTTAAATAGCCCGCCCAGGATCATGTGATGTGGCCAGCATCACATGACCTGAGGCGGAGCAAGCTGTCCAAACAATATGTAAAGTAGCCATGTGGTGTGATCAGCACCACATGGCTAAACCCAAACAGAGAATTAACTCATGAAGTGCTGGCTGACAAGACCAGCACTTCAATTCCCTATTGCTCGTCTCTAGGGGGGCGGAGAGGTCCGGCGATGTCGTGCAGAGGGAGCGCGACGCCGACCTCGCGTGACACCGGGAACTATTGGCCGGTAAGTTTAACATCTGTCCTGGGTAAACTGTTTGAAGGTTTTCTAAGAGATGCTATCTTGGAGTACCTCAATGAAAAAAAGCAAATAACTCCATATCAGCATGGCTTCATGAGGGACCGGTCATGCCAAACCAATTTAATCAGTTTCTATGAGGAGGTAAGTTCTAGACTTGACCGCGGCGAATCAATGGATGTCGTATATCTGGACTTCTCCAAAGCATTTGACACTGTGCCGCTTAGGGGTTGTTCACATATCAGTTAATTTGATCAGTTATTTCCATCAGTTATTGTCAGCAAAAACCAGGAGTGGACACTAAACAGAGATCAGGTGTAATGAAAAGACCTGCACCTAGGGGGCGTGGCCGGATGCCGAGGAGAGCAGACGCGTGTGAGTAGAGCTAAGCCACCCCAGGCTCCATTCTGCTTCATTAGCGATCGCCCACTGCAGCCATGGGCAAAAAAAAAAGCAGTGAGGGCTCCCAAAGCCTCCCCTGATGTCTTGGGATCGTCGCAGACGCTGGATGCCTTCCTGCTGAGGCCTTCCCCAGCTTGCTCCATGATGGCGGACCCGCGCGCTGTACAGGAGCAGGAAGACGATCCTCCCCCTCTCTCCCCACCACAGGCGCTGATGACCGGAGTGCCCACACAGCATTCTCCTGCCCTAGAGGGCCCCCATTACTCTATCTCTGGCCAGCAACCCTCCTCCATTCCTCTGGGATCAGACAGGCCTGACCCACATGTGAGTGCAGTGCAGTGGGGGGAGAAGAACCAGATGCTGGGGTTCAGCAACATGGCGCTCATCACCCAGGGACATGGGAGGGAGAGGATTTCCCGGCATTAACCCCTTCTGCGCTGGGCAGCTCTAATTCACTGCCACCTAGGCCATCCTCGTTGCCCCAGACACCTACTTACAGAGGGGGTATATACTCCTCAGCTATCACTGGGACTGGGGTCCAGAGAGTTCAAGATGTCTGCTTGCCTGCATCCTCCACCAGGCGTCTCCCTGCTCTCCCCCAAGACGCTACTGGATCTGGGTCTCCCCCCAGCCCCCGAAACCCCCATATGGATGACCATACTATTTCGCCTGTGGATGGCGTCCCTCAATTACTGCAATCACGTTCTCCCTCTAGACGCGGGTCGTCCTCATCTTCAGATTCTGGAGGTTCCCATATGCCTGTTGAGCCCCCCTCTGACTGGTGGTCTTGTATCCAACGACTTCCCACTAAACAAGACTTCAAAGCCTTACTTACAGAAGTTACAGATGTCTTTAAAGAAGAAATATCAGCGATTCGCCGAGATGTTCAGATTGTGGGCCAACGTGTTCACCAGCTCGAGGAAGATCACAATGCCTCTCGCACGTTGGTCCGTTCTCTCCAGAAACAGACAGCCTCTCATTTCCACCAGATTCACGATTTGCAAAGTCATGTTGAAGATTTGTATAACCGTGGTGGACGCCATAATATTTGGGTCCGTGGGGTTCCGGAAGCTCAAGGAGAAGAAGACGTCCGTTCCATTCTTCACTCTATCTTTAATACTATTCTTGACCGCCCGCAGCAGCACCTTATCTTGATGTACCGAGCCCACCGTGCTCTCAGGCCAAAGTCACTGCACGGACCCCCTCGGGACATCATTTGCTATGTCAATGACTTTGGCCTTAAAGAAGAAATTATGTCAAAGGCCAGGACCCGCCAACAAGTGATTACAGCGGTGCCAAGATGTCAACGCAGAGCTCTGCGACCACACCTGGACTTACTGCGTAAAAATTTGATTTCTTATCGCTGGGGATTTCCGTTTAACCTCTCAGCATGCAAGAATGGATCTACAGTTACGCTTAAAACTCTGGAGGATCTCGCAGAGTTTTGTGCCCGATTGGATATCCTTCCCCTGCAACTGCCCTCCTGGGACATACCCTCCACTTTGCCTCCGATTCCAGCCACCTGGACCACCGTTGGACCCAGAAAGAAGCGGAATCATTCGTCTCCAGTGGATCCAAAGGATGGGACTCTCGCTTAGCGGACTTCGTAACTATATGACCTAGTTGGTGCTCTGTCACTCATCTCCTGGTCTTTTACCTCAATACCTCATTCTGCCCTCCTTCCCTTTCTTTCTTCTATTTTTCTGTCCTTCTCCTCCTATTTTGCTCAGTCCTGTTCAGGGTGATTATGTTATTACCCTTCATATGTATGGAGTTTTGGGGTGGGGCTTCTATGTCCCTTTACCTCGGTAGCTATACCTCCTCCACATCCTGCTGTTGGAGCTTTTTCCATAGATTCAGCTACGGTTCGTTAGTTGCTCTGTTTACATTTATAGAATTTATTTTTTCTCTTGAACTCCATAGACATGAAGGTTGGGACTTCAATGTTCCCCTTTATGTTGCCACTATTTTATACATATTGTTGTGATGTTGTTCTGTCTCAATTCTCTGTGCGCCATTGTATTTTTGCATCTCGGTGGCCCATGGGGCCCATACTGGTAGCTCTACATCCTTTGGTGTTGCTTGGCGGTGGGGGGGGGGGCAGAATGGCACCCGCTACTGGATTCCCCATATCTCCCTCTCTTTTTGGTTGCAACATTAGCCAGTGACATACATTCCCTGTATAATGGCTAAGATTCTGTCAATGAATGTTAAGGGCCTTAATTCTAACTTCAAAAGACGTATAGCTCTGAGGGAGTTCCGTAGATCTGGAGCAGATATTATACTAGTCCAGGAGACTCACCTCACTAGAGAGGGATCCTTCAATTTTGCAAAACATTGGTTTCCTCGAGTCTATATGGCATCCTCCACGTCTAAGTCAGCGGGTGTTGCCATTCTTATATCAAGATCCTGCCCCCTACAGGTTAATACTGTTCATGCTGATCCCTCGGGGAGGTACTTGGTGCTGCAAGGTGTCCTATATGGACGTCAACTTCAGCTATGTACCCTTTATGCTCCAAATTCTGGTCAGGTTGCCTTTTTGTCTTCTCTTTTTTCTACTCTGGCGTCCGTCAGAGGGATGATACAATTAATTGGAGGCGACTTTAATGTCCCTCTCTCCGAAAATATTGATAGACTAACGACTCCTCCGACAGCTCCTAACTCCCAGTGTCAATGCCTCTCTAGGGGATTTAGAAAGTTAGTCTGCATGCACTCCTTTTATGACCTATGGAGGGTGGATAACCCGACATCGCCAATTCACCTTCTACTCCATCCCCCACCTTACGCATTCGAGAATTGATTACTTTCTAGGCAATATTGTGGCCCTTAGGTCCCTGCTGTCTGCCTCAATGGGCCCGATAACTTGGTCTGATCATGCCCCCATTCACTTGGAACTCCGCCTTTCTTCTGCACCGCTGCGGCATCCCCACTGGAGGCTGAATGACACCCTGCTGACTAATCCACTCACTCGAGATGGGCTGTGTTCCTCTCTGTCCCAGTACTTCGCTGAGAATGGAGGCGGTAATACGAGGCATATGTATTTCTCTCTCGTCCCGAATAAAGAAGGACAGAGAAGCACAATACAAAGAATGCATTCTCTTCGCAGCACAGAACGTTCGCTAAGCTCAAATCCTTCTAGGCGACTTCTGGGGCTAGTGGTGGAACTGCGAGTCCGTCTCAAATCCCTGGCCTCATCCTCCACTGAACAGATGATCCGGTACACTAGGCAACGTTATTTTACGTATGGGAATAAGCCGCATACCTTACTTGCCCGTCAACTTAAAGATAGAATAGCTGCCTCTACACCCCATGCAATTAAGGACCGACAGGGAACTTTACAATATCATCCAACCTCTATAGCTGACCTGTTTCATAAATATTACTCAACCTTATACTCCCTTCCTTCCCCTTTACCTAAGGATGAGATAACTCGTAATGCGCTTCTAGATGGGTTTCTCTCGGACTGTCACCTCCCTTCCCTTTCCACGACTGCACTGGCCCACTTGAACCAGCCTATTACTGCTGAAGAAATCAGTGACACAATCTCTGAATTGCCCACAGGGAAGGCTCCTGGCCCAGATGGACTTCCCTATGTTTATTTTAAGACATTTGGGGATGTACTGATTCCTCATATGGTGGGGTTGTTCAATGGGTTTTTGCAGGGTGAGAGGATCCCTGACACCATGCTCAATTCCTATATCAAAGTTGTCCCCAAGCCTGGGAAGGACCCTTCAGAATGCGCGAGTTATAGACCCATCAGCCTTCTAAATTCTGACCTGAAGATTTTCTCCAAACCATTGGCAAATAGACTTAAGGTCTGGCTCCATCATTTAATACACAAAGACCAGGTAGGATTTGTCAGATTTTGCCAGGCCGGAGATAACACGAGATGAGCTGTTGACCTGGTTGAGGTCGCGAATGGGGGAGGAGTAGAGACCTTATTGCTCAGTCTTGATGCTGAGAAAGCATTTGACCGGTTAAACTGGAATTTTATGCTTCGAACCTTGCATCATTTTGGTTTCAAAGGGCCGTTTCTAACCGCCCTTCGAGGTCTCTACTCCTCTCTTTCCTCTATAGTTAGATTACCCCATGCTCACTCTTCTTCGCTCCCAATATATAATGGCACTCGGCAGGGATGCCCTTTATCTCCTCTCCTCTATGTGCTCAGTATAGAACCACTTGCAGCACTCATACGGAATACACCGGATATCCAAGGTATTATGGTCAGGGATAAATCCTTCTCCATTTGTCTTTTTGCTGATGATGTGCTACTTACCTTGACAAATCCCTTTATCTCTCTCCCCAATCTTCACGCGGTGTTGGATAGGTATAGTGGATTGTCGGGCTATAAATTGAATGCTTCGAAATCAGAGGCCTTGCCTATTAATATTAAATCAGACAGACTTCTCTTGCTGAAGGGATGGTTTCACTATACATGGCGTACTCATTCAATAAAACACTTGGGAATCTCCCTTACCCCACACTACACCACCCTGTATAAGGCCAATTTTCCACCATTAATAGCTGAAGTTCATTCCCTATTATTGAAGTGGAAATCGCTACCACGTTCACTCCTAGGCCGAATAGCAGCTATTAAGATGTCAATCCTCCTAAATTTCTATACCTGTTCGAGACTCTCCCAGTGAGGGTGCCGGCCACAGTTCTCCATTCCATTCAGGCATGCTTCTTCCGATTTGTCTGGAATTATAAAAGACAACGGATCTCATCTAAGATATTGATGGCCTCCGTCATGAGTGGAGGCTTAGCCCTTTCAAATCTAGCTAGCTACTATCTAGCCATCCACTTAAGACAGATCCCTTCTTGGTTGACTTTTCATTCTTACAGTCGGTGGACTGAAATTGAAAGACTGTGGCTGGCGCCTACTCATCTGGGGACCTTGATATGGGGCCCGCTCACTAACATTCCTCCCTCTAGTCTCCTTGGGCCTATGAGGTTCACCAGAGAGGTCTGGTTAGGAACTCGGGTAAAGTATAATTTAGCTACACTCCGATCCCCCCTTACACTGTTCCTCTACACTGCGCTACTTCCAGGCAGCTCTGATGCGGAAATGGTGAGACCATGGTCAAAAGCCGGTTTATACCGCCTTCTTGATCTAAAGGACCAGTTTTCAGACACTGTTCCCTCATTCGAAGACCTACAGACTAAATTCCCAATATCTCAGGATTTACGGTTTCAATATCAGAGGATACTCCACTACTGTAAGGGAGTATTGGGGTCTCTGACGGTTCCCACTCTCTCCTCGTTTGAACGTCTTTGCACGCAGAGCCCCTCCTCCAAGGGCTTGATTTCTGATATCCATCAGATATTGATGTCCTTCGAGTATCCAGCGGGATTTAAAAATCCCTATATGTTGAAGTAGGAGGACTGGTTGCAAAGGGAGCTCTCCCCAGAGACCTGGAGAACCATATGGTGAAGAGCTCATCTTAGTTCTTCTTCAGTGGGGTATAAAAAAAAAAAAAAAAAAACTGAAGATTTTAAAGAGGCTCTGTCACTAGGTTGTAACCTATGTATTTAAATACATAGGTTACAAGACCTAGTGACAACATTTAAAATCATACCTGTCATGCAGAGTTCTGCGCAGCAGTTGCGTAGATATTTAACCTTTAAAACATACGCAAATGAGCCATCGGAGCACCGGGGGGCGGCCTCTTTCCTCTGGAGTCCCCTCGCAACTGACACGCCCATTACCCGATTTGATAGACAGCGCTAGACTTACCAGTCTAGAGCTGAAATCCCGCACATGCTCGCTCGCCCTCCGATCAGCTGGACTGACGCGCGCGCCGTCACTCCGGGGATTAGCGAAGTGGCGGTGCGTGCGCAGTGGAGAAGACAGCGCTTGCAGTGCGCGGGATTTCAGCGCTAGACTGGTAAGTCTAGCGCTGTCTATCAAATCGGGTAATGGGCGTGTCAGTTGCGAGGGGACGTGCCTCGGGCCGGGGGGGGGGGGGGGGGGGGGGCGGTGATGGAGCGGTGCTCCAGAGGAAAGAGATGCTCCGATGGCTCATTTGCATATGTTTTAAAGGTTAAATATCTACGCAACCGCTGCGCAGAACTCTGCATGACAGGTATGATTTTAAATGTTGTCACTAGGTCTTGTAACCTATGTATTTAAATACATAGGTTACAACCTAGTGACAGAGCCTCTTTAATGTTCTGGTACCATACCCCAGCTGCAATGAATCCGGAGGTGCCGGATGTCTGTTGGAGATGCTCCCAAGCTCAGGCCTCGCAGTTTCACATCTTCTGGTCCTGCCCAGCTCTGTCCCCATTTTGGTCGCAAGTGAGACATATTATAAGGGTTCTCTTGGAGGTTCCTCTTCCCCAGGATCCGTCCTTTTTTCTACTAAATGTCGTTCCGCCCACATTGCGGGGACATAGTGCCAGGCTTCTCCTTCATATCCTTACTGCTGCTAAGTGTTTAATCGCCTTATTTTGGAAACAACCTTTTCCTCCTACGATCCGTGACATTATTGGTCGTTTGAAGATTAGGTCTCTGGAATATTCTGTCACCTTACAGCGAAACACAGTGGATAAGTTTAGTAAGTGTTGGCTACCATGGGACACCCGAGTACACCTGATTGTTTAAAGAACACAGAGAGACACTTTGTATTGGTTATGATTTTTTATTGTCTAATTTTTTTTTGTTTATTTTACGATGATTGGTAATACACTTTGTAATCTATGGCAAGGTGACTGATTTGTTATGCTATTGTATCTGCGATACATTTGCTATGTTCTCAACACCTGATTTGTATTGGAAAAGAAAAACATTAATAAAATTTAAATGGGGAAAAAAAAGAAAAGATCTGCACCTGTTTGGTGTTTTTGACCCGCACCTGGCTTTGGCTCACAATAACTGATGGAAATAACTGATCAAATAACTGATATGTGAACAACCCCATAAAAGGTTAGTATATAAAATGAGAATGCTTGGCCTGGGAGAAAATGTCTGTATGTGGGTAAGTGAGAAAATAAAGTTCCTGTACTCTCAAGATTGCTTCAATAGAATATCGTTTTATTTTTCACATGCGGGTATAAATACAGCTTGTATAAACGTTTTTGGCAAAGCCTTCGTCAGATTGCTGTAGTGACCGCAGGGAAAGTGGATCATCTGCCTTAGAGTAAGCTTGTGCGAAGCAGCAGTGGTAGTGGGCGCTGTGGCCTCCTAAAGCGCGATGGAGCTTGGGCTAAAGCCCTGTATGGACTGCGCCGAGCTGGAGAGGGTTCATAGGAGGGCAACTGAAGTAATAATTGGAATGGGTGGACTACAGTACCCAGAAAGATTGTCAAAATTAAGGGTTTTTACTTTAGAAAAAAGACAACTGAGGAGAGATCTAATAACTATGTATAAATATATCAGGGGTCAGTACAGAGATCTCTCCCATCATCTTTTTATCCCCAGGACTGTGACTGTGATGAGGGGACATCCTCTGCGCCTGGAGGAAAGAAGGTTTGTACACAAACATAGAAGAGGATTCTTTACTGTAAGAGCAGTGAGACTATGGAACTCTCTGCCTGAGGAGGTGGTGATGGTAAGTTCACTAAAAGAGTTCAAGAGGGGCCTGGATGTATTTCTGGAGGGTAATAATATTACAGGTTATAGTTACTAGAGATGGGTCATTGATCCAGGGAGTAATTCTGACGGCCTGATTGGAGTCAGGAAGGAATTTGGGGAAAATTGGCTTCTACCTCATAGGGGTTTTTTGCCTTCCTCTGGATCAACTTGCAGGATAACAGGCCGAACTGGATGGACAGATGTCTTTTTTCGGCCTTATAAACTATGTTATGTTACTATGTAGAACATCTTTAAGTCTCAATAGTGCCCCCAGTGACACAGCTATAAACAGTGAACAAGGGAAATGATCAGAGATGATACCACAAGAGCAAGAAGTTCCCTTCTATATGAAAAGATTGTGATTTAGAGTGGATTTCATGCAACCATCTGCTTAAATGGATGGCATGGTAGTAGGCACATACAATTTTTTTAATCACTTTTTATTCAATTTGTTTTGAGGGTAGGGCTGGGTCGATTATGACAAAAGCGCAAATCGTGATTAACTGAACATGTAACCTCAATTTCGATTATAGAACGATTATCTGGGGGTGTGGCTTGTGGCGTGGCTTAGCACAGGGTATTATACAACACCAATAGTTTGATCATATTTTGAGTTCTCTGTTCTCTATTGGGGATACTCCTGTGTACTTGTTGTACATATGATTAACCCCTTCAACCCAGGGCCAGTTTTCACCTTCCTGACCAGGCCATTTTTTGCAAATCTGACATGTGTCACTTTATGCGGTAATAACTTTGGAACGCTTTTACTTATCCAAGCCATTCTGAGATTGTTTTCTCGTCACATATTGTGCTTCATGGCAGTAGTAAATTTGTGGCAAAATATTTCATTTTTATTTTTAAAGAAAATAGCAAATTTACCAAAAATTTGGAAAAATTTCCAAATTTCAATTTCTTTACTTTCAAAATACATAGTAATACCTCCGAAAATAGCTATTATTTTACATTCCCCATATGTCTACTTTATGTTGGCATCATTTTATAAATAAAATTTTACTTTTTTAGGACGTTAGAAGGCTTAGAAGTTTAGAAGCCATTTTTCAAATTTTCAACAAAATTTCCCAAACCATTTTTTTGAGCACCAATTCAGATATAAAGTGATTTTGAGTGGCTTACGTAATTGAAACCACCCATAAATTACCCCATTTTAGAAACTACACCCCTCAAATTATAGAAAAATGCTGTCACAAACTTGGTTAACCCTTGAGGTGTTCCACAAGAATTAATGGAAAATGGAGTTGAAATTTCAAAATTTCACTTTTTTGGTAGATTATTCATGTTAAAGGGGTTGTTCGAGTTATTTTTTTGTTCTTTGTCGGTTACTAACTTGTCAAGTATAACAACTTTCCCATACACTTTGTGCTTCTAAAGCTGCTGGTTTCTCAGAGTTCACTGAGGGTCACATGACCTGTGATGTCACCTTATCTCCCTGGTCTGTGATGTTTCGTGCACAAGCCTCAGAGATCAGATAACACTCTGTACACGAGACGCCATGCCCCCCTGCACTGCCGGGCTGCTATCTGCTCTCTCCCTGGATTCCTTCAGATAAAACATTAACCCCTTCAGCCAGAACACACTGAGGGCTCAAGGCTTTACAACAGGATTTACACTGCAGACAGTGAGGAGACAAATGCTGGGCACAGAACCTCAATATACATTGCTCTGATTCTGCAGTTTACAGAAATACCCCATATGTGGTGGTAAACGTCTCTATGGGTTTGTGGCAGTGGTCAGAAGGAAAGGAGTGCCATACGGATTTTGGAGGCAGATTTTGCTAGAATGGTTTTTAGGCACCATTTTGTAATTGAGAGACCCTACGTACCCCTACAGTGGAAACCCTCAAAAAGTGACCCCAATTTGGAAACTACACCCTTCAAAGAATATATTAAGGGGGGTAATGGCCACTTTGACCCCTAAGCGTTTTACGGAATTTGGAAACACTTGGCTGTGAAAATGAAAAGTTTCATTTCTTCCAATAAAATGTTGCTTTAGCCCCAAATTTTTCATTTTCACAAGGGGTAACAGGAGAAAAGCACTCCATAATTTGTTTCCCATTTTCTCCTGAATACGGCAACACCCCATATGTGGTGGTAAACTGCTGTGGGGGCACATGGCAGGACTCAGAACAGAAGGAGCGCCATATGGATTTTGCAGCACAGATTTTGATGGATTGGTTTGCGGGTGCCATTGATTTTTATTTTTTTTTTTTGAGTTATTGTCTTGTGTGGAGGCTCATTTTTTGCGGGATGAGGTGACGTTTTCATTGGTACCATTTTGGGGTACATAAGACTTTTTGATCACTTGGTATTACACTTTTTGTGAGTCAAGGTGAAAAAAATAGCTGTTTTGGCATAGTATTTTTAACAAAATTTTTACAACATTCACCTGAGGGGGCAAATTATGTGATATTTTTATAGAGTACGTTGTTACGGACGCGGCGATACCCAATATGTCTACCATTTTTATTTTTGGAACGTTTTCGGGTAAATACGCCTTTTTGGCTATTACACTTTTTGTAAGGGAAGGTGACCAAAAATATGGCTGTTTTGGCAGTTTTTTTTTTTTACTGCGTTCACCTGGCGGGTGGATCATGTGATATTTTTATAGAGCCAGTCGATAGGGATGCGGTGATACCTAATATGTCTATTTTTATTTTTTCATTTCAATGTGTGTATTCAGACATCAGAGTTTTAGCACGGTTTGTGGTTCCTTTTTATAAGTACGGATGCATGTCCTATCTTGATCCGTGTTCCCGGATCCCTCACGCCCATTATAGTTAATGAGTCCGTGAAAACCACGGATCCCTCACGGATGTCATCCGTGTTTCACAGATCATTAAGAAGAGATGCTTTGAAAATTATTTTTCAGCTGTTCAGTGTCAGTGAAACACGGATGCAACACGGATGGCGAAACACGGACCCAACAAGGATCCTTCACGGACAGCTTCCCGGATGCCTCACTGACCATCTGCTCACGGATCTCAGCACGAACACGGACGTGTGAATGAGGCTTTACAGAGGAACACAGCCCCCAGAGAGGCTGTACAGTATTACATTATGCTGCACAGCCTCACTGCAGGGCTGACCGAGGTCTCAGGAAGACCCAGCAGCTCCTACTGTCTCCTGGCCCCATTGGTCACATCACCGCTGGACCAAAGCAGAAGGTGGCATCGCGCTTCCTATGTGTACACACAGCGATTATTCAGAACATTCATTCAGAGATAGACTATAAACGCCACCAAACTGAACTGAATAAACCAACATGGGCAAAGTGCCATCTGTTAATTAGGTCGGTTTGTTTGTTTGTTTTTTTCGGTTATCAGCCCAGTCCTATCTGAGGAAAGTTAACAAAAACGTGGCAAATTGGGCATTTTTTTTTATTTATTTTTTTTAGCAGAAGGTTCAATCTGAGAACAGAGGGAGCCTCTTCTCTCTGTCTAACTAATCAGATGATACAGTCACTGTTGACCGTGTCATCTGAAAGTATCAGTATTATGGCTCATGCACACGAACGTATTTTCTTTCCATGTCTTGTGTGCATTCCGTGTCCGAATGTCTGTTCCGTAAAAGAATTGAACATGTCCTATCGTCCGCATTACAGACAAGGACAGGACTGCCCTATTAGGGGCCAGCTGTTCCGTAAAATACGGAAATGCAATACCAAAGAAAAGACAATACCGCATGACATGACCGCACATCTGAGTAAAATACTATTTATTGAAAAACACACCACATACACTTTAAAAATTGTATACAATGAAAAAACAATGTGAGGAAACCATGATAAGTTCCACACAAACCAGGAAAACACATACACCACAGTACTAATATGTATAAATAAGAAAAAATACCGATATTAAAAAATCTATATAGAAAATATCACATCAAAATACATAAGTGCACAGGTATATTCAAAGTACTCATCTGTTGTAATAGTGAGACGGCATGTTGTCCAGGTATAACACCACACGCGTATCGCCAGTCTCACCAGCTTCCTCAAGGGTAATGACATGCAATGAGGTGTGTCAGTATATATATATATATATATATATATATATATATATATATATATATATATATACACACACACACACACTACTAAATCAAACAAAGCAAGATCACCTGTAGTGCCCTAGGGGTCATGAGGGGTGGAGGCCTATAGATGGAAGCACACAGGTAACACGTGGATCTAGAAGGATGAGGGAGGAAAATATGACATCAAAGAGTGCACCTGTGGTATCTGAAAATAGCACCAGTGAAGGGGATTACGTAAATCCAAGAAAAAGGACGCCCCAACATCGGAGAGACAATCAGTACCCCTTATTCCACAAGAAACGGTTGCAACAACGAGACATTCCCAGGTTGAAATAGACTCTCTTCAAGTGATCAAGCTCTCCAAACATACATTAACTACGTGTGAAAAGTCAGTATTAGAGAAAGGGTTGTCCTACTCTCCTATGAACGTGCTTGACAAGTTTGAATTTATCAAGGACACTTATTTATTTTGTAGGCAACTGTGCTTCAAACTTCTTTATGATCAATCATCTCTGGCTCAGCAATTAGTGGAAGATGAGCGGGAGTTTTTTAGGACTTTATGGACCTTTTACAGGAAAATGCATCCTATATGGGTAGGAGAATGTTCACTCTACGGCGGCCGTCCACCATTACACCATCCTTTGGATTATTTCCTAATGTGAATTTATTTTTTCAGGCGATTGTACAAGAAATACGGAAACTATCATCAAATTCCGTTTATGGAAAAAATTTTACGCGATTGGAGCTTTCTGCTATACAGAATCTGAGATGTAATCCCTTGTTTGTGATTAAAGAAGCGGATAAAGGTGGGAATGTGGTGTTGTGCGATGTTAAACTCTATTTAAATGAAGCTAAGAGACAACTAAACAATAGAGTCTTTTATACATCACTTCCCTCAGATCCTATGCAGATCTTTAAGAGAAAACTTCACACGTTATTGAACACGGCCTATGACATGAAGATTATCACCAAAAGGGAATTACAATTTTTGAAGGTACCACATCCGGTGACTCCAACGTTTTATATGTTACCTAAGGTACATAAGGACCTAGTTACACCCCCTGGTTGTCCTATTGTTTCTGGTATTGGTAGCCTATGCAAGCAATCTTGTATTTATGTTGACTTTTTTTCTCCAACCTTATGTTTTAGGTTTGAGGTCATTTATACGTGATTCCATGCATTTGATCTGAAAACCTGCGTGACTTCGCTCTGCCATCAAATACCCTGTTGGTCACATGTGATGTTGAATCTCTTTACTCAAACATGAGACATGCGGATGGCCTTTGTGCCGTCAAATATTTTTTGGCCAAGTCTACCACCGGGGACTCAGCCCACCACAACCTTCTTGGTGAGTCTGCTTGATTTTATCCTTAACCACAATTATTTCATTTTTGATCGGGTTTTTTACAGGTAGATGTCAGGTACGGCAATGGGGGCCCACTGTGCCCCCTCCTATGCCAACCTGTTTTTAGGTTGGTGGGAGGGGGCACACGTGTTCCCATTGAACGTATTCCGGAAGTGTGTGGTGGGCTGGTTCCGGTTTATTGACGATATTTTCTTTCTTTGGCAGGGTTCTGAGGAGTGTTGTCGAGATTTTATTTTCACATTGAACAACAACTCCCTCAACATTCATCTCACATCTGTAATTTCCACTCTTGAAGTGGATTTTTTGGATTTAAAAATTCAGAAGGAGGGTTCATGTTTAACAACATCTCTATTTAGAAAAGACACAGTTACTAATAGTCTACTTCATTATGGAAGCTTCCATCCGAGACATTTGAAAAATGAAATACCAAAAGGACTATTTTTCAGACTTCGCTGAAATTGTTCATCGAGGATCGATTTTAAAGTTGAATTGACTGATTTATCATTGCGTTTTCGGCAGCAAAGTTACCCGAAACTGATTATCTCTCGGGCTTACGGTATGGCCAACAAATCAAATCGTGCAGAATTATTGAAACCGGTGGTCAGGACACGCAATAACAAGGTACGACTGATCAGCAAATATAACAACCAATGGCGGGATCTGTACAATATTTTGTTAATATTCTGGTTTTTGTTAACAAATGATAAGAGATTGGCCCAGTATGTGGAAGAAAAGCCACAGATCATTGCTAGTCGAGCACCCAACTTGAGGGATAAACTGGTACAGAGTCATTTTCAACGACCCAGCAGGAGAATTGGGACTGGGACCAAGCTGAAGGGTACTTTTGCTTGTGGTAATTGCAACATATGCCAATATATGCTTAATGCGGATAGTTTTGTCAACTTTGGGGATCAGAAGGTGGTACATCTGCGCTGGTATGTGAATTGCCGGACCAGGAATTGCGTTTATGCACTTATTTGCCCGTGTGATAAAATTTATGTTGGACAAACCTCACAGGAATTACGTAGAAGAATACAACATCACCTATCTAATATTGTTCTGGCACAGTGGGACAGAATGAAAAAGGAAAAAACACTTACCTCTGTGGCTATGCATTTTCTGGATCACCATGGAGGTAAGTGTACGGGACTCAAAATTGTGGGCTTGGAATGTATATATAGCAACATCAGGGGGCTCCTGTTACAGCACATTTGTTGAGGTCTGAGGCCAGATGGATTTTTAATCTGGCCTCACTTACACCTTGTGGTTTAAATGAGGAGCTTACGTTCACTCGCTTTTACACATAGATACTGAATCTTTATTGTCTTTTGCTTTATGTTCACACATGTATAACACATATAAAAGAGAGAGAGAAAGAAAGGAGAAGAGAAAAAAAAAAATAAACAAAAATTTTGTTTATACATTATTTCACACAGTTTAATTACCGTTATTTTGCACGTTAGGTGTATATGCACTTATTGTTTGTCTTTCTAGTTTGGGTCGTCATATGGGTGTTGCACGTTTGTATCACCTTCATTGCCCTCTTTGGATGGATGTGGTCAACATTTTTTTGAGGCTCCTAATTTCCCACATGAATTCCTGTCTTCAGCTCCTCTTTCCTCATTTTGGCCTAATTTGGGGGCGAGATTTTTGGAGATTAATTTAGAATTGAGCCCCCTTGGATGGATATGGCAAGCATTCTTCAGAGACTCCTAACCCCTTATATGGATTCCTGCTGTCAGCTCCTTTTTTTTTTTCTTTCCCTTGTCCTGGCTTACTTTTGGAGAGATCAATTCTTATTATATTGGAAGTGACTAATTGCAAGCTTTGTGACTTTATATATGTATACAGATGAGGATTTAAAGGGACAGCGGTTACACTGACCTTCATTCTCCTCCTTTTTAAAAAAAAAAAAAAAAAATACATATGCGATGATGGATTGAAGGACTTAGGCCAGACTGTACTCATGGACTTATGGGAATGATACGTCTGAGTCTACTCCCGGACTTATGGGATTGAATTTTTGATGAACTCCACGAATTAGACCAGATTGCACTCATGGACTTAGGCTACTTTCACACTAGCGTTAGCACGGATCCGGCACCTAAAGGGTGCCGACGGATCCGTGCTAACGCTATACATGTGTGGAGCCGGAGCAGCGCTCCGGCCCCACACATGACACACATTAAAACAACACACAGACTACATACAAACAAACATACAGACATACATACAAACATACAGACATACATACATACTCACATACTCCCGGGACGCCGGCAGAACGTCTTCACGCGCCTCCTGCGCGCAGTGATGACGATTCCCCACAGCGCCCTCTGCTGGGCGCAGTGGGGAAACGTCATCGCAGCGTGCAGGAGGAGCGTGAAGACGTTCTGCCGGCGTCCCGGGAGTATGTGAGTATGTATGTATGTCTGTATGTTTGTATGTATGTCTGTATGTTTGTTTGTATGTAGTCTGTGTGTATGTATGCCGGATCCGGAATGACCCCCCATTGGAAATCAATGGAGGACAGATCCGGATTACTGGTGTGTCCACACCAAACGGATCCGTCCCCATTGACTTCCATTGGGGGTCATTCCGGATCCGTCTTGGTGCGGATGCCTGGACCGGAGAGCAAACCGCAGCATGCTGCGGTTTGTTCTCCGGTCTGAAGACGGAACGGAATGCTTTCAGGAGCATTCCGTTGTCTTCAGTTCAGTTTTGTCCCCATTGACAATGAATGGGGACAAAACTGAAGCGTTTTTTTCCGGTATTGAGCCCCTTTGACGGAACTCAATACCGGAATTTAAAAACGCCAGTGTGAAAGTAGCCTTATGGGAATGATACGCCTGATTCTACTCCCGGACTTACCGGACTTACATGCCGTCTCACTATCACAACAGATGAGTACTTTGAATATACCTGTGCACTTATGTATTTTGATGTGATATTTTCTATATAGATTTTTTAATATTGGTGGTATTTTTTCTTATTTATACATATTAGTGCTGCGGTGTATGTGTGTCCCTGTGTGGACTTCATGTGTTGTCCTGGTTTGTGTTGAACTTATCATGGTTTCCTCACATTGTTTTTTCATTGTATACAATTTTTAAAGTGTATGTGGTGTGTTTTTCAATAAATAGTATTTTACTCAGATGTGCGGTCATGTCATGCGGTATTGTCTTTTCTTTGGTATTGCATGATGTATGATTCAAAACCACGACCAGAACTCTAACGCACCAGAACTTTTCTTTGTTTGGCATTGTAAAATACGGAAATTTTTTGTGGATCCGTGTTATGCGGACCGCAAAATAAATACGGTCATGTGCATGAGCCCTTAGAGTCATCTCTAATTCCAGTCATTGAGGTCAGGTGTCAGCTGTATAACATAGCCTTCACTGGCCACGTGTGGAGAGGACTCAGGTCACTTTGCGTTAAGGGGAGATAAAATAAGTTTTAGTTATAAGAAAAGTTTCTGCTCTGGAATTGCAGGTGGAAAACCTATAGTGTTTTTGAATAGCTGCAAAGCAGATGAGGACTAACCTCTTTGTGCCCCTGAGACAATAGTAGAGGTGAGGTGTATTGAGTGGGGTCATCAGCTAATCTCATCCCATACATATAATCTAGCCGTCACCATCCACAATGACCGAGATCTGCAAAAACGCAGATTCCGGCCTTATAACCCCTCAGATGCCGTAATTAATAGCAACCATGGAATAAGCGGTTAGACAGAAAGAGGGGCTCCCTCTGCCATCCGATCAGAGCCCCAGCAGCAAAATCTCGGGGCTCGAATCCGTTGCTATGAAAGCCTAAAGCCTTGTGAAGGCTCCCAGTACTGTCCTACTCAGCTGTCTGGAGACAAGCACATGTTAAAGTCCCTTAGGCCTCTTTCAGCGAGTTTTCCATCAGGGTGCATAACATCCGGACTGAATCCTGACCCATTCATTTCAATAGGTCTGTTTCATGCATCATTTCTGTGTTCAGGAAAAATCACAGCATGTTCTATATTCTGCGTTTTTCACGCAGCTCTGGTTCCACAGAAGTGAATGGGGCTTCAGTGAAAAACGGATTGCATCCAGATGCAATGCGTTTTTCAGTTATGGCTGCTAGGAGATGTAGATAGTTATCCTTCAGTTCTTATTATGCGTGTGAAAAATGCATCAAAAACTGCACCCGCACTGAAAAAAACTAAACACTGAACGCAATCGCAATCTGAACAGACCCTGACAGAATCCATAATGCTCATGTGAAAGAGGCCTTAAGGTGACTAAAAATCACAGTTAAAAAAAAAAGGTCTTAAAAAAAGCACAAATAAAAATAAACTAATAAACATATTTTTGTGTCCGAAAATGTTATGATTATTAGGAAAGTAAAATAAAAAAAATAAATAAAAATGGGCAATTTGCCATTTTTGGTTACCTCACTCCAGAAAATGGAATAAAAAGGAATCAAAAAGTCTTAGGGATGTTTCACATGAGTGATTCCATTGTGCAAATCACACTCCTTGTGCAAGTGTGATCCTCCATTCTGGACTTGCAGGAATGCACGGCATTATACTGATTTATAATGCTATGTGCCTCTGCTGGTCCTTACTGATACAGGATCATACTGACATAAAGCTGTGGCTATGGCAAAGCAGCAGTGAACAGGAAGAGAAAAGGGAGAAGGCATGTGCACACCGCGCACGCCGTCTCCTCATACAGCTGATTGGCGGGGGAGCCAAGTGTTGGATCCCTGCCGACCCGATATTGATGACCTATCCTGAGGACAGGTTATGAATAGGGATGAGCGAACGTGCTCGTAACGAGCACTGTAGCTCTCGGCTCCCCTGCGCTCGCATGGGCGCAGGCATCCGCTTCCGTCGAGTGAGGAGGACGGAAGCGGCTGCCTGCGCCCATGCGAGCGCAGGGGAGCCGAGCGGTACAGCGCTCGTTACGAGCGCATTCGCTCATCTCTAGTTATGAATATTTAAAGCCCGGAAAACCCCTTTAAACAAGTCTCATCCTCACACTGTATAAAATATCCGCACAGAAACTGATATTTGGTATGCATTTTAAATCTGCAGCATGTCAATTTATTCTGTAGATTTTGAAGGCTAAATCCATGTACCCTAAAGGAACGGAGATCTTTTTTATTTTTATTACTGTATAATACCGCGCAGCCAATTACTGGGTACTGTACATCTGTGACCAGTGATTGGCTGAATGTCCATTTCATAAACGGGATAACTGGACATATGGGATATTGGGGAGGAGAGCATTTTTAACTGAACATCAGCTGGACATCCCTACTTAAAGTAAAAGGTCTTAAAAAAATGCATCAAAACGCTGTGAGCAAATCCAGCCAAAAGGCTCTGGTCTAAGATGGAGGAGCTGTCAGTGCTGTGGAATAAATGATGGCAGAAAACTTTGGAATAATTCTACAATTAACTCCTAGAAAATGACTTTAATAGCAGCAATGTTTCTCCTGCACCACTGACTCCACTCTTCCGGAATTTTACTTTACACCCAATTTGGTAAATGTTCTATCCAGGCATTTGCTGAAAGCTGGTTGACACCAAGCAATCATGAATTACAGTGGTATCCCTGCATATTGTAACAAGGCAGGAAAGCCGGGCAACACCATCTACGAGGCCTATAATGGGCTGCACATTACTTGTCATCTATTTTTTTCTGAAGCTGATATAACTAGGACATGGTTATCCAGAATTATGTAGTCAGCTTTAATATGGTTATCCATGACTCCCAATGACCTCTCCATCAGAGTTAAAAGACCTGCACACGTTTTTGCTGCCGATTTTCGAGCGGGAAAAAAAAAAAAAAAAACACACATCGTGATGTAGTACCAGCAAAGTGTATGACATTACACAAATCTCATCTACACTTTACCATTTCGTTCTGTGCAGAAATTCACCTGCCGTGCGGATTTTGAAATCCTCAGCATGTCAATTCCTTGTGCAGTGCGGATATCACATCTGTGGCAAAGACACATCATATCCCCACCAAGTAACTCATACGTTTTTGGTGTGGATTTTGTGAGGAAACACAAATTTCTGCACCCGTGTGCAGGTCGCATAGGGCAATACTTTGATGAAATGACATCATACAGAAGACTACGTTTACTGGCACCGATATTCTGCCAGTTGCATCATACAGCCCCACAGATGAAGTTAAAGCAAGTAAGGGAGTTCCAGAGGTGTCTCCAAGTCACCAGGTAATATAGATGCAGGTCAATGATGACTCTTCATGACACAAATTAGTCACTTCCTTCACCTGTAACCTTTTGCACGCTATAGGACTCTGGTAGGAAAGAGTTAATGAAACAGTGCACAATGACAACGCACTTTGGACACAACAAAACAAAGGCTTGTTGTTAATCGGTGGTGAAACCAGTCAGCCCGGGTGTGCTGTATTAGTGTGCGACTCTTGAGGTGTAAGGTTACAGTCTTGAATGTCTACATCCGGGAACAGACAAGGGAATACAAAAAAAAAAAAAACAGGACAAGAAATCTGATCAAAAGACAAGTGCAATGGTAATAAGGATTATAATAAAAGAGGAAACGCAAAAATATTTCATATGACGTAAAAAAAAACAAAAACAGCAGTATATTCCCAAATTCTCAGCATCTCAATATACAGGTAGTGTCAGGCCTCCATTTACACACTGTGGGGGTCCGGTCTTTGATAGAAGTCCACGCACTTGGAGTGAAAACTGCGCCAGCCCCTGACTGGAGCAGCTTTCACTCCTCTTTCACGCTTTTTCTAGGCATAAATGTTTTTACGTCAAAAATTGGAGTAGCAATGTTAGTAAATGGCCCCATATATTTTTCTCTGGACTTTTTTTTGCCTTTTTCTTTATAAAAAAACAAAACAAAAACACATGTATCTTTTAACCATTTTTAACAACCTATTTCATTTTAACACTTTCCAGGTGGTTTCACACATAGGGGTAAATATATAATACATGGAAATCTGTATCTGAAGTCGGTTTTGCCGTGTTGGCTTGAAGTGGTTTTCCAGGCACCTGATAGGTGAGGGTCCAACACCCTGCAACCCCACAGATCAGCGGTTCCCCTGCAGCCACTGGCAGGGGAACTAACACTTTGAATAGGACACACATCTTTTAAAATAGTACTTTTCTCTGCAGATGCTACTCCATTTTCTTTACACCGCCCCCATATTAGAGTAAGATTTCAACTTTTTGCCACTTTTTTGTTAATTGATAAATGTGGCATGCACCACATTAACATTGCTAATCACGCCAACTTTCTCACTCACTTTTCAAAAAGTGGCCAAGTAAATTAAAAAGTAGTCAAAAAATTGCTGCCACATTTCTGGACAAGGGATTATAAACTTCCCCTTTTGAAAATGACACAGCTTTTTTTAGCCACAAAATAATGCCACATGATGAACACCCACAACTAGAACATCGCGGCGTTCAAAACAACAGATCCACGGAGAAAAAGAAATATACATAAAGTAAGCACCTAGCTTTGAATGATTAAACCACAAGCATATCAATATAATCAATACTTTATTGTTTAAAATATAGCATAAACAATGTACTAAAATAACACATCACAGATGGTGAAAGGAAGGAAAATAGAGACAAAAATACTGTATTTTTCGCCCTATAAGACGCACCGGCCCATAAGACGCACCTAGGTTTTAGAGGAGGACAATAAGAAAAAAATATTTTTCATTAAACCTCAGGTCAGACCAGCAATCAGACCCCTAATGTTAATAAGACCTCAGCTGACAGCTGCAATTAGACCCTCAATGTTAATAAGACCCCAATAAGACCTCAGATCAGACCCCAATGTGAATGACCCCCAATCAGACATCAGATAAGAGCCCCATGCCTCTCTTCAGCCCCCATATGGGCCCCAATGCCTGTAATTAGCCCCTCACACATGTAATTAGCCCCCATATCAGCCCCATGCCTGTATTCAGCCCCCATGATTCCCCATGCCTGTATTCAGCACCCATATGATTCCCCATGCCTGTATTCAGCACCCATATATGATTTCCCATGCCTGTATTCAGCCCCCATATATGATTTCCCATGCCTGTATTCAGCACCCATATGATTCCCCATTCCTGTATTCAGTCCCCATATGATTCCCCATGCCTGTATTCAGCCCCCATATATGATTTCCCATGCCTGTATTCAACCCCCATATGATTCCTCATGCCTGTATTCAACCCCCATATGATTCCCCATGCCTGTATTCAGCCCCCATATATGATTTCCCATGCCTGTATTCAGCACCCATATATGATTCCCCATGCCTGTATTCCGCCCCCATATGATTCTCCATGCCTGTATTCAACCCCCATATGATTCCCCATGCCTGTATTCAGCCCCCATATGATTCCCCATGCCTGTATTCAGCCCCCATATGATTCCCCATGCCTGTATTCAGCCCCCATATGATTCCCCATGCCTGTATTCAACCCCCATATGATTCCCCATGCCTGTATTCAACCCCCATATGATTCCCCATGCCTGTATTCAACCCCCATATGATTCCTCATGCCTGTATTCAACCCCCATATGATTCCCCATGCCTGTATTCAGCACCTTTATGATTCCCCATGCCTGTATTCAGCCCCCATATGATTCCCCATGCCTGTATTCAACCCCCATATGATTCCCCATGCCTGTATTCAACCCCCATATGATTCCCCATGCCTGTATTCAACCCCCATATGATTCCCCATGCCTGTATTCAACCCCCATATGATTCCCCATGCCTGTATTCAATCCCCATATGATTCCCCATGCCTGTATTCAATCCCCATATGATTCCCCATGCCTGTATTCAACCCCCATATGATTCCCCATGCCTGTAATCAATCCCCATATGATTCCCCATGCCTGTAATCAATCCCATATGATTCCCCATGCCTGCATTCAGCCCCCATATGATTCCCCATGCCTGTATTCAACCCCCATATGATTCCCCATGCCTGTATTCAACCCCCATATGATTCCCCATGCCTGTATTCAACCCCCATATGATTCCCCATGCCTGCATTCAGCCCCCATATATGATTCCCCATGCCTGTATTCAACCCCCATATGATTTCCCATGCCTGTATTCAACCCCCATATGATTCCCCATGCCTGTATTCAACCCCCATATGATTCCCCGTGCCTGTATTCAGCACCCATATGATTCCCCATACCTATATTTAACCCCCATATGATTCCTCATGCCTGTATTCAACCCCCATATGATTCCCCATGCCTGTAATCAATCCCCATATGATTCCCCATGCCTGTATTCAACCCCCATATGATTCCCCATGCCTGTAATCAATCTCCATATGATTCCCCATGCCTGCATTCAGCCCCCATATACGATTTCCCATGCCTGTATTCAACCCCCATATGATTCCCCATGCCTGTATTCAACCCCCATATGATTCCCCATGCCTGTAATCAATCCCCATATGATTCCCCATGCCTGTATTCAACCCCCATATGATTCCCCATGCCTGTAATCAATCCCCATATGATTTCCCATGCCTGCATTCAGCCCCCATATATGATTTCCCATGCCTGTATTCAGCCCCCATATGATTCCCCATGCCTGTATTCAGCCCCCATATGATTCCCCATGCCTGTATTCAGCCCCCATATGATTCCCCATGCCTGTATTCAACCCCCATATGATTCCCCATGTCTGTATTCAGCACCCATATGATTCCCCATACCTGTATTCAACCCCCATATGATTCCCCATGTCTGTATTCAGCACCCATATGATTCCCCATACCTGTATTCAGCCCCCATATGATTTCCCATGCCTGTATTCAGCACCCATATATGATTTCCCATACCTGTATTCAGCCCCCATATGATTTCCCATGCCTGTATTCAGCCCCCATATATGATTTCCCATGCCTGTATTCAGTCCCCATATATGATTTCCCATGCCTGTATTCAGCCCCCATATATGATTTCCCATGCCTGTATTCAGCACCCATATATGATTCCCCATGCCTGTATTCAACCCCCATATGATTCCCCATGCCTGTATTCAACCTCCATATGATTCCCCATGCCTGTATTCCGCCCCCATATGATTCCCCATGCCTGTATTCAACCCCCATATGATTCCCCATGCCTGTATTCAGCCCCCATATGATTCCCCATGCCTGTATTCAGCCCCCATATGATTCCCCATGCCTGTATTCAGCCCCCATATGATTCCCTATGCCTGTATTCAGCCCCCATATGATTCCTCATGCCTGTATTCAACCCCCATATGATTCCCCATGCCTGTATTCAACCCCCATATGATTCCCCATGCCTGTATTCAGCCCCCATATGATTCCCCATGCCTGTATTCAACCCCCATATGATTCCCCATGCCTGTATTCAACCCCCATATGATTCCCCATGCCTGTATTCAGCACCTTTATGATTCCCCATGCCTGTATTCAACCCCCATATGATTCCCCATGCCTGTATTCAATCCCCATATGATTCCCCATGCCTGTATTCAATCCCCATATGATTCCCCATGCCTGTATTCAATCCCCATATGATTCCCCATGCCTGTATTCAACCCCCATATGATTCCCCATGCCTGTAATCAATCCCCATATGATTCCCCATGCCTGTAATCAATCCCCATATGATTCCCCATGCCTGCATTCAGCCCCCATATGATTCCCCATGCCTGTATTCAACCCCCATATGATTCCCCATGCCTGTATTCAACCCCCATATGATTCCCCATGCCTGTAACCAATCCCCATATGATTCCCCATGCCTGCATTCAGCCCCCATATATGATTCCCCATGCCTGTATTCAACCCCCATATGATTTCCCATGCCTGTATTCAACCCCCATATGATTCCCCATGCCTGTATTCAACCCCCATATGATTCCCCGTGCCTGTATTCAGCACCCATATGATTCCCCATACCTATATTCAACCCCCATATGATTCCTCATGCCTGTATTCAACCCCCATATGATTCCCCATGCCTGTAATCAATCCCCATATGATTCCCCATGCCTGTATTCAACCCCCATATGATTCCCCATGCCTGTAATCAATCCCCATATGATTCCCCATGCCTGTAATCAATCCCCATATGATTCCCCATGCCTGCATTCAGCCCCCATATACGATTTCCCATGCCTGTATTCAACCCCCATATGATTCCCCATGCCTGTATTCAACCCCCATATGATTCCCCATGCCTGTAATCAATCCCCATATGATTCCCCATGCCTGTATTCAACCCCCATATGATTCCCCATGCCTGTAATCAATCCCCATATGATTTCCCATGCCTGCATTCAGCCCCCATATATGATTTCCCATGCCTGTATTCAGCCCCCATATGATTCCCCATGCCTGTATTCAGCCCCCATATGATTCCCCATGCCTGTATTCAGCCCCCATATGATTCCCCATGCCTGTATTCAACCCCCATATGATTCCCCATGTCTGTATTCAGCACCCATATGATTCCCCATACCTGTATTCAACCCCCATATGATTCCCCATGTCTGTATTCAGCACCCATATGATTCCCCATACCTGTATTCAGCCCCCATATGATTTCCCATGCCTGTATTCAGCACCCATATATGATTTCCCATACCTGTATTCAGCCCCCATATGATTTCCCATGCCTGTATTCAGCCCCCATATACGATTTCCCATGCCTGTATTCAGCACCCATATGATTCCCCATGCCTGTATTCAGCCCCCATATGATTTCCCATGCCTGTATTCAGCACCCATATATGATTTCCCATACCTGTATTCAGCCCCCATATGATTCCCCATGCCTGCATTCAGCCCCCATATACGATTTCCCATGCCTGTATTCAACCCCCATATGATTCCCCATGCCTGTATTCAACCCCCATATGATTCCCCATGCCTGTAATCAATCCCCATATGATTCCCCATGCCTGTATTCAGCCCCCATATGATTCCCCATGCCTGCATTCAGCCCCCATATGATTCCCCATGCCTGTATTCAGCCCCCATATGATTCCCCATGCCTGTATTCAACCCCCATATGATTCCCCATGTCTGTATTCAGCACCCATATGATTCCCCATACCTGTATTCAGCCCCCATATGATTTCCCATGCCTGTATTCAGCACCCATATGATTCCCCATACCTGTATTCAGCCCCCATATGATTTCCCATGCCTGTATTCAGCACCCATATATGATTTCCCATACCTGTATTCAGCCCCCATATGATTTCCCATGCCTGTATTCAGCCCCCATATGATTCCCCATACCTGTATTCAGCCCCTATATGATTTCCCATGCCTGTATTCAGCACCCATATATGATTTCCCATGCCTGTATTCCGCCCCCATATGATTCCCCATGCCTGTATTCAGCACCCATATATGATTTCCCATGCCTGTATTCCGCCCCCATATGATTCCCCATGCCTGTATTCAGCCCCCATATGATTCCCCATGCCTGTATTCAACCTCCATATGATTCCCCATGCCTGTATTCAACCCCCATATGATTCCCCATGCCTGTATTCAACCCCCATATGATTCCCCATGCCTCTTATTAGCCTCCATATGATTCCCCATGCCTAAATTCAGCCCCCATATGATTCCCCATGCCTCTTATTAGCCCCCATATGATTCCCCATGCCTCTTATTAGCCCCCATTAGCCCCCAGCATGCCTCAATTAAAATAAAAAAGCCACTTACCTCTCCTGCTCCTGGACGCTGCCACTCATCCGCCCATGCTCTGTCTTCTTCCTGTTGCGACTGTGCAGTGACCTTGCGCGCTCAGCGTGAGGTCACAAAGCGTCCTTACGCTGTGCGCAGCACAGCACAGCTGAACGAAGGACCAGGAAGCAGTAAGTACAGAGTCTTCACCACTTCCCGGTCCTCCGGTGCTAATGAGCGCTTCCATAATGGAAGCGCTCATTAGCATTCACCCCATAAGACGCAGGAGCCTTTTCCCCCCTATTTTTTGGGGAAAAAAGTGCATCTAATGGGGGCGAAAAATACGGTAAATTGACTAAAAGGCGCCGCCATGCGGGGCCCGGATCAACCAAATAACCACAGGAATATAGCAAAGGTATACTGTCATAACTGGCAAAAAAGTTGAGCGATATATAAATGCTGCCAACTACATAAACCATACAATATGGGCCAGAAAATAGGGCACCTAAGAATAGTTAAAAAAAACTATGGAATTGGATGCCGCATTGAGGGTTCAGGATCTCCATTACTGCCACAATGCTTTGATATTTTCATGTTTTTTTTTTAACTATTCTTAGGTGCTCTATTTTCTGGCCCATATTGTATGGTTTATGTAGTTGGCGGCATTTATATATTGCTCAACTTTTTTGCCAGTTATGACAGTATACCTTTGCTATATTCCTGTGGTTATTTGGTTGATCCGGGCCCCGCATGACGGCGCCTTTTAGTCAATTTATTTTTGTCTCTATTTTCCTGCCTTTCACCATCTGTGATGTGTTATTTTAGTACATTGTTTATGCTATATTTTAAACAATAAAGTATTGATTATATTGATATGCTTGTGGTTTAATCATTCAAGGCTAGGTGTTTAAAGGGAACCTGTCATCAACTTTATGCTGACTGTACTGAGGGCAGCATAAAATAGGGACAGAAATGCTGTTTTCAGCGGTGTGTCTCTCTTGAGCTAAAAGTAAGTGGTTGCTGAGAACCAACATCACAAACATTGCATCCCAGGCCTTGAAAAGAGTCATATCTACCTGAGAAGAGTCATGGTTATTACTAATCTCCTGCTCTCCCCACCCATCTGCTGATGATTGGCAGTTCTCTCCTAGAGAGAAAGGGAGAAAACTAGGTAGAAGACTGTCAGTTATAAGCAGGTGGGCAGGTAGAGCAGGAATTCATGAATAACTATGACTCTTCTCATGAAGATTTGACTCTTTTCCAGGTCTAATCTGCAATGTTTGTGATGTTGGTTCTCGGCAACCACTAACTTTTAACTTATAAATGACAGACCACTGAAATCAGCTCACCTGTCTGTACTTTATTCTGCTGTTAGTATGGGTAGCATAAAGGTGATGACAGGTTCCCTTTAAAATAATGCCACAGAAAGATGTTAGCAGTAAGTCAATAGGAAATTATAAAATGCACCAAAAACAAACAGGATATTTTTGTGGCATTATCTTACTTGAATTTTCTGGGTATGGCTTTTCTGGTATGAATTTTGTTTGTTATACAATCCTAAAAAAACTGCAACAAAAACTATGTGACAGATTTACTCATAAAAATGCAACACAATTCTGACAAACTGAGGCAGAATTTCAGCACACTTGCAGTACGCAAAGGAGGAATTTATTAAAGTTACTATGGCAGTTTTCTGACATTCAAAAGTCTGAAATTTTGGCTCAAGTTCCATCTTTCGCAAAAATTTGTGACTTTTCCATGAAAACTAGTCAGAAAAATAGCGTACATTAAAGGGAGTGTGTCACCAGCTTTCTGTTGCTATCACGTTTAAATCCTAAGGCCTCTTTCACACGAACGGTACAGATTAGGTTCAGATGCATTCAGGATGCGTTCAGTGAAACTCCCACCATTTTGCAAGCAAGTTCAGTCAGTTTTGCCTGCGATTGCATTCAGTTGTTCAGTTTTTGATGCATTTTTCACTTGCTTGATAAAAAAAACTGAAGGTTTACAAACAACATCTCTTAGCAACCATCAGTGAAAAACGCATTGTATCCGGACTTGCTTCAGGATGCAATGCGTTTTTTAATGAAGCCCCATTCACTTCTATGGGGCCAGGCCTGCATTAAAAACGCAGAATATAGAACATGCTACGTTTTTCACGCAACACTGAATTGATGCATTTAAAAAAACGCTCATGTACACAGACACTTTGAAATAAATTGGTCAGGATTCAGTGCGGGAGCTATGCGTTCACGTCACGCATCGCACTCACGTGGAAAACTCACTTGTGTGAAAGAGGCCTAACCGCTCAAGTGCACGCCAATAAGTCCCCATATTCATAATCTCATGGCTCTCCCCGCCCACCTGCCTCAGATTTATAGGTTTTTTCCTTATGAATCAGCAGCAGGTGAGCGGGGAAAGCCAAGAGCTGATAAATATTCAGAACTCATCATTAATGAAAGGGTTATTCCCACCTTAGACAATGGGGGCGTATCGCTAGGATATGCCTCCATAGTCTCATAGGTGCGGGTCCCACCTATATCGAGAACGGAGCTGGGAAACGAACGGATGGCTCACTGCACAGAAGCAACCGCCCTCCATTCATTCCTATAGCCGAGCACTGCGGCCGCGCATGCGCAGTGCAATCCCATTCATTTCTATGGGAGCAGCGGGGAGTCTTCCAGCCCTAGTGCTCCCCGCTTTGTTCTCGATATAGGTGCGGGTCCCAGAGGTGGGACACGCACCTATCAGATAACAGGGGCATAACCTAGTGATATGCCCCCAATGCCTAAGATGGGAAAACCCCTTTAAAGAAAGTGACCCAGCATTTTTCTGAGTGTATCTGTCATTAGTTTATGTTGCCCTTAGTTAGGACACCATAAAATTGGTAACAGATTCCATATGTGAAGAAAAACACAAAACTGATGGTTCTGGATATAATTTTTTTGAATTCACTAAATGAATTCTACTTATGGTCCTGGCTCTTAACTTCCTAAACATTTTGAACACCTTTTTCCCAATATGCAAAATAGGCCTTTAGTGCAATGAGGGAGTCACTATTGCTCTTGTTGCACCGAAACTCCACATCTTTCTGGGGCCAGCCCCTCCCTCCCCCTGGTAGCCAAGATATGTTCCATCATATGAGATATCCAGCACTGCCTTTTTGTTTTGGTTTTTAATTTGCCCTAAACTGATTTATGAGCAAATCAATGCATCCTCCTCTTCATTCCTGCAGAGCAGAGAGGAGGATGAGGAAGCTCTTTAGCTCAGTGTTCTGAAGTAACTTGTCCTCATGTGGGATCAGCACAGGTGTTGTGTGTACTAATAGGACAGCAGCCATTTTATTTCTTTTAATGATTGCTCCCCAGACAAAACAAGCCATTATAACTAAGGAAAGATATTTGGGAATACATTTATAGTAAAGTAATATTTAAGTATTTTCATTTTCTTACTTCCCGGAAAAACCCTTTTACAATTTAAAGCATCTAGAAATCATTTAATTTGAATTACATATAAAATGCGACATTTGTGGAGTTATGCTTTTAATAACTAGGACAGTTAAAACGGGTGGAAGCAGAGGAAAAGACTGAAGACAATAAAACTGCATAGAAATGAAGGCTCTGTAAAAGCTCAGTAGTAAGAGGATTATAATAAATAGGATGTAAACTCAATTTGAGTGATTGCTGAATATTTCACTGCACTGGAGATTATAAAATATTAAGTAAACCATTTTAGTGCAATGTGTACTTGAGAAATACACGTGCTGTGCTCCATTTTTCAGATAAGAAATTTTATGACATCTGCTCAGAGAATAGGCAGTTATACAATTTTCTAATATAAATGTATTTGAAATTTTGCTCACAGTCTTTATTATATCGGCATAACAGCCTCTAAATTAAAAAAAAAAAAATTTAAAAAATGATACGGGCCAATTTAGTTTAGAAAATGCTTTTGTAGGAGAGCTGGATAGGACTAAAATGGGTCAGTCACGTGACCCTGAAGCTTGTCATGTGACCTCTGTCAATCAGCTATCCAGGTATCTAACAGATGAATATCAGCTTACTGAGAGGCAGAACATGTGTATACAGTATATACAGCATTATTGCCTCCAGCAGTACCTCATCATAACTGTCAGTGCACATCTAACATTATTTTCCCTGTCTCCCCTGTATGTGCTGTGTTTGTCATTTTTTTTACAGTTAACTTAATTACCGTATTTGTCGCCCATAAGACGCACTTTTTCCCCCCCAAAAAAATAGGGGGAAAATGCTCCTGTGTCTTATGGGGTGAATGCTAATGCGCTTCCATTATGATTTTGGTTCTCAGCTGAGATCCTGGTGCTTCCATTCCTTCATTGAAGATAAGTGTCCTCTTTCCCTTTTGTGTGTTACGTTACTTTTCCCTGTTGTTTGTTATTAGGCCTGAGGGAGACTCCTGTTCGTCCTTCCTTTTGGAGGAACAGGTAGACTCATTCCTGTCATTAGTTCCAGGTTCCTATAGGGTCAGTTTGGTTATTAGCACCGGAGGACCGGGAAGTGGTGAAGACTCTGTACTTAACGCTTCCTGGTCCTCCGTTCAGCTGTGCTGTGCTGCGCACAGCGTGAGGGCGCTCTGTGACCTCACGCTGTGTGCGCCGGGTCACAGCACAGCCGCAGCAGGAAGAAGACAGAGCGCGGGCGGAGAAGCGGCGGCGTCCAGGAGCAGGAGAGGTAAGTGGCTTTTTTATTTTAACTGAGGCATGCTGGGGGCTAATGGGGGCTAATAAGAGGCATGGGGAATCATATGGGGGCTAATAAGAGGCATGGGGAATCATATGGGGGCTAATAAGAGGCATGGGGAATCATATGGAGGCTAATAAGAGGCATGGGGAATCATATGGGGGCTAATAAGAGGCATGGGGAATCATATGGAGGCTGAATACAGGCATGGGGAATCATATGGGGTATAATAAGAGGCATGGGGAATCATATGGGGGATCATATGGGGGCTAATAAGAGGCATGGGGAATCATATGGGGACTGAATACAGGCATGGGAAATCATATGGGTGCTGAATACAGGCATAGGAAATCATATATGGGTGCTGAATACAGGCATGGGAAATCATATGGGTGCTGAATACAGGCATGGGGAATCATGGGGGCTGAATACAGGCATGGGGCTGATATGGGGGCTGAAGAGAGGCATGGGGCTCTTATCTGATGTCTGATTGGGGGTCATTCACATTGGGGTCTGAGCTGAGGTCTGATTGGGGGTCTGATCTGAGGTATTATTGGGGTCTTATTAACATTGAGGGTCTAATTGCAGCTGTCAGCTGAGGTCTTATAGGTCTTATAGGTGCGTCTTATAGGGCGAAAAATACGGTAACAGCATAACCTAGAGACAGGCAGCCATTTTACAAATCACCTGAAACAGGCAGCTATGTAAACACACATACAGTGAAGTTGTTGTTGTAATAGCCACACTGGTTTCCACCATTAGTCCTATGTGGGTATGCACAGACCCAGCACATATGTCATGTAACACTGTTACTTACTGGATGTAAGGGATTATATGTTGTGAAAAGTGTAACATGACTGCTTCCATCTTTCAGTTAGGCCATGCATTACACAGGACTGACCGATTCACAGGCTATGCCATTCTACTGTACAAATAGGAATTAACAACCTGATATAACAAACATATGAGAGCAAAATTTTAAATACACAAATCTTTGACAATTCTCTAATTATTATATAAACAAATAAATTATATAATAAACACTGGAATACCTTGTTAAAGCAGTTTTAAGGGTGTTTAAAATTGATGACCTATCCTTAGGATAGGTCATCAATACCCAATTGGTAGAGATCCAAAACCCGGAACCCCTGCCAATCAGCTGTTTGAAGAGGAGCGCCACGACCTCTTCCTAGGTCAGTGATGTCCCACACTGATGTACACATGAGCGTTTCTTTCATGTATCAGTGCTGCGTTGCATGAGAATCACAGCATGTTCTATATTCTGTGGCCCCAAAGAAGTTAATAGGGCTTCGGTGAAAAACGCACTGCATCTGGATGTAATCCGGATGCAGTCCAGGTGCAATACATTTTTCACTGACGATTGCTAGGAGAGGTTGTTTGTAAACCTTCTGTGTTTTTTTTTCCCACGCATGAAAAACGCACCAAAACCGATTGACCTACACAGAAAAAACTGTACGCAAATGCAAAACTGACTGAACTTGCTTGAAAAATGGTACAAGTTTCACTGAACGCATCCTGAGCCAATCCATATCGTTCATGTGAAAAAGGCCTAATGGCGAATGCAGGGTGTATAAAAAAAAAAATAAAAGTCTCTGCCTTCTGTTTGGGTAGCCCAGCTACCATTGACAATGGGCTCCCAGCTGCTGAAAGGTCAAAGTTCTGGAATGTCCTTGCATTGGTAAATGGGGACCACAAGAACATATATAATAAATGGGAGGTCCAGTACTGGCTAAAGGGGAGTCTGCAATTAGAAGTAGTTTTGGCCTCAGATCATACAAACAAAAATGTCTGTTCCAATATTATGCAATTGTATTCGTATGCCTTATTCAATTAAACAAAATATTGTATAAATATATTGTCACGGACGTTCCTGCGACAGGTAGCAGAAGGTCTGTCAGATTGGCAACACGTGGTATAATCTGACATGTTTTCCTTTTTGTTGTTGGTATTTACCACACCCTTTTCCCTCAGGTGTTGCTGGTGTGGTAATTGTCCCTCCCCTATTTATTGCTGCTTCTCCCACAGTTCCTTGCGGTTTATAGCTTCAGTGGATATTATGGTTAACTGGTTTTGGTTCTCAGCTGAGATCCTGGTGCTTCCATTCCTTCATTGAAGATAAGTGTCCTCTTTCCCTTTTGTGTGTTACGTTACTTTTCCCTGTTGTTTGTTATTAGGCCTGAGGGAGACTCCTGTTCGTCCTTCCTTTTGGAGAAACAGGTAGACTCATTCCTGTCATTAGTTCCAGGTTCCTATAGGGTCAGTTTGGTTATTAGATTCCTGTGTATGAACTCGCCTACATTTGAGGCCTGTCCATACTGGTAGTTAGTCAGGAATTGAGCCAGTGTTTCCTTTAGGAGGTGTCCTTCCTTAGTTTCCAGGCCTAATCTCCTTTCCCTCCTACGCTCGGTGTGGTTTCCCCCCACACACCTGAGCATGACATATAGGCCCCTTTCACACAAGTGAGTTTTCCGCACTGGTGCGATGCGTGATGTGATGAGTGTTTTTTTTCATGCGTTTTTCACGGAATCCTGGCCCCACAGAAGTGAATGGGGCTTCAGTGAAAAATGCATTGCATTCTGAAGCAAGTGCGGATGCAATGAGTTTTTCACTGATGGTTGCTAGGAGATGTTGTTTGTAAACCTTCAGTTTTTTATCACGCGTGTGAAAAACACATCAAAACGCATTGCACCCACGTGGAAAAATACTGAACAACTGAACGCAATCGCAGACAAAACTGACTGAACTTGCTTGCAAAATGGTGCGAGTTTTCCTGAACGCACCCTGAACGCATCCGGACCTAATCCATCACGCTTGTGTGAAAGAGGCCATATACTTGCCATTTAAAGAGGACCTTTCACCACTCCTGACATGCCTGTTTTAATAGCTTCATGCATTCCCCATGTAATAACAAGTATGAAACATCTCTTCTTAAGTCTGTACGATGTGCCATTCCTTTATTATTTGCACTAGAAGTTATGAATGAATTGCTATTTGTCTTCAGTAAGGGAACAGAGGGGAGGTAATCAGTTGGAGGTGTGTTCCTGCACAGTCAGAACATGACAGCACTGATTGGCTAGAGTCAGTCTGTGCAGGTACACACCCCCAACTGGTCACCTCCCCTCTGTTCCTTTACTGAAGGCAAATAGCAATTCATTCATAACTTGTAGTGCAAATAAAGGAATGGCACAACATAGAGACATAAGAATAGATGTTCCAGAATTGTTAGTACGTGGGGAATGCATGGAGCTATTAAAACAGGCATGTCAGGAGTGGTGAAAGGTTCTCTTTAATTAACAGGTATTCCCAGGGCTTCATTAACCCTTCTGGGCATGTGGATATTCTTAAATCTGACCAAAAGATTGTATGTAAAACCTCTGTATGGGATTGGTCCAACAGTTTCTGATGGCTTTCCAATGCCTAATCTTTGGTCAACCCAGCAGTTAAGTGGGACCAATGGTGAAATAACAAATCCTGAAATCGTGCAAATTTTTAGGGTATGTTGGCAGCGATTACAGCCTCCAGTCTTCTTGGGTGTGATACCACAAGGTATTAGTATACCTGGAAATGGGGATTTTCTGCCATTCTTCCCTACAGATAGACTTAGGCTCTGTCAGGTTGGATGGAGACCATCGGTGGACAGCCATTTTCAGATCTCTACAGAGATGTTTGATTGGGTTCAAGTCAGGGCTCTGCCTGGGCCACTCATACCATTTGCATGCTTCTCTGTAGGGATGGTATTGGACAGTGATGAGGAGCGCCTGGTTTCCTCCAAAAATGATGCTTAGAATTGAGATCAAAAAGTTCAATTTTGGTTTCATTAGACCAGAGAATATTGTTTCTCACAGTCTCAGAGTCCTTTAGGTGCTTTTTTAGGGCTCTTGCACATTACCGCATGCGCTCCGAGAAATACGGTCCGTGAGCGGGCCATAGAGAGTGCACAGTATCATAGATTACAATGATGCTGTGCACGTCGGGCAGCCTGCGGGACTATTGTCCCGCACTCATATGATCTTATGAGTGGAGGACTGGGCGGCCGACGTGCACAGCATCATTGTAATCTATGATGCTGTGCGCTCCTGTGTTCACGATCAATGCCGCTCCGGGACATATGGCCCCCTCACGGACCGTATGTCTTGGAGCATATACGGTCATGTGAAAGGACCCTTATACTGAGAGGAAGCTTCTTTCTGGCCACTCTGTCATAATGCCCAGATTGGTGGAGTAATGCCATGATGGTTGACCTTCTGGACATTTCTCCCACCTCCAGCTCTTTGTAGTTCAGCCAGAGTGACCATTGGGTTATTGGTCAGCTGTCTTACAAAGGCCTTTCTCCCTCAATTACTTAGCCACCCCACCAAACTATCTCTAGGAAAAGTCCTGCTTGTTCCAAGCTTCTTCCATGTAAGAATCATGGAGGCCACTGTGCTCTTGAGAACTTTCAGTGCAGCAGAAACTTTTGTACCCTTCTCCAAATCTGTGCCTCCACACAATGCCGTCTCTAAGCTCTACAGTCAATTCTTTCTTCATTATGGTGTTTGCATTGTCATCATTGTGACACCTTATATAGACAGGGGTGTATCTTTGCAAATCACGTCCAATCAACTGAATTTACACACACACACACAGATGCAGCCAGGCTAAACTTCATGTCAAGTTTAGCTCAGCTACATCTGTGTATTTTAGTATTATTGTATTATTGTATTGTATTGAGATTTTATGTGATAGACCGACACAAAGTAGCAAGTATATATGAAGTGAAAAGGAAATGGTACATGGATAAATAAAAATCTGGAAAGTGTGGCGTTCATTTGTATTCAGCCCCCCTGAGTCAATACTTTGTAGGACTACCTTTCACTACAATTATGACTGTAAGTCTTTTGGGGTATGCCTCTACCAGATTTGCACATCTAGAGGCTCAAATTTTTGCCCATTCTTCTTTGAAAAATAGCTCAAGCTGAGTCAGATTGGATGGAGTGTCTGTGAACAGCAATTTTCAAGTCTTGCCATGGATTCTCAATGAGACTTAGGTTTGGACCTTGACTGGTCCATTCTAACACAAGAATATGCTTTGGTCTAAACCATTCCATTGTAGCTCTGGCTGTATGTTTAGGGTCATTGTCCTGCTGGAAGGTGAACCTCTGCCTCAGTCTCAAGTCTTTGGAAGCCTCTAACAGGTTTTCCTCCAAGATTGTCCTGTATTTAGCTCAATCTTCCCATCAACTCGAACCAACTTCTTTGTCCCTGCTGAAGAAAAGCATCCCCACAGCATGATATTGCCACCACCATTTTTGACGGTGGGGATGGTGTGTTTAGGGTGATGTACATAGTTAGTTTTCCAGCACACTTAGGGGGAGATTTATCAAAACTGGTGTAAAGTAGAACTGGCATAGTTGTCCATAGCAACCAATCAGATTCCACCTGTTATTTTACAAAAGATCTCTGGTAAATGAAAGGTGGAATCTGATTGGTTGCTATGGACAACTATGCCAGTTCTACTTTACACCAGGTTTGATAAATCTCCCCGATAGCGTTTTGCATTTAGGCCAAAAAAAGTCAACTTTGGTCTTATCTGACCAGAGCACCTTCTTCCACATGTTTGCTGTGTCTCCTACAAGGCTTGTGGCAAACTGCAAATGGGACTTCTTATGGCTTGCTTTGAAAAATGGCTTTCTTCTTGCCACTCTTCCATAAAGGCCAGATTTGTGGTGTACATGATTAATAGCTTTCCTGTGGACAGATTCTACTACCTGAGCTGTGAATCTCTGCAGCTCCTCCAAAGTGACCGTGGGCCTCTTGGCTACTTCTCTAATTAGTGCTCTCCTTGCCTGGGCTGTCAGTTTAGGTGGACGGCCATTTCTTGCTAGGTTTACAGTTGCTACTTGAAATGTTCAGAGTTTGGGATGGTATTTTTAACCTAACCTTGCTTTCCCTGACCTGTCTGGTGTGTTCCTTGGTTTTCATGATACTGTTTGATCACTAATGTTCACTAACAAACCTCTGAGACCTTCACAGAACAGCTTCAGTTATATGGAGAATAAATTATAAATAAATAGGTGGACTCTATGTACTAATTAGGTGACTTCTGACTTCTGTGAGTATCACAGTACAGGGGGCTTAAATACAAATGCACACCACACTTTTCAGATTTTTATTTATTAAAAAATATGAAAACCACATATTTTCTTTTCACTTCACAAATACGTGCTACTTTGTGTTGGTCTATCACATAAAATCCCAATAAAAATACATTTAAGTTTGTGGGTGTAACATTAGAAAATGTGGAAAAGCTCAAGGGGTATGAATACTATTACAAGGCACTGATATATATATATATACACACACATACAAACTAAATGAACAGAAGTATTGGGACACCTACACGTTCCACCTACAGAGGCTTATATAACATTCCATTCTAAATCCGTAAATAGTAATATGGAGCCTCTTTGCAGATAAAACAGCTTTAACTTTTCTGGGCAGGCTATCTATACGATTTTGGAGCGTATCTGTGGAATTCTTGCCCATTCATCTACAAGAGTATTTGTGAGGTCAAACAATTATAATTGGACAATAAGGCCTGGCTTGCAATCTTCATGCAGGTACAGGTCCAGTAAAGTGTGTAGGAAGTTGCGGAACCCCCAACCCCCGGTAAAATAGGATGTGCACTGGCCCTTTAGGAACCAGTGAAGACTCACAACACTTACAGGTAGCAAGGACTATAGGCAGGAAGGGAGAGACCAGACAGGCCTCATGTGAGTGGTGAGAACTCCAGCGGCTATGCCCACTGTGCAGAAAGAGGAACTGATGCAGGTACTAAACTGCGAGTACCCGTTACTGGTGGGGAGATGCTGGCAGGCAAGTACAGCCAACACAGCAAAGTCATGGCTCTTTGCAGACCACTCAAGTTCTTTCACAGCAAGCTTGCCACAATCTTGGAAGCATACAATTGTCTAAAATGTCTTGGAATGCTGAAACATTAAGATTTCCCTTCATTGGAACTAAGTGGTCTAAGTCAAGCCCTAAAAGACAACGCCATAGAATTATCCCTCATGCACCATCCCTCCGCACATACAGTTGTACAGTACAGGCAGGCAACGTTCTCCTGGCATTTGCCAAATCCAGACTCATCCACCAAACTGTCAGATAGAGAAAACGTTTCCACTGCTCCAGAGTCTGGTGGCAGCGTACTTTACACCACTCTATCCAACGCTTGGCATTGTGTTTGGTGATGTAAGGCTTGCATGCAGCTGCTCGGACATGGAAACCCATACCATGACATTAACATCGCACAGTTTTTGGAGGCTCGAAACTCTGCAGTTATGGAGAATTGGTGACTTTTATGGACCATGCGCCCCAGCACTCAGTGACCCTACTCTGTAACTTTATGTGGTCTGCCACTATGTTTCTGTGTCGCTGTGGTCCTCTAACGCCTCCACTTTGTAATAATTCTGATCACAGTTGATTGTGGAATATCCAGGAGGGAAAAAAATTCACAAACTGAATTGTGACAACAGTGACATCCTATTAAAGTACAACACTCAAATTCAGTGAGCTCTGTAGATTGACCCATTCTTTCACAGATGTAAGTAAAGGCAGACTGCATGGTTAGGGGCTTGATTTTATAGACCTGTGGCAATGGACTGAATAAAGGACTTACTCAAAAGACCAACTATTCTGAACAAATACCACAATTATAAGCTAACTTTTTAATGGCAACCCTGGAAAAAAAAAAAAAAAACACACACACTGGCTTTACATTGCTCTGTGAATGATCAGGACTCATCACAGGACTGAAGCTGACACTTTGCACTGTGTAACTGGAGCAGAAAGTATAGGAGAACTAGCCTTTCCAGAACCACCAAGCCTCAGAGAAAAAGGAAGCCTGTCAATGAAGGGTAAGAGGCAAGCCATGTCATGATGCACTGAACCGGCCATGGGAGAAAATGAGGAGGGGGAGCCATGTGGGGGACCACAATTGAGAGGGAAGCCATGCCGGGGATCATGTCCTTCTAACTGGAAAAATGAGGGGTCACCATGGGGACTGAGAAATAGAGGGACCACCTATGATTATGGATGGGGTGACTTGTGTACAGTACCAAGGTTATATTATTAGCCCTAGGCGGAGCCCAGTTCTGTGCCACATGCTTATGTGATGTCAAGCTCTTTATCATTATCTGCATTTATTAGTGCGCTGGATTTGTTTGCGAACTCCATTGCAGATCCTGTCACCACTCTTGACATGTCTCTTTCAGTAATGGCTTGAATGTGACAGCAATTCTAGAGGATTTATATGTATGATATATATGTTGTGACATTCTTCTATTATTCCCCTTAAAAGTGTGCATGGACACCCCCAGTAGTAACACACAGTCAGCAGGAATAATTGAGGAACAGCACAACATAAAGACAACACAGACATCTCAGATGTGGTGACCGGTCATCTTTATCCTGCAAAGACATTTTTTCTGTGCAAACGTGGGTGGTGGGCTCAAAGAGGTTTTCATTGTATGTGCTTACTGGAAATTGAATTTGAAAAGGCTTACCTTACGGCATCACATAAGGAAGCTGGGTACCTCTGCACCCTGCTGGCCCTAGAACACTACGCTGGCGCTCTGCCACATTCCCCTCTGTTTGTTCACTAAAGAAACATTAGCTGAAGGCTGTAGTGTCAGCACTTCCCAGCTAGACTAAAACGCAGAGCGTCTGCTACAAGAAGTGACTATCAATCCAAACTGTAGATGGAAATGAGATGAGACTTCACACAGTCACTCCTCAGTACGTTAGACAGACCTGGCACCAGCACTGCATACGTATACTATGTCTTTAACTCCTTCCATTTCCCAGAACGCAGGCATCACAGAGGCACGGACCCGCCTGTTGTATTCTAAATGTCTGCTCACTATGGAGTTATTTTTACCCTGTGTGTGAAAAAAGCATTTGTAAGCAGTCTGCTGAATGTACAGATGGTTTCAATTTGTCTGTAAAAATTACAAAGCTATATGACATACATACATAAGGACTAAGTACATGGCCATGGCTTTGTGCACAAGGTCCTTTTACAGGGACTGCTTGTATAAACACTTGTTCTGGTGATCACCCGATGAACACTGAAAATGCCTGTTCCTGTGCAACAGACAGTACTGTAAACAACGATCTGCTGCACTGGAACAATGATTTTCTATGGGGAGAACTGATCGGTCTAAGGAATGCTTGTCCCCATGGAAATGTAGCCCTCGTCTCTGCTGATGATCTGGCAATGATCGGGAGCGTCTGCTTCATTCTCAATAACCTGCCAGATTATCTGCATGTGTAAAAGTACTGAGGCCTCTTGCACATGACCGTATTTCTGATCTACATGAAATCTGGATCAGATGTGGACCCATTCACTTCAGTGGGGCCACAAAACATGCAGACAGCACTCTATGTGCGGCTGGTGCAGACCACAAACACATACAGTACAGTCATGTACATGAGGCCTTATACTGTAGGCAGACCACAAGCTAGCTTTGGAGCTAGAATTCAGGTGCGTCATTCAGTCCATTGCCACAGGCCTATAAAATCAAGCCCCTGGCCATGCAGTCTGCCTTTATCTGTGAAATAATGAGCTCAAGCACGGTACTTTAATAACATGTCATCATTGTCATAAGTCAGTTCGTGAAATTTCTCCCCCCCCCCATTTTTCCACCATCAACTATGAGTGGTATTACTACAACCCCGGCGACTCATGTTGGGGATTATGCACCTTTTTCCTTTCTTTGATTTTTTTTCCTGTACTGAAATTGCCCCGCTGCGTGAATTTTTAAATTCACAGCATATTAATTCTCAGTGCTGGTCTTTTGTGCAGATTTCACATTACGTTTTATGCCTCTGTTTGAGGTATATGTTTAAAAAAAAAACAACATACAAAAACGTAACATACCACATCCTTGTATCCTGCAGTGGCCGTTAAAAAACAAACCAAAAAAAAAAAAACTTTTTTTTGTATACGTTAAATTGATGGGAAAAACACGATGTGAAGCCAGCCTTAATGTCAGAAATCCACCTAAAAAAACACATGCGGTTTTTGGTGGAGAAGCACAATGTGTGCAGATTTTCTGTTTTGAAACCTGCACCCGTAGGTAGCCTACAGTTACAAAGTGAGGTCGCTGAGGCACAGAGTACATAAATGTCACCAACGCTCTGCTGACTCCATAACCACAGAGCTCCAAACTTCCTCTGCCATAAACATCAGTACAAAAACTGTGTGCCAGGATCACATGGCATGGGTTTCCATGGCTGAGCAACTGCATGCAAGCCTTACATCACAATGCCAAGCGTCAGACGGACGGGTGTAAAGCCTGCCACAACACAGCAGTGGAAACATGCTCAGTGGAATGACGAATCAGACTTCTCCATCTGGATTTGGCAAATCCCAGGAGAACATTACTTGCCTGACTGCAATGTGCCAATTGTAAAGTTTGTTGGAATAATGGTATGGGGTTGTTTTTCAGGGCTTGGTTTAGGTCCCTTAGCTCCAGTGAAGGGAAATCTTAAAGGGCATCGGTCAGCAAATTTGTCAGCCTATGAAACTGGCTGACCTGTTACATGTGTGCTAAATGAATATATGTATATATATGCAAATGAGCTTCTAGGAGCAACGAGGGCGTTGCCATTACACCTAGAGGCTCTGTTCTCTCCACAACTTCTGCTCCCTCTGCAATATGGTTGACTTTAGGTCAGGGTCTGGCATGGTGATGTGTTCACTGCCTGGTCCTGTCAATCAAAGTGCAGAGGGAGCAGTGCAAATCAACAACTCTCATCCTCCCTGAGTCACTGATTATATCAGACAGTTAGAGCCCATCTCTGGAGCAGGCTGTCCATACATACATTAGGCTACTTTCACACTTGCGTTGTAAGGATCCGTTTGCGAGATCCGCCTCAGGCTCTCACAAACTGTCCTAAACTGATCAGTTTTGTCCTCATGCATTCTGAATGGAAAAGGATCCGTTCAGAATGCATCAGTTTTGCTTCAGTTCAGTCAGCATTCCGTTTTGGAGGCGGACACTAAAACGCTGCCTGCTACGTTTTGGTGTCCGCATGACGAAACGGAGCCAAACTGATCCGTCATGACTCACAATGTAAGTCAATGGGGATGGATCGGTTTTGTCTGACAAAACAGAAAACGTTTGGCTATGTAAAAGATAATACACACTAGGGTTGTCACGATACCAAAATTTTGTTTCGATTTCGATACCACAAAAAAACTTTCGATACTCGATACCATTCGATACCACACGAAAAATAAAATGAAAACACAAAATGGCTGTAGATTATTTAAACGTAAAACGTTTATTGAATTAAACAGCAAATTTGCACCAGATATGAGATTGTCAGAGTTTGATATTGATTTTGACATGCCTTCACCTGTCCACTCCTGCCCCAACTTCTCTTGTTTAGGCAAATAATTCTGGAGCAATGCATCTATTCTATCTCTTCTCTTGCAAACTTAAAGGGTTTCTGTCACCAGTTTTTTCGTATGAATCAGGCTGACATTAGAGATGTGCTAATGTCACCTGATTCCAAATATATGTCTCTTTTATTTACTGGTGCCCCCATTTTTATATAAAATGAACTTTTATTTTATGCTAATGAGGCCACTAGGTGCAAGGGGCGTTACCTCTGCACCTAGTGGCTATGTTGATTGACAGGCCCAGGCAGAGAAGAAACACTCAATTCACTATAGCTTTTAAGGACCTTTAATGATGTCATGAGTCTGACATTAATAATAAGTGACCCCCATCATATTTAAACAAAATGGTAGTGGCAAGTTTGGGGTTAGTTCACATTAACCCCAATCTTGCTAGCTGCCTTATCTTTATTTCCTGCCTTTACTTTGAGGCAGGCTAATTACATTTTGGTGGGTGTCACAGTGGCATAATACCTGTTATGCCTGCAGATAGGCTGACTGCTGCTGAGCTGACTTTTCTGTGCACTGTGCTGTGTAGCACAGTGCACGCTGACTGGCTGTCACGGCTCGGGCTCCGGCTGGCGCTGTGGAGATCAGGAGGAGGCGGCTTTGCTGGTGTTTCCTGAGCTCAGGAGGGGCGGCACCACTTTTTATTGCCTCCCCCCTCCTCCTCCTTTTATAAGCCGGACTTTCATTGGTGGCAGTGGTGCGGCGCTGCGGGCATCTTCAGAGCCCGAACATTTAATTGGCTCTAGTTTCGTGGCATTAGCAGAGGGGAGGGACTCTCTCCCGAGTCCCACTGTCCCTCCCTCCTTCTTCAACACTGAGCGCCCGGAACATGGCGCTCGCCGCGCGCCATGCTTCCTCTTAAAGAGAGATACTAGGCTGCGCAGCAGCGCAGCTAGTATCGCGAGTCTGCAGATCCCGGTACCGAATCGATACAGGTGTAAAAGTATCGATTCGGTATCGAAGTTTCGATACCCGTGACAACCCTAATACACACGGATCCGTTCAGAACGGATGCAGACGGTTGTATTATCATGATGGAAGCGTTTGTGAGAGCCTGGACGTATCTCACAAACGGATCCTGCAAACGCAAGTAGCCTAACTTCACAGCCATGCATTGTCACTTGTAAAAATGTACCAGCTTCAATTTATACTGATGACAAAATGCTTAAAATTGCAATAAATTGTGATTCAAGGAATAAAAATAAAGGGCGCTAAGGTTTATTTATCAGGTACAGCTCTTCTTGCATCCACTATACAATCTACATACTGAAGTGCCTACAATGTATTACTTATCTTGTACTGATGGTAAATGGCAGCAAGGAGCTGAATTCATAAATCTGCTTGTTGCCAATGGAAACAGTCGACAAGCTTGTTGACACACAAACGACTAAGAACGCAACAGAACTCCTATAATGGAAAGGGCACAAGCCATCCGCACATGGAATATGTGTTGTGGAAGTACACAAGAAAGTACAGTACAATGCATGTGAGCAGGGATTTACCCACTATAATGTAAGGGGTAACATCTCCATGTGAATATAGGCCGTACACAACATTTTAGATGGCTAACCTGACCATGAACCAATAAGGTCTGCAGAATTGTGAATACAGCTCTAGACTATAGCACAGGATAAAACGCAGAATCAGCATCATTAGTCTGTCAGCAAATCTGATCTTGTATCCAAGCATGAAAATTAGCTTTTATCTGTAGCACATAGGGGGAGATTTATCAACACTTGCCCAAAACAACCAATCATATTCCACCTTTCATTTTTCAAAGGTCCTTTGGGAAATAAAAGGATCAATCTGATTGGTTTTACAGTTTTTCTTTGCAGCAGTTAAGCTGATAAATGTCCCCATTGTCATGTGTACTGCCAATAATATGTATAGGGGGGGTGAACAATTGTTGTAATAATACTTTGTTCTCCCCCCAAATCTGAATCAGGTTGCGCCAATCGGTGCTCATTCTGGCCTGAAATTGCCCGTGTATAAGGGCCCTAACCTAAGTCTCTATGTAAACTTAGTAAACTATATGTAAACTGTAGGATCATGCTCACGGCTGACTAAGGCCAGGTTCACATGTGACTAAATCGCTGTGGATTTGCCGTCACAGATTTGCATGCAGAAGATCCACAGTTGTACAGTACCAGAAAAGTGAATGGGGGTCATTTATTAAGGGCACGCACCTCATCATAAATTAGTCAAATCTTATGGCAGTGCAAATGGGACACTAAGACCGGCATAAAAATCTGCAAATGTGCCCCAGTGACTAGAAATTCTCAATCATACATGGCAGAAGAAAATTGTGCAGGGAAATTGACCTGTGGGGCTGACCTAAAATCTATAGTGTCAATTTATACAGCGGATTTCACTGCAGATTACAAGCAGAAAATCCACAGCCATTCTGGGGTTGTCCAGCCTTTTTTAAGTGACGGCCTGTCCTCAGGATCGTGCTTGAACTGAAGAAGGGGGCAGCACTGCGGTGAAGAGCTGTGTAGTTCCTGCACTGACTACACTGAAAAGCTGACGGTTGGGGGGTACGGAATGGCAGACCCCCATCCATACTGAGGATTTTTATACTTGTGTCACAGTCTGCTCCCCAGGTCTCATCTTTAGGATCGCAGTCTTTGTATATACAGGGACATGGTGTGTCCACAGACAAGGAATCAGAGCATGGAACACATCACAAAGTGTGAGCACTTCCTGGTCACTGCCAAAAAACTTTATTGACATGATCACACAGACAGAGCTAGAGTTGAGCGAACGTGCTTGTAACGAGCACTGTACTACTCGGATCCCTTGCGCTTGCATGGGCGCAGCCATCCGGATCCGGATGCCTGCGCCCATGCAAGCGCAGGGGATCCAAGCAGTACAGTGCTCGTTACGAGCACGTTCGCTCAACTCTAGACAGAGCCTGTTATTTTATTAAAGCACATAGCGAACCATGCACAATACTGGTAGTTGGTGGCGCCCAAAGTAATCCATCAGCTCACTGCTTCTTGTTCCGAGAATACTGGTAGCGCACAGCTGCTGTAAGCTTAAAGGGGTATTCCCATCTCACAAATGTAGTTTGTATAGTTAGATATAGCCATACCAAAATTATTACTAATAGAATGTATTTATATAAAATGTACCGTTTAGAAGATTTGCCTATTTGTATTTCCATTGTCCCACACACATCAGTCAGGCCGTTGCCCCTAGTTACGACCACCGTTGCCATGTAGTAGTGGTGGCTGGCTTGCTCTTGTTCAAACCCACTCTGAGGTAACTGCTATATTGTGAACGCACATTGAATAAGCATGCGGAGACACCTCTTAGGGTTGTAGCATTTTTGTATGCGTTTCCAAAACGCAGAGAAACGGATCCTGTTCCAAGATCAATTCATCTCTATGGAGCAGGATCCGTTTATAAAGTCTGCGTTTTGGACGGATCCTGACCGCTGCGTTTTGGACTGGTAGCGTCCACAACGCAGATGTGAAAGTGCCCTAAGATGTGTCTCCGCATTCTGATGCAATGTGCGTACACAATACAGCAGTTACCTCAGAGCGGGTTTGAACAAGAGCAAGCCGGTCACCACTACTACATGGATAAGGGAAGTTTGTATTGTTGGGGAGACTCAGTGTGCGCACCTAGTTATACACAGAAACCATAAGTCACAGGCCTCCAGTCCACCCACTATACCTATGGGACTGGGCCAGATAATCTTACCTGCAGTGTCTTCACTTCCCAAACCGTTCAAGTAGAGGATGGGTAGTAGATGGGGCTCGGTCTTCTCCAGAGCTACCCTCAGATCTTGGAAGTGGTCCTTCTCCTTGACAAGTAGCATCTTCAGCAGGAGGTCCACTTTATCCTGGTGAGTGGTACAACTACTGTCCAACTCCTGCCTGTCCCTGAGGGTGAGGGTGCCAGACTCCTCCAGGACGTTCAGCAACCTGTCTGCATCACTGACGGACTCCACCAGGTTTTGGTGGCACTGCTGGAGTAACTCCCTGTGCTTGGGCTCCATCCTGAAGCCTGAGAAGAGCTGACTCGTCAGAAGCTCCCTCCTCCTAAGTCTGTGGGCTTTTCTCGGAGGAGTTATAGGCCCAGCAGGAAGCTCCAGCTTGCAGCCTGCATAGGAGCTGAGCACAATCCTGCCCTCATACACCCTCTGCCTGCACCGAGCCTGCAAGCAACAGCAGCAGCCATATTGCTGAGCTGGGGAGGGCTGCGAGGCTGCATGCTGTGCCTCACCTCACAACCTTATCACTGCTCCTCTCCCTCCTTCCCTGCAAACTGTTTCCAGTCAGCAACGGCGAGCAGAAGAAACAGCTCCCTCCTTCTCCGGCAGACAGTCAGCCTCTGTTTCCTGCTACATGACTGAACAATGAGTGCGGCTTCTGTGCGGCTCCCCGCTCTTACAAAGGGCTTCTTCTTCTTCTACTTACTTTGCTGCTCCACAACTTCTTGCTCTCACCCGTCTCCCCCTGGCATAAAAATGTGCCGCTTTCCCTCAGTCCTTTCCTCTCTTGTCCCCTCCTCTCTCTGTGTGCCCGTGGCTTCCTCCTCTTTCCCTCGATCCCTCCCCTTCTCCCTATCTGTGCTTATAACGCTAGGTCGTATCTTCCTTCTCTACCTTTAATCTTGTGTTTTTATACAGAATAATGAACTTTTCTTTCTGTCACTTCAACTCTGGGGACAAGTTGGGGAAGGTAGTGTGAAAAGTTGGAAATGAAGTATAGTTCACACTGTAGATAAAGCCATTATTACTTAAAGGGATATACCACCGTAAGAAAAGCTGGGAAGGCTTGCACTCCACTGCTTGGCCCCCATGCATTTTGCCTGAAGACTCATTAGGAGCATAATGCATATTATATTGGCAAGGTTGCCTATAATTCTATAACATACTGGTATAGCATCTATGTGAATTCCCAGAGATTTCAGCACTAAAGCATGCAGAATTGTGAATGCAGCTCTGGACCATAGTAAAAACTCTAACTTGGGATCTCTGTAAGTGATGGATGCAGCTTTCTCTGTTATGTCTTTGTGCTCTAATAAGGCACAAGGGCAGGACTTCCTAAATAGAAAGCATTATTAAAAGCGCCCACTTTCATAATATACCTCCTCTTGCCCTCATGTTTTGCTATTGTTTCCAACAGCAGAGTAGTCTCCAGCTGGGCGATGCCAGAGGCCTAGCACATTAGGGCCATCTACAAGAGCTGGAACACAAAGCTCCAAAGGCAATTTTCCTTTCATAGTGGATATAATTCTACTGCCAGAAGAGGCATACAGCAGACAGATATTGGACTCCTTCATCCTCATACAGTTTTCTTGTTTGTTTGCACCAGCAAACAATGATTTTATGTGCCACATAAAAGGTGTATCACCCAGCGAATGATTTCCTTCATCAGGTCCTCATCGGCATATCGACCAATTATCAGGAACAAACCTTTGTATGAATGCTCATCCCCAATAATTGTCCTGATCCTCAGCCCATGTAAATGGGAGTTAAAGGGGTTTTCTGAGATTTTTTTTTTTTTTTACTAGGCCATGGGACATCACATTCATTAGTCACATGGCCTAGACACAGCTCATTCCCATTGAAGTGAATGGAGCTGAGCAGCGATACCAAGGTCAGCCGCTATACAATGTACAGCACAAATGTTTTTGCAAGTTGGCAGAACTTTTAAAATACTGTCCAGTTCCCAAAAAATGGACCAAGCAATACAGAGGAAAGCACCACAGCATTGGATCCTGAGGAAAAGCAAGGCAACTGGTTGTTGCAAATGTTTTGGATAACAGCTCATGGCGAAGATCACACAAGACTCTTTGCTACATTGTTGATGCTTTTATTTTTTTTTTTTAACTGCACTAAAACAGCACAGCGTAAACCTATTGTAAATTTCTGATTGTGTTGTCTTTTTCTCTTAGGGTACTACCTCATGGCATGAACCTGTTGTGGTTGCTACTCGTCCATGCTGCGTTCAAGTACCGTGCAGCCATATGGCCACAGTGAGTTTTAATTAAAGGGGTTATCCAAGTTAAATTTATTGATGACCTATCCTCAGGATAGGTCATCAATATCAGATCGGCGGGGGTCCGACATCCGACACCCTCGCCGATCAGCTGTTTGAAGAGGAGGCGCGCACCGCGCCAGCTTTGCCTCCTCTTCACTGTTTGCATGCTGGCCGTAACGGGGGTAGTGGTGAGTAAGTGTAATTACACCTCACCGCCCCATTCATTCCTATGGGAAGAATCGCTCCCATACAAGTCTATATTCTTCCAATTGAAATGAATAGGGCGGTTAGGTGTAATTACACCTACTCACCACTACCCCTGTTACGGCCAGCATGTAAACAGTGAAGAGCTGATCGGCAGGGGTGCCAGGTGTCGGACCCCCACCGATCTGATATTGATGACCTATCCTGAGGATAGGTCATCAATATATATAACTCGGAGAACCCCTTTAAGCTAATAAGGACCACACTGTTTAGTCCGTCTGTATTATTAATAACCACGATGCGACCACGCTGTGTGGTCAAACCCTTAAAGGGGTATTCTGGTAATGCAAAGTTGAACTTTTGTTAAACTGTTTTGCAATATAATAAAGTCTCTAAAATAATTGTATTAGCTGTTTTGCCTGAAAAAAATTATATATAGAGATGTGGGCTTCTGCTCTGCTAGCAGCCAGTGAGGGAGCAGAGACCTGTGAGCGCATACAAGGACAGAGTGCTGCTGGGGATTATGGGAAATGTAGTTTAGGGAGATATATTCAGGTCCTGTGTGACCAGTGCAGCAGCCATGACAGTACACTAGAAGCGGCACACAGTGGGAGTTGACTTAGAGAATAAAATGGTAACAGAGAGTCATTGGAAGGTACAAACCATCAGGTTAGTGATTGTACATTATGCAGAGGGTAGGCAACAGGAATACTCCTTTAAGTTTTCCAAAAAAAAATTGTATTTAGCTTTTTCTCTCTAATATTGGTTTCCGGGAAAGCTTTGTGACCACAAATATAACCACCATAACAGCTTCCAATGAGTGGTATAAACGCATACTTCCTGTTCACTGCACACCTACCTCCAACCATCAATTCTTGGATAGAGGGACCTGAATGTTTGTCCCAAGGTGGGAAGATTTGGTTAAATAAACCATCACCAGAAAGGAGAGTGCTTTCCCCATAAAAACACACATGTGTAACTAAAAATAATTTAAAAGGGTTCTGCAGTTCTGTAAAACTGATGATCTATCCCCTGGATCGATCATCAGCATCTGATCGGCGGCAGTCCGACACCCGGGACCCCCGCCGATCAGCTGTTTGAGAAGGCAGCAGCGCTGCAGGAGCGCCACGGCCTTCTCTGTGTTTATCTCAGGCCCAGTGACGTCACGACTAGTTTCACTGGCGTGGGCGGGGCTAAGCTCTGTTCACTTGAATGGAGCTTAGCCCCGCCTAGGCTAGTGATACTAGTCGTGACGTCACTGGGCCTGCGGTAAACAGAGAGAAGGTCGGGCCCTCCTGCAGCACCGCTGCCTTCTCAAACAGCTGATTGGCGGGGGTCCCGGGTGTTGGACTGCCGCCGATGAGATGTTGATGATCTATCCAGGGGATAGATCATCAGTTTTACAGAACTGCAGAACCCCTTTAAAACAACTTGACAGAAAAGGGCAAACCAGTACTCTGTGACTATCACAATAAGTAAAGAAATCTAAGAAAGTATAGCATCTTCAGCTTCCAAAAAAATGTTTTGTGATCTTTTAATTATTTCTGTTCTAGGAATGGCTGGGCAATCATTGAAATAACCACCATCACATTTTTCACCTGGTTGTCACACGGATTTTCTAATAGTCCTAGAATTCACATCTGCCTAGTAATGTAATATGATAGGGATGAGGGGTGTATTACTGTATAATAAGCCGAATGAACCCTGTGAGAGCTATACGGGCAGATTGTCGCCTATCTGTCCCAAATACAGATGTATCTAGGGGTACACAAGGGTCTGCAGCAATGTAAAGCCATTTCTACTGTATATCTAGATATCTATGAGTATTCAGAAGACATGAGTCAGGATATGCACAAGAAACGTCTACCACATTCTTGCCTGACATGTCACAACATATTCACACACCAGTTCTAACCAAGTTCTCCCCCAACAAAGAACCAAGCACTGTGTCCTGTGTTGGAACAAGGGAAACCACTATTATTCTGGTGACGCTACTGAAAGCTGAGATATTTGTTATGTCTAAAATAGTGAAAATACTAAAGGTTTTAATAACAATAACTTTTATTGAATAAATGTATACAGATATCGAACAAGAGTACATAAATTACAAAGTGAAATGTTTGGAAACAGTTGATGGCAACAGGGAAGGGCATCAAGACATCTTTTGCAGCTGCTGTGGGACCCCACTCAGACTAGCAGAAGGCACATTAGCAAACAACTAAGAGGGAACAACTATGTGAGCACACACCATGGCATCCTGAGGAAAAAAAGCAGTGTCAACGAGAGATGAAGAGATACATCACTTCCACTTCATTCCAGTGATTGATGGGGAGGTCACAAATATATAACCACACAAATCGGACATTGATATTATATCCTAACTACATGTCAGAGCAGAGCAACTTATCTCAGGGACACAATCAATCAAGACGATGATGTTTTTAAAGTTTTTTACTTGTTAGTTATTAGAAACCTGTCCAGATGATAGGTCATCCATATTAGATCTGTGAGGATCCAACACCCATACCTATCAACTGTGTTTGCCAGGAGCCAGCGCCAGAAACAACACGGCAGCAGAAGGCTCCATCCATTCAATGAATTCAGGTGGTTCATTCAGTTCCTTTGTCAGAGGTCTATAAAATCAAGCTCCTAGCCATGCAATCTGCCTTTACAAATATTTGTGAAAGAATGGGTCACTCTACAGAGCTCACTAAATTGAAGCAATTTAATAGCATGCCACCATTGCAACAAGTCAGTAAAATTTTTTCATGATATTTCCACGTGAGTGGTATTATTGCAAAATGGAAGTGTTTAAAAACCACAGAAACTCACAAAGTGGCAGACCACATAAAGTTACAGTGGTGGGTTGCCCAAGTGTTGAGGTGCATAGTGTATAAAAGTCACTAATGCTCATGGCATGGGTTTCCATGGTTGAGCAACTGCACGCCAGCTTTACATTGCCAAACATCAGATGAAGGGTAAAGCATCTGCAACCAGACTCTGGAGAAGTAGAAACATGTTCTGTGGAGTGATGAATAATGCTTCTCTATCTGGCAGTCTGACAGATGAGTCTGGGTTTTGGGAATGACAGGAGAACATTACCTGTCTGACAGCATTGTGCCAACTGTAATGTTTGGTGGTATAGGGATAATGCTGTGAGGTCTTTTCAGGGTTTGGCCTATGCACTTAGGTTCCAGTGAAGGAAAATGCTTCAGCAAACAGACATTTTGGACAATCTTATTCTTCCAACATTGTGGGAATAGTCTGGGGAATGCCCTTTTCTGTTCCAGAATGACACAGTGCACCCACAGTGGGTGATTTTGGTGTGGAAGAACTTGATTTGCCTGCATTGAACACCGTTAGGATGAAATATAATGGAGATTTTGAGCCAGTCCCTCCCATGCAACATTTGTGTCTGACCTCACAGATGCTCTTCTGGATGAATGAGCAAAAATTCCTAAAGACACACTCCAAAATGTAGAAAGCCTTCCCAGAACACTCTGGGAGCTGTTTTAGCTACAAAGAATGGACCAACTCCTTATAGCTTATGGTTTTAGAATGGAAAGTCTTAAAAGTTCCTGTAGGTGTAATGTGTAGGTGGCTCAATACGTGTATTCATGTAATAGATATACTGTGTAAAAGTTTTACACAGGAGTGGAAAACAATTGTTGCAAAGTAAGAATGTTTTCATAAATAGAATTGCTAATAGTTTAAAGGGAACCTGTCAGCTCTGAAACACCCTCCAAACTAGAGTAAGCTGTGTATAGTGTAAGTGACGTAGAGTCCGGTTATGTAATTTTTATCTTCATACTCACTTGCATTCTGACTCTGTGCTCTGACAAACCGGCAGTAAAATGCACTCAGTGGACTCCGGTGCTCACTCACATAATGGAGAGGACTTAAAGAAGAGTCCTGTCAATGCATTTTACTGCTGGTTTGTGGGAGCACAGCGTCGGGATGGAAGTGAGTATGAAGATACAAAATAGATAATCGGATTCAGCATCACTTACACTATACATCTCTTACTCTAGTTCAGGGGGTGTTTCGGAGCTGACAGGTTCCCTTTAAATTTAAACTTGTTCTGCAGCAGGACAACCACCCGAAATATACTGCCAATGTCATTAAGAACTATCTTCAGCATAAAGAAGAACAAGGAATCCTGGAATTGATGATATGGTCCCCCCAAAGCCCTGATCTTAACATTATCAAGTCTGTCTGGGATTGCATGGAGACAGAAGAATTTTGGCAAGCTTGTATCTACAGAAGATATGTGTTTAGTTCTCCAAGACAACCTTGAAACAACCTACCTGCCAAGTTCCTTCAAAAACTGTGTGCAAGTGTGCCTAGAAGAACTGATGCTGTTTTGAAGACAAAGGGTGGTCACTCCAAATATTCATTTGACTTAGATTTGTCTTTTGTGCATTTACTGGATTTTTTAATAAACTATTAACACTTCTGTTTTTGAAAACATTCTTCGTTTGCATCATTTTTCCTACACCTGCCTAAAACTTATGCACCGTACTATATATATATATATATATATATATATATATATATACAGTACAGACCAAAAGTTTGGACATACCTTCTCATTCAAAGAGTTTTCTGTATTTTCATGACTATGAAAATTGTAGATTCACACTGAAGGCATCAAAACTATGAATTAACACATGTGGAATTATATACTTAACAAAAAAGTTGTAAATATGTCTTATATATTCTAGGTTCTTCAAAGTAGCCACCTTTTGCTTTGATTACTGCTTTGCACACTCTTGGCATTCTCTTGATGAGCTTCAATAGGTAGTCACCTGAAATGGTATTCCAACAGTCTTAAAGGAGTTCCCTGAGATGCTTAGCACTTGTTGGCCCTTTTGCCTTCACTCTGCAGTCCAGCTCACCCCAAACCATCTTGATTGGGTTCAGGTCTGGTGACTATGGAGGCCAGGTCATCTGGCATAGCACCCCATCACTCTCCTTCTTGGTCAAATAGCCCTTACACAGCCTGGAGGTGTGTTTGGGGTCATTGTCCTGTTGATAAATAAATGATGGTCCAACTAAACGCAAACCAGATGGAATAGCATGCCGCTGCAAGATGCTGTGGTAGCCATGCTGGTTCAGTATGCCTTCAATTTTGAATAAATCCCCAACAGTGTCACCAGCAAAGCACCCCCACACCATCACACCTCCTCCTCCATGCTTCATGGTGGGAACCAGGCATGTAGAGTCCATCCGTTCACCTTTTGTGCGTCGCACAAAGGCACGGTGGTTGGAACCAAAGATCTCAAATTTGAACTCATCAGACCAAAGCACAGATTTCCACTGGTCTAATGTCCATTCCTTGTGTTCTTTAGCCCAAACAAGGCTCTTCTGCTTGTTGCCTCTCCTTAGCAGTGGTTTCCTAGTAGCTATTTTACCATGAAGGCCTGCTGCACACAGTCTCCTCTTAACAGTTGTTGTAGAGATGGGTCTGCTGCTAGAACTCTGTGTGGCATTGACCTAGTCTCTAATATGAGCTGCTGTTAACCTGTGATTTCTGAGGCTGGTGACTTGGATTTACTTATCCTCCGCAGCAGAGGTGACTCTTGGTCTTCCTTTCCTGGGCGGTCCTCATGTGAGCCAGTTTATTTGTAGCGCTTGATGGTTTTTGCGACTGCACTTGGGGACACTTTCAAGGTTTTCCAATTTTTCGTACTGACTGACCTTCATTTCTTAAAGTAATGATGGCCACTCGTTTTTTCTTTACTTAGCTGCTTTTTTCTTGCCATAATACAAATTCTAACAGTCTATTCAGTAGGACTATCAGCTGTGTATCCACCTGACTTCTGCCCAACACAACTCATGGTCCCAACCCCACGGCAAGAAATCACACGTATTAAACCTGACAGGGCACACCTGTGAAGTGAAAACCATTTCAGGTGACTACCTCTTGAAGCTCATCAAGAGAATGCCAAGAGTGTGCAAAGCAGTAATCAAAGCAAAAGGTGGCTACTTTGAAGAACCTAGAATATATATGAGACATATTTACAGTTGTTTCACACTTTTTTGTTAAGTATATAATTACACGTGTTAATTCATAGTTTTGATGCCTTCAGTGTGAATCTACAATTTTCATAGTCATGAAAATACAGAAAACTCTTTGAATGAGAAGGTGTGTCCAAACTTTTGGTCTGTACTGTATATATATACATATATATATATACACACACACACACACACACACACACACCCATTTACAAAAAACATAAGGAGTTGTTGGAATCAAATGAAACTTTATATGTGTGAATGTAATTATATACGTAAGTGATTACTATATTAAAGTGAAAGGGTGTCTATTGGGGAAAACTGTACATTTGAAAGAATGTTCTAGTACCCTGTTGGGCTGCCATTATCCTGGACACAAGATGAGATACAGTTGGGCATGGAGGCATACAGGTTCTGTATATATTGCAGCACATTTGCCCACAAATGTTGCAGCTGACCCTGTAGAGCCTGCACACTCATATGTTGTCAAAGCTGGCATCCTCGCTGGTCCCATAAATGCTTGAACGGCGATAAATCTCGTGACCGGAAAGCCAAGTGTTGGAGTCTGGATAAGAAATTTCTGGGAAACCCTTGCTGTGTGTGAGCAAGCATTATCCTGATCAAAATGGCAGCTGGAAGCCCTGCCATGAGAGGCAACACATGTGGATGTAGGATGTCCTGCACATGTCTCTGAGTTGTTAGTGTCCCTTATATCACAACTACAAGTCATATGCCATGGCTCCCCAGGTCATCACACAAGCAAAGGCAGGATTGAAGGCCCCCATACTCAAATCCAATAGATTTCAAACAGAACGTGGATTAGTCAGTAAAGACTATGGGGTTCCAGTCCCTAGCAGTCCCATTTCTCCTTTACAACTCCACTGCAAACAAAGGCAACGGTGGCTGGCTGTGAATGGCAGGACACATTATGGGCACTGTGACACTAAATTTCCTTCTGATTAGCGCCTGGATATGGACCGGGCAGAGAAGGTATTTAATGAAGGTGCCACAATGAATTGTGCATGCTGCTCGAATCAAATAATCCTCTCTATTGATGATCTGTCTGGGCTATTTGGAGCCTGTTCACTATGCTTATATGACCTCATATAACCAGTGCTTCCAACACCTCCTAACAGCTAAGTCAAAATGACTTAGATGGCAGGCACTTTATAAAAACGACCATTCTGCCTCTTTCGGTCCAGTGCTATGCCCTTCTCAAAGTCTATGAACTGGGCAAAATGTCTTTGAAGTTGTCTCAAAGGAAGGTCTAGCAATAAACAATCTCTTGCCAAGAGATACAATACCCAAAGTAGTAGGTTTGTAGGGAAGACACGTTTATGCCATCTTGTGGCAAGACCCAGTGTCTTATCAGACCACGCCTCCAATAATTTACATTAGAGATTAATACATTTCTTAAAATTTGTTTTCAGATACATCAATTTTTTTTAAAATATTTGATTTGAGGCCTAATCAATTCTAACCAAAGTGCTCTAACTGGCACTCTGGCACTGGCACTTTTTTCTATCTGTTTTTAAAAAATTTTTTTACAAATTATGTATCTCTCTGAGATGACATTGGAGGCAGGACAAGACAGTACAGAGAGAGCAAAGTGGGCCATTTCCAAGCTCTGTTGCATTCTGCCTGCCCAGAAAGACATGATTGGTCATCATGGCCATCATCATCATCATCAGTATCATCAGCTTTGTGCTCCTCCACCAACGACTCCTCCTTCTCCTATTCCTCCTCCTCCTCCAGTGCTAGTTCTTCATCTTCCTTTACTTCTGCCTCCATGGCAATTTGTCCATGTGGGTACCCAACCGCTAAAGTAAAATGCTGAAGCTGTTCTTCTTGCTTGTTTCTGTATGGGATGGGGGAGTGTACCTTGAGGAGGACATGCTGAGGTCTAATATATGCCCAGTGTGAGAACTAGACCAACCGAATGGTGGGGGTGTCAATAAGACCTAACTTTGTTGCAGCAGTCACCGCTGCCGGAAAAATTGTTGACCCAATGGGCCGTGAAAGACGTATACTGTCGATGCCTATAATAGTTACTCCAGGTGTCCACTGTGGCATGCATCTTGTTGCACAGCGAAAATTGCAAGGAGCAACCCCATGTTCTCTGCCATGTGACAAAACAAGACAGGGGTGGCTATTTTGGAGAAATATTGGTGAAGGTACATTCCAGCAAGGCTAAGCACACACAATCAGTTCCCTAAAGACAGCAGAATCCACTGAGTGGTACACCAGCGACTGCAATGCCAGCAATTTGGAAAGGTGGGAGTTAAGCTTGTGCATCAACAGATTGTTGGCCATGTAGAGTTGTTTCCTGGCCACACATTCAGTTACCGATGGCTGATGACTCAGCAGAGAAGAAGGAGGACTAATCTGAGTGGGAGAAGTAGCAACTGATGATGATTATGACAATAACACTGTACTGCATGTGGATGCAGCTTGGCAGCAAAGGAGACTGGGGGAAGGAGGACACAGTTGTTCCAATTGCTGGTGGCCAGTTGTATTTAACCACTCGATCGGGTCATGTCACTTCATGTGCTGCAACAGAGCTGTGGTGCCAATGTTTGTGTTTGAATGCCCACAGCTTATTTTTATCCTGCAGATCTTGCACACATCAGTGTTTTTTTCTGCCAGCACTGTGCAGAAAAACTACCAAAGGGGAGAAACTTGAACAGAGCTAGCAGCAACAGAGCTTGGCTTAAATCTTGCATGTTTTGCCTGAGCCCACAGTATGAGCGTCATCATCAGTTCCCGATCTGACCATAATTTATGCAGATCTGGCACTTGCAATTTTTTATTTTTACGTTTTGACTGTACATTGGTTCTGCCCTTTTTCTGCTGCCACTGCAACCACCGCCTTCCTCCTCCGATGTCACCTCTTACTCATCACCTCATCTGGCACTCCGGTCCTGTCCAACACACAATCGTTGCTAAAGTCTTCACCCTCCCCGCCACTTTTACCAGACTGTGATATGTCATTGTGGGCTTCTTGGCCCCCTCCTGATTCCCTGTTCTGTATTTGCCATTGTCGCTACCACTGCTTCTACTGCCACGATCATGGCTACAAGTGCCACCACTACCAACACAGCTATGCATGGGGTCTCCCACCTTTGCCTGAACCTTCTCCTTATGGCGGTCCAAATGCTGACTGTTCTCACACAGGTCATCAACAGGGAGACTCTATAATGTCTGGGGTTTTGTTGTCTCTTCTTAAGAAAAAAGAAGTGCCCTAGTAGGATGGGGCAGTGAATACAGAGATTATGCACCCGAAAGGCTTTTCTGGGACCGCAAGGAGGATGAGTAGTAAAAATGCTGTGACCCCTGTCTCCAAGGCACAGTGCCAGACTCTGTGACTGAGAAGAGGAAAGAGCTATCCAGTCAACAAGGTCAATCTCTTTGTCCTCAACAATAAGAGAGGGCGAACTGCTACTACTACTAGTGGCCAGAGGACTGGTGCTACTGCTGAATGCACCACTATCTGCATTCAGATGACAAGGCATAGGTCTTTCGTTTTGTCTTCTCCCATTTACCAGACATTTTATTATAAGGCTTATAAATGAAAATTCACGGGTTTGGTACACAGAATATTAAACAGTACTAGCTAAATTTCAAGTGTTTTTTCTGTAATTTAAAGGCGCAAATAAATGTCCTTCCCCTTCTACAAAAACACTGCACAAATTGTATTGACAATTTACAATGGTAATAATACAGTTTTTACAGAAATATGCTTTTACTATAACTACACGTTATCTTAAACCATAGGATACACATGGCGCCCACTCGCACGTGCGGCAGGCATCATGGCCGGCAAGTCTCTTCTGTTTCTAACAGCAGAGACTTGCGGGTACTTACCGCCATCGGCGGTTTCCTCTTCAGCAATTAGATGTAGCGCAAAAACCCGGAAGCGTTCGCTTCCAGGTGGTGTACAGACGCCCCATGTGGTCAAATGGGGTGTCTGTACACGATCTGAAAGCTGTAAACCTCGCTGATGAGGTTTACAGCTTTCAAAGTGCAATTCTTATTCTGGGCACTAGATGGCAGGCCAGGATAAGAAATGAGCAAATTCGGTTTTTAATTCAAAATTAAAAAGCCCTGATTGCGCATAAAGAAAAAATAAAAAACACAATCTATTTGCTCATATTTGAGCTTTAAAATAATCACAAAAAAATTAAAAAAAGTTAAAAAATATATAAAACATTCAAAAAATATAAAAGTTTAAATCACCCCCCTTTCCATATAATTAAAAAATAAATACCTAAATAACAATAAATATAGACATCATGGGTATCACCGTGACCTGCAGAGAAGAATGGCAGAAAATCCCCAAATCCAGATGTGCAAAACTTGTGGCATCATATTCAAGAAGACTGCAAAATTTTAGTTTGTAGTAAATTTGCATAGAATTCCAGTAGTGTTTTCCCTTTGTCATTATGGGATATTGAGTGCAGAATCATGGGGAAAATGTTATTTATTTTATTTTTGCACAAGGACACAACATAACAAAATATGTGAATACAGACTGTATATTTCGTACTTAAAGCTTTGTCCTATTAGCCATTGTTATCAGCACTGTATTTCAGAATATAGTATAGAGCAGACCTGGGCAAGTGGCGGCCCACGGGCTGCATCTGGCCCGCCTACTGTCTCTGACCGGCCTGAGTCAGAGTTGGAGGCACACCTGCTTCTGCCATGAGGCATTTCTGAGGGGCGGCATCCACACAGCAGTTAAACACTGCTGGTGGATGCTGGTGGATGCCGCTAGGTATTTCCTTTAATCTGCGCCGCCCCTCCCCCCCTGGAGTGCAGGGAGCTGATGTCACTCACCGCTCAGCTCCCCGCGCCCCTCCCCACCTTCAGACCAGCGCTGTGAATGGTGAAGCAGGGAGACTTCTCCCTGTTCTATCATTCAGCCTGCAGGCACGATCGCGCTGCTGGCCTGTGTGGGCGGAGCCTGCAGCCCCTGAATCTGCATAAGCTCGGCCCACAAAGTCCTGCGCACAATCTGTGTCTCCAGGGAAGAAAGGACTTCAGAAGCAGGACAAGGTGAGTAGGTGCTGTGTTTTGTTTTGTTTTGTGGGCACAGACGGCATTTCTACTACAAAGGGGACACAGAGGAGAGGACTTTAATACTACAAAGGGGGCACAGTGGGCATTACTATTACAAAGGGGGCACAGTGGGTATTTTTACTACAAAGGGGGCACAGTGGGCATTTTTAATACAAAGAGGGCACAGAGGAGAGGGCATGAATACTACAAAGGGGGCGCAATGGGCATTACTACTATAAGCTGGGTACAGTGGGCATTACTACTACAAAGGGGGTCACAGAGGGCATTACTATTACAAAGGGGCACAGTGGGCATTACTACCATAAGGGGGCACAGTGGGTATTATTACTACAAAGGGGGCACAGTGGGTATTACTACCATAATGGTGGCATAGTGGGCATTACTACCATAAGGGGACACAGAGGGTATTATTACTACAAAGGGGGCACAGTGGGTATTACTACCATAATGGTGGCATAGTGGGCATTACTACCATAAGGGGACACAGAGGGCATTACTACTACAAAGGGGGCACAGAGGGAATTACTACTATAAAGGGCCACAGAGGGCATTACTACTATAAAGGGGTCACAGAGGGCATTACCACTATAAAGGGGGCACAGAGGGCATTACTACTATAAAAGTGCACAGAGGTAATTACTAGTAGAAAGGGGACACAGAGGAGTGCAGGGAGCTGATGTCACTCACCGCTCAGCTCCCCGCGCCCCTCCCCACCTTCAGACCAGCGCTGTGAATGGTGAAGCAGGGAGACTTCTCCCTGTTCTATCATTCAGCCTGCAGGCACGATCGCGCTGCTGGCCTGTGTGGGCGGAGCCTGCAGCCCCTGAATCTGCATAAGCTCGGCCCACAAAGTCCTGCGCACAATCTGTGTCTCCAGGGAAGAAAGGACTTCAGAAGCAGGACAAGGTGAGTAGGTGCTGTGTTTTGTTTTGTTTTGTGGGCACAGACGGCATTTCTACTACAAAGGGGACACAGAGGAGAGGACTTTAATACTACAAAGGGGGCACAGTGGGCATTACTATTACAAAGGGGGCACAGTGGGTATTTTTACTACAAAGGGGGCACAGTGGGCATTTTTAATACAAAGAGGGCACAGAGGAGAGGGCATGAATACTACAAAGGGGGCGCAATGGGCATTACTACTATAAGCTGGGTACAGTGGGCATTACTACTACAAAGGGGGTCACAGAGGGCATTACTATTACAAAGGGGCACAGTGGGCATTACTACCATAAGGGGGCACAGTGGGTATTATTACTACAAAGGGGGCACAGTGGGTATTACTACCATAATGGTGGCATAGTGGGCATTACTACCATAAGGGGACACAGAGGGTATTATTACTACAAAGGGGGCACAGTGGGTATTACTACCATAATGGTGGCATAGTGGGCATTACTACCATAAGGGGACACAGAGGGCATTACTACTACAAAGGGGGCACAGAGGGAATTACTACTATAAAGGGCCACAGAGGGCATTACTACTATAAAGGGGTCACAGAGGGCATTACCACTATAAAGGGGGCACAGAGGGCATTACTACTATAAAAGTGCACAGAGGTAATTACTAGTAGAAAGGGGACACAGAGGGCTTTACTACTGTGAAGGGGGCACAATTGGCATTATTACTGTGAAGGGGGCCCAGATTGAATTACTAATGTGAAAGGGGCACAAAGAGGGCATAACTACTGAGATGGGACACAAAGAGGGTATTTTCACTGTGAAAGGGGCAGAGATATGTCTGTCCCTGTGTATGTGTGTGTGTGTGTCACCATCACCATGCCCACAGTGTTCCTATGTCTTGACGCAGCTGCATCAGGACGTTCTGTGGGGGCAAGAAGAAGAAGACGGAAGAGGAGGCAGTGCCACCAGCATGGAGTCCCGTGGAAGAGGCACAGGGAGGCACGCAGGTAATACTACCACATGATCTACACTAGTGTTATCTGTGGTTTTAGATAGGACTGCAGGTAACACTACCACATGATCTACACTAGTGTTATATGTGGTTGTACATACAGTAGGACTGCAGGTAACACTACCACATTATCAGCACTAGTGTTATCTGTGGTTTTACATAGGACTGCAGGTAACACTACCACATTATCAGCACTAATGTTATATGTGGTTGTACATAGGACTGCAGGTAACACTACCACATTATCAGCACTAGTGTTATCTGTGGTTTTACATAGGACTGCAGGTAACACTACCACATGATCTGCACTAGTGTTATCTGTGGTTCTACATTGGACTGCAGGTAACACTACCATATTATCAGCACTATTGCTATCAGTGGTTTTACCTAGGACTGCAGGTAACACTACCACATGATCTGTACTCACATAGCCATTGTTGTGTTATCTGTGTTGTTACATAGGACTGCAGGTAACATCTACTACATTATCTGTACTCAGAGCGTTATCACTGTGTTACCTGTGGTGTTACATAGGACTGCAGGTGATATCAATAACATTATCTGTACTTGTACAGCCCCAGATCTGGCAGGACAGTCTTGGAGTTCGGTGGCAACTTGGCTTTCATACTATTTTTTAATTGGGGGAGGATGGGCGCCATTCAAATTTTTGCCCCAGGCAACAGAAGAGCAAGAATTGGCCCTGGTTGGAGGCGTGGCCTGACCTACACTGCTGAGAGCAGACGCTTGTGTGGTTTGGTGCTACCGTCATCGGCTCCGTACGGAGCTCAAACAAACATCACTAAAGTGGCTCTGGTACCTAGAAAGACCACAGGGACCAGAGATACTGCACAGAGAAAAGCCTGTAGCTGCGAGTGGTACCAGAGTTACATCGGGTACCACGCGCTCCCTCCCCCCCCCTACAGTGGCGAGCCACCATTACAGGGCCGGATCACGTGCCCATCGGCGCAAGGAAGACGCTTCAGCTGGACCCCACATACCTGCCGTGTAGCAGTATCTGCCGGGACCCATGACCTCAGAGACTGAGAGCTGCCGTACTCAGTCCTTCCTGCCTGCTATGTAGTTAAATCTGCCTCTGCAGAAGACGAATTCAGTGCTAGTTCCCAGTAGTGTGCACTTTCTACCTTGTCCTGCTCCAGTCTATTGCCCGAAACCAGGGAATATTTAGCGCTCTGTGCTTGTGACAGGCAGCATGTCCAGATACACTGGTGACAGGCAGCATGTCCAGAAACACTGGTGACAGGCAGCATGTCCAGATACACTGGTGACAGGCAGAGCAAGCAAGTCCAAATACACAAGTGACAGACAGAGCAGCTCCTGCAAATACACCTGGTGTTCTTTATTAAGTTTTAACTGATGCCGGTCTTTGGAAAACTTGCTATTTTAGGTCAAGATGGGATGCTAGTTTTTTTAAACACTGTAAAAGTTGACAATTATCTAAAGTGTACAATCACAAGTTCATTAAAGTTCATCATCTCATTAAATAATGATGTAATTTGGTCCTTCATATTTTCATTGAATCTTTGTATTGTTTCATTTACTGTTTGTTTATGAAGGGATAGTATATATACTATATACAGTATTGGGTAGAACTGAGTTAATTATATTAGTCCGGCCCTCTAAAACCATCCCAATTTCTCATGTGGCCCCATGGGAAAATTAATTGCCCACCCCTGGTATAGAGGCACATGTAGCAAACTGTTGTATCCATACTATATGTTCTACTCCTTATCTATTCACAATTGTCCATATATGTGCAAAGATGTTTCTTTACTTTAAAATGAGTGATTTTTTTTTTTTTAATTAGTTCACCAGCTACATTTTTTATTAATTCAAAGTTTTAAAGAGAATTAACACTGAACATCACAAAACCTGATATCAGTTGGTGGATCGTATTGCAGCAGATAACATACCATCATAAACAAGTTTATTTCTGGTTATGTTCTAGTCAGTCAAAACTAAAATTTATGTTTCACTGGAAGTTCTTTCCTCTCCGCACCTACTGTTATCTGTGTGTATAATACATAAAGCCTGAAGGAGAAAAAGAAATGTCAGCCCAGATCTTTCCTGGGCAAAAGTATGTTGGCGACGTGTGGAGCTACATGCTTTTGCAAGAAAAGCGTCACTTTCTATAAGTATAATGTATCAGTCCTCAGGCACTAAGCTTCACCAGCTGCAGATCACAGTACTTCCTATAGTAACATAGTAACATAGTTTATAAGGCCGAAAAAAGACATCTGTCCATCCAGTTTGGCCTGTTATCCTGCAAGTTGATCCAGAGGAAGGAAAAAAACCCCTGTGAGGTAGAAGCCATATTTCCCCACTTTAGGGGAAAAAATTCCTTCCCGACTCCAATCAGGCAATCAGAATAACTCCCTGGATCAACGACCCATCTCTAGTAACTATAACCTATAATATTGTTACCCTCCAGAAATACATCCAGGCCCCTGTTGAACTCTTTTAGTGAAATTACCATCACCACCTCCTCAGGCAGAGAGTCCCATAGTCTCACTGCTCTTACAGTAAAGAATCCTCTTCTATGTTTGTGTACAAACCTTCTTTCCTCCAGACGCAGAGGATATCCCCTCGTCACAGTCACAGTCCTGGGGATAAATAGATCATGGGAGAGATCTCTGTACTGACCTCTGATATATTTATACATAGTTATTAGATCTCCCCTCAGTCGTCTTTTTTCTAAACTGAATAACCCTAATTCTGACAATCTTTCTGGGTACTGTAGTCCACCCATTCCAGTTATTACTTTAGTTGCCCTCCTCTGAACTCTCTCCAGCTCTGCTGTGTCTGTCTTGTTCACAGGAGCCAAGCATTGTGGACAATACTCTATGTGCAGTCTGACTAGTGATTTGTAAAATGGCAGGACTATGTTCTCAAGTCATGTAACGTGATTAAAGCAGCACATCAAACCCACAAAGGGGATAGTTCATTTTTCAGAAAAAAATAGCTTGGTACCTAGTAATGGTCCTTGAGAGAGATGGTGCACGCGGATGGGGACAAAGGCTGATTGTCCCACCAAATGTAGTAAATGTAGAAAATCCACAGCACTCATAGTATTCCGATAATCTTGTGATTTATTTAAAGAGCAGAAAACATAGCAAATAGCTATGTTTGCTGCTCTTTAAATAAATCACAAGATCATCGGAATACTACGAGTGCTGTGGATTTTCTACATTTACTAGGACTATGTTCTCATCACAGGCATCTATGCAACCCATTGGCCTTGGCAGCAGCTGCCAGACACTGGTTGCTACAGTTAAGTTTGCTGTCCACTAAATCTGTCAGTGTTAAACCTCGTCTGCCACTTCTCTGCCCAAGCCTCCAATCTATCCAGATCCATCTGTAGCAGTGTACTGTCCTCTTCTGTGTTAATTACTTTACACAGTTTAGTGTCATCTGCAAAAATTGATATTTTACTGTGCAAGCCTTCTACAAGATCATTAATAAATATATTGAAGAGAATAGGGCCCAATACTGACCCCAGTGGTACCCCACTAATGACAGTGACCCAATCTGAGTGTGTACAATTAATAACCACCCTCTGTTTTCTATCACTGAGCCAGTTACTTACCCACATACAGACATTTTAGCCCAAATGCTTTGGAGAAGTCCAGATATACAACATCCATTGCCTGCCACGGTCAAGTCTAGAACTTACCTCCTCATAGAAACTGATTAAATTAATTTGAAAGGACCGATCCGTCATGAAGCTGGGCCGATATGGTGTTATTCGCTTATTTTCATTGAGATACTCCAAGATAGAATCTCTTAGAAAACCTTTACCCAGAAAACAGTTTACCCACAACAGATGTTAAACTTACTGGCCTATAGTTTCCAGTCTCTGTTTTTGACCCTTTTTTGAATATTGGCACCACATTTGCTATGCGCCAGTCCTGTCATTATAGAATCTTTAAATATCAGAAATAAAGGTCTGTCTATTACACTACTTAATTCTCTTATGATACAGGGGTGTATGATATCTGGACCTGGTGATTTGTCTATTTAAATCTTTTTAAGACATCGCTACACTTGTGCTTTGCTCAGACAAGCCACTTTTAATGATGAGTTTACTTTGACACTCTGCATTTCATCTGACAGTTCATTTTCCTCAGTGAATACAATGCAGAAAAAATATTTAATAGCTTTGCTTTCTCCTTATCTCTCTGTACAACTCCTCCTTCATCACTCTGCAATGGGCCAACACTCTCTGGTTTAAACTTTTTGCCATTTATATAATTGAAGAACATTTTAGCATTGGTTTTACTCTCTTTGGCAATAAATCTCTCAGTCTCCACAGCTTGGTTCCTTTTGTCAGTCTTTTATATATTCTACTTTTTAAATGCTTCCTCACTACCTTCCTGTAGCAATTCAAATGCTTTCTTTTTGTCATTCGTTGCTCCCTTTATAATTCTATTTATCCGCATTATTTTTTTCTTGTTCCTCACCCTTTTATTCCCATATAGTATGTACCTCTCACAATTATAGTTTAGGATGCCTTTAAAAATATCTCATTTTGTGGCTGCATTCTTATTCCCGAGGACGTTGTCCCAGTTAATGAGGCTAATGGCTTCTCTTAGCTGGTCAATTTGTGTTTATGCAATATTAAATGGTGCAGTAATGATCCTCTGGCCATGCCCTCATCATGATAATTGACAGGGCCAGGCAGTATTCACATCATCCTAACTAGCCCTGTCAATCAGCATGATGGGGGTGTGGCCAGAGGAGGGAGAACTGCGCCTCTAGGAGTAGGGGCAACACCCCCATTGCTCCTAGAGGCTCATTTGCATAAAATAAACGTTTATTTTTCACAAAAACAAAGGCACATAGAAAGAGGGGACAAAGACTGTTAGCTTCAGCTAACATTAGCACACGTCTAAAGCTAGCCAGTTTAATAACCATGTTCCTGAAGACAGAATCCCTTTAAATATTAGCTGTGCATTCTTTTTTCCAAGTTGTTATATTTTAAATGTAATGTTACTAATTTAGTTTCTTTAATTCCCTATAATGGTTGTGGAGCCATATGTGTGTTGTTGTATGTAATTGGGGCACAAATGATTTTGATATATTTGTTAAGTACCTCACATTAGTTTATATAGTGAATTACCATACAGTGATAAAATATTACCTACATGCTATTATTGAACAATGCTTCACTATACCAAGAGCAATGGTACCAGAATACAAGGCACCATGATCACTACATAGACACCATACTGTTACTGAAAAATAACACAACGCAAAGACCAGTATTACTGCCATACAGTGGCCACAAAGTGGTGGATATTAGTGCCCTTTCCCCAATTAAGTCACTTAAAAATTGTTAAAAATGGAAAAAATAGACATATTTGGTATCACTGTGTCTGTAATGACTGGTTCTATAAAAATATCACATGATCTATCCCATCAGGAGAATGGTGTAAAAAAAAGAAATAAATAGAAAATATGGCAAAATATTGTCATCTCACCTCCCAAAAAACACAGGGGGTCATTTAATAGAAACTGACATTTTAGACGCCGGTCTTAATAAGTGCTTTAGCTGGCAGCAGGGTTGCCAACCATCAAGAAATTCCTGTACAGTCCGTAAAAATAGGCAACTTTTTTCCTGTGTCCGTGAAAAAAAAAATAGATATGTCCATGATTTGTTTCGAGGCTGATGGTACTTGAGCAGGTTATTTTGGTGGTAATTATTATTATTCCAAAGTTTCCAATTAACAATAGTAATGAGTTTTTATCAGTATATTGAGCTATAGACATGTATTACTTATAATTTTTATTATTCATTATGGTTTTCCAATTTGTTAGTAAAAAATGTTGTCTGTCCGTAATTTTTGGATAACTTGTCCAGTAAAAAGAAAGATTCCAGTTGGCAACCCTGGCTGGCAGTGAATCCACTGGTTATGTAGAGGAGCCGGCTTCTACATAACTTTGGCACATCCACCACCTGTCTAAATCTACGCCTATTTCCTTGATGGCTTAAATTTAGACAATTTTCTACGCATAGAAAATGATGAATGAGACAGGTCTGCAGACCAGTCCTGCCCCACACGCCTGCTTTTTTAGACCTAGTGTAAACAGGAAAAAAATTGCAGATTGCGGGGCAAATAACCTTTGCGCTGCAATCTGCGCCAGAAATACGCCTAATATAGGTGTATTTCTGATAGTAAATGATCCCCATAATATCAAGCGATCATAAAGTCGTATGTACCCCAAAATGGTACCAATAAAAACGTTACCTCATCCCGCAAAAAATGAACCCCCACACAAGAAAATCGCCTGAAAAATTAAAAAAAAAATATGGCTCTAAGAAAATGGCAACACAAAAACATTATTTTAAAAAACACATATTTGGTATCACCACATCCGTAACGACTGGCTCTATAAAAATGACCTCCTATGTGTTTTATGTCTTTATGTTCCTAGCCAGTCAAAAAGCATGGCTTAGCTTAGAATGGCTCAAATTGTACCATGGAGCCAACATTTTGGCTCAAAAAATTGGCAAACTAACCAGAAGTTATATAAAAGAATAGAAAATGTATCATACAGCATAAGCCAATAATAAACTACTCTAGTTCTTAGCTGTCCAAACTTAAGAAAGTAGGTGGTAAGTAGATTGCAAAGGCAACCCAAGTCGTGAAATACAAGTCAGCATATCTACAGTGAATCAGGCCTGCACCCTGGTGGTGATTATGATGATGATATGATCCCTATCCTCTGATAGACTTCAGGCCTAATGACCTGTAGCCTATGAGACTGAATGGCGGGGCATGGAGACATGGGATCTGTGCACCACCGCAGCATTCAACTGTAACAACGGCTATACAGTTGAATATCAAGATGCCCTAGAAACCAGCAATGAAACATTGATGCTTGCTAGGGCAGACCCGTGTACCTCCAACCCCAAGCAGTACGAGTACCGCAGATTGAGTGTGAGTAATAACATTGCACTTTACATTGTATTCTAAACTAAGGTATGCCTGCAATGTTTATAGTGGTCACTAGATGGCTCTGTAGAATAAAGGATAAAAAACACTCCTAAACATTGAAATTGCAACACCAAGAAGGAAAAGTTGTGGAATTATGGAATTTACAGGATTGGTAGACATGTTAATAACATGCAAATGATGAAAAAATGGAAACAAAATATTCAACACATCTAATTCAGTATCACACATGAGTGCTACAAGCAGAAATAGACACACTTCCATGCCTTGGTATAATAATAATGAGATTTCAATGGTTGCCTGAGATATGATCTGACTGAATGCACCTGGGCACGCAAATCATCAAGATCTGCTGCTGGCAGCTCTCTTTGAAATTGCCGACCAAAGCTGTCCCAGGTGTACTTGATAGTAGACAAGTCCAGAGACGGTGCAGGCCATGGTAGCATGTTTAGGCCACTCAGGTTGCCCACAGTAGCATGATCAACATGTGGCCTACAGTTGTCCTGTTTAAAAACAGCTCCTGGGGCACTTTGGAGAAATGGCCGACCAAATCAATGTAATGGCTGTTAGTGTACCTGAAATGAACACTAAAGGGGTTCAGCTACCATACATTATGCCAGCCCCACACCATAATCCCGTGAGTAGGACTGACGCGACACTCCCTTGTGAAGGCCTCTTTATGGTGTTGCACAAGTAGTCTCCATGTAACAAGGGACTGCTGTGTGACTTTTTGTCCAGAAGATGGTGCACAAGAAAAGGGCTGTGGCCTGAGTAGCAGGAATTCTGGTAGGTGGAAGCAGGCACTGCTGGAAGCAAGTAGGAGAAGAGTGAAGGCAGTAGGAGGCTTAAGCAAGAGAGGAGTGTGTTGTGGTGCTCCTGCCAGACAGTATAGCTTATGAGGATTCCAAAGTAAGGAGTATGAAGGAATCACTGAGTGCCTCAGTGCAAAGGACGGTGATAGGGAGCCAGCCAGGGGCGTAACTACCATAGCGGTAGATCATGTGACTGCTATGGGGCCCAGGGAATGAGGGGGCCCAGTTGGGATCATCCCCTCTTCTACTGGGGGTGAAAACTTGGTAAAAACTCTACCCTCTATAGCAGAGATGGTCAACCTGCGGCTCTCCAGCTGTTGTATAACTACAACTCCCACTAAGCCCTGCTGTAGGCTGATAGTTATTAGGCAATCTGGGCATTCTGGAAGTTGTAGTATTGGAACAGCTGGTGAGCCGCAGGTTGGCCATCCCTGCTCTAAAGAACAACTTTTATCAAATTAAGCCGTGGAAAAATGGCCCAAGGGTCAGTGAAAGGTGTTTGGGCGGAAACCCTTCTATCCTGTGTGGGGGCCCTTACTTCTCAATGTACACCACTGCAGCCAGCAGGAGAGGTCTTAGAACATGTGTGGCTGGAAAGGGAGTCTCCAGACCGCAGGCATGCTGCTGAAGAGAGACCGTCACTGCCTGGTAGGTCGTATGCAGCATCACTGACTATTCCTTATAATTGTTACTACTTTCATACATTAGCTTGTTTGCTCTTAATTGAAGACTTCAGTAAAGTTCAGTTAAAACCAGTGGGGTTGTATTTTTGTTGCCAGAATGCAGTATTTACATCCAGAGTAATCCTCTGGCTATAAGTGCATCCAAGACAAAAGCAGGACTCATCACTGAAGAGGACAGACCTCCATTCTGGCATCCACTGCTGTCATGCTGTACACCATGAAGGCCTTTGAGAGTGGCGACGTGAAGTCACTGGAACACCAGTTTCACTTGCAGTACAGAATGGATAACTACAGACTATCCGTTCATGTAGGGCTTCGCCTCTGTGCAACCGTTTGCTGACATTCTAGTTCATCATTGTTCTGTCAACCACCGGGACACGCAACGTTGAACACTGCTGACATCTCAGCCTTGGCAAAGATGTGATCTACCAGAATGCTAAACTAATGTCTCTTAGTTCAAGTATTCTGTTGCTATCGGTTTGTGACAAGTGGCGATAGCTGACATGTTGACAAACAGGAGGTTTCATGTGGCTAAAGAACTTTGCTTTCAATCTGGCTTTTATACCCCTCCCACGTGTCAAAAATTGGAGCCAAGTGCTTGAAAATTAGATCATTTGCAGATCTTAGGGACACTTGTTACTTCCTTGATTTGCATAACCTTATGGCTTATCCTTCTTAGTGTTGTCGCTTTCATGTTGAGGAGCGTAGAAACTGCATGCAGGAGGAGAGGAAGTCTTTTTTTATGCCCCCTACATAAGAAACTGGCATAAAAAGTGACTTTTTAGACGTCATTACAACTAAATAAAATCTCAGTTGTTTGTGTGCCTCCCTCACCAATTTCTGAAAAGGGGTTGTCGAGCAGGTATAGGAATGACTATTAGCAGCAGCAAATTTACCATTTACATCAGTATATGTCAAGATAGGACATATATATTTTTGCAGGTGCCACTGAATGGATATAAGGATGCAGACCAGCACAGCTTGTCAGATGCTTAACTGAATAGAGTAGTGTCACCGTGTAGCCCTAGTCTTAACCCCCTCTTTTTCTTTCATGGTATCAGTACTCCACTCATTCGAAACACATATTTTCAAATAGGTAGAGACTTTAGAAGGATTAATACCTATTTGCCTCACTAAGACCTCATGGAAAGGTAAGCTTTTTCAGATCTGTACACATGATGTGCCTGTGCCTGTACTGATATAATTAGGGATAAGCGAATAGACTTCGGATGAAACATCCGAAGCTGATTTGAATTAAACTTTGTTAGAATACTGTACGGAGCACTTGTATTAGAATGTATTGGCTCCTATGAGCCGAAGTTATTACCTCGCGAAGTCTCGCAAGACTTAGGTTTTTTACAGTAGAAATTAATTTCTCAAGTTATTATCCATTTACCGAACTTCGGTTCCAAGGTACCACTTCTCTCATCCCTAGATATAATCTTGAAGGCCACAGCACTCATCAGTTTTATGGCTTTCACCAGGTGCTTATCTTATTCTGACCACCACTCCACCCCGGAGTCGATCTCTACTAGATATACAATATATAGACAGCACTCTAGTATTCAATGATAAAGTGAAGACTTTATTCAGCCAGACATAATGATGTACATCAGTATAGATATCGCGACGTTTCAAGCTATATAGAGCCCTTCATCAACACCAAATGTGTCATGCACGTGTAGATGCTGGCCATAGTGTGCCTGTGGGTTGGTGGGGCTCAGTGCCAAAAGGTGTCAGCCTAAGAGCAGTAGTGTTGTTGGGGTGCTCAAAAGAGGAGTGGGCTTATACAAATTGATCAAAGTACAGTAAGTGCCTCATGTACAGTTTATTAATTATGCAGAAAAGCAAAAGATCAATGCATAGTATGTGGATATACATTCCATGTTTTTTTTTTTTTTTAAGCTCTCCCCTACCCCATTCCCAAAATCCAGGTCCCGATAGTTCTAAAACCACATAAATATTTAGCTGTTTGCAGAGGGGTCAACTACCATGGAGGAGATTTATCAAAACTGATGCAAAGGAAAACAGACTTAGTTGCCCATAGCAATCAGATTACACCATTCATTTTTCAGAGCTCCTTTGGAAAATGAAAGGTGAAATCTGGTTGATTTGGGTAAGGGCCTGTTCACACGACCGTGTGAACGGGGCCGCATCTATTCCGCAATTTTGCGGAATAGATGCAGCCCCATTCATCTCAATGGGCGCCATTAGATCGCGGAGAGCCGCGGCTCCGCAAAAAAAGATAGAACATGTCCTATTCTTGTCCGCAACAAGAATAGGCATTTTGTATGGGGTGCATCCTTGTTTTTGCGTATCTTATTAGTGGGGTCACCATTCACATAAGTATCAATAGCGTCCAATTGCCTCTTAGCCTCAGATACATAATATTCCTTAGAGATCAACACAACATTGCCGCTCTTGTCCACTGGTTTTATAACTATGTCCCGACAAGATTTAAAGGGAACCTGTCATCTCCGAAACACCCCCTGAACTAGAGTAAGAGATGTATAGTGTAAATGATGTTGAATCCGAATATGTAAGTTTTATCTTCATACTCACTTCCATTCCGACGCTGTTCTCCCACAAACCTGCAGTAAAATGCACTCACTGGACTCTTCTTTGAGTCCTCTCCATTATGTGAGTGAGCACTGGAGTCCACTGAGTGCATTTTACTGCTGGTTTGTGGGAGCACAGCGTCGGAATGGAAGTGAGTATGAAGATAAAACTTACATATTCGGATTCAGCATCATTTACACTATACACCGCTTGCTCTAGTTCATAGGGTATTTTGGAGATGACAGGTTCCCTTTAAGCCATTTCAAAGCTTCATATTCACCTACTTTCACGTTTGAAGGTAATGTTTGATAAATCAAAGCTTTCATCTCCTTTCAAAACTTCGTGATAAAAAAAAGCTCGAGACTACTACCAGCGGACAAGGTAGGGCAAAATGTGGATCTAATACCTCCCGTGAACTCTTGCACTGAAACTACGCTCTGTACGTCTTTCTTCATCTGGGGATCATTTTCCTGCGCTAAGAACTCAAGTTAGCAGTCCCATATGGTCAGTTTGTTAGGCTAAGAAGAATAAATAGCCGTCAAGAGGATTACATGACACAAGCAAGGGATTTGAAAAAACGCTTGATACAGAGAGGGTATCCTCCCAGGATTCTCCGTAAGGCTATGTTAAAAGCACTACAGTTTACTCAGGATGATTTGTTATATAAAAAACATTAAGAAACAAGAAAATAGACAAAACAGATTCATGTTCTCATTTAAAGGAAATCTGTCACCAGGATAATCGCTATTGAAGTAAAGCCATAGCCTAATAACACTTAGTACCTTATTTCCAGATGTACCTTTGTTTCAGCAACAGATGTTTTGAAAATCCAGTTTATTTGGTATGCAAATGAGCCAGTAAGGTGCCCAGAGGGGCGCCATTCTTGCAGGAAGGAGCCCAGGCACACCTTCTGCTAGTGCCCAAGCCCGCCCTCATGCTGGGAGCAGGGAAAAGGGGGTTATGGCTTGAATGTGATGTAGGAGGCGTGCCTGGGCTCCTTCCTGCAAGAGTGACGCCCCTCTGGGCACCTTGTGTATAGCCCAATGGTGGATGCCATACGCAGAGTTATACATCATAACTGGGATATTGTGAGTAAAGAGGAGTCCTTGAAAGACATTCCGAAATATAAAACTGTGGTTGCATTCAGGCGGAGTCATACTATAAAAGCACAGGTTAGAAAGGAGTAGATATGTGGAGAAAAAAAAACAGACATGTGGATAAGAGAATATGTTCCCAAGAGCAATTATAGATGTGGCAGTTGCTCATTTTGTAATTTTAACCCTCAACATAAAATACTTGATTTTGGGAGTATACAGTATAGGGTTGATCATCTTATAACATGCAGAAGTAGGTTTCTAGTATAACTGATAATGTGTCCCTGTGGTCTTCTATTGGGAAGACAATAAGAGCTCTATTTGAGAGAGTGAGAGAGCATTTTAACTCTAACGTCTGGTAAGGGATGTCCTTGTCTAATTACTTATGTCAGAGAAATCCATGGAGGCGACCCCAGGGTACTCACTTTTTCAGGTATAGAGGTGGTTCCTAATTTCCCAGAGGGGGCGATAGGCATACACGGTTGTTGCAAAAAGAGGCTAGTTGGATCATGAAGACAGATGCTATGGGCCCTTTAGGTCTGAATGGTAAAAATGTCTTAAAGGGGTATTCCCATCTCACAAATGTAGTTTGTATAGTTCCAATATTATTACTAATAGAATGGATTTATATAAAATGTACCGTTTAGAAGATTTGCCTATTTGTATATCCATTGTCCCACACACATCAGTCAGGCCGTTGCCCCTAGTTACGGTCACCGTGCCCATGTAGTAGTGGTGGCCGGCTTGCTCTTGTTCAAACCCGCTCTGAGGTAACTGCTGTAATGTGAAAGCACATTGAATGAGCATGTGCAGGCACATCTTAGCGTACTTTCACATCTGGTCAGGATCCGTCCAAAACGTAGACTTTATAAATGGATCCTGCTCCATAGAGATGAATTGATCTTGGAACAGGATCCGTTTCTCTGCGTTTTGGAAACGCAGACAAAAATGCTGCAACCCTAAGATGTGTCTCCTCATGTTCACATAATGTGCGTTCACAATACAGCAGTTACCTCAGAGGGTTTGAACAAGAGCAAGCTGACCACCACTACTACATGGCTATGGTGGCCGTAACTAGGGGCAACGGCCTGACTGATGTGTGTGGGACAATGGATATACAAATAGGCAAATCTTCTAAACTGTACATTTTATATAAATACATTCTATTAGTAATAATATTGGTATGGCTATATCTAACTATACAGACTACATTTGTGAGATGGGAATACCCCTTTAAGTGTTTTCTTGTAGGCACTTTTGGTTCCAGATTAGTATTAATATGTTGTTTTAAACATGTTTTGTATATATCGCAATGTTGGGCTGCATATGCGCATGTCAGCCTAAGCCAGTATTACTATATAGGAGTGACGTGGCAGCGTCATGACGTTGAGAGGCCCGAGGAAGCGTACCTACGCGAAACGACTGTCGTCGCTCTATGGTGCCTGTGTGGCGTCCTGCACCCCTGCTGCTCTTGTGCATTTTAAACGTCTGATGACTAACATAAAGAGAAGTTGGACCGTTTGTGGTGAGTGCCATCATTTTTCTACTGTTGTTATATTCTGTTGGATCTTGTGGATTGAGCACCACTGCGGCCCACGTGAGAGCCAATATCCCACCAGCCAATTGTCTCCATGCAGTGCTCCAGACTAAAAAAAAACAAAAAACCAAGGAGCCATTGGCTCCTAACCTGAAAAATTTAGGAGCCAAATAAAATTTTTAGGCGCCAAATTTAAATACATAAAATTATAACGTCTGGCCCTTAATAGAACTGTCCTATCCTATTTTTGGGGGGGACGAAGTGACTAAAACATAGTGAATTGTGAGGTTTTATGTATTTATTTTTCTTTTACGTGTTCACTGTATAGGATTTTTTAAAATATTTTAATAGTTTGGACTTTTTGGACATTTATTAATATATTTTATATGTAAAATTGGGAAATTGGGTGATTCATGGGCCATTCAGACGGCCGTAGTATTGTGGATCCGCAAAAATACGGATCTGCAATACCACGGATGCCGCCCGGCCTGTGTTCCGCAATTTGCCGAACATGGCCAGGCGTCCTGATAAAAATGCCTGTTCTTGTCTTCTGTTGCGGACAAAAATAGGACATTTTCTATCATTTTTTGCGGAGCCGTGGCTAGGCAAGTTCACAAGCCGCCCATTTAAGTGAATGTAGCCGTATCTATTCTGCAAAATTGCGGAATAGATGCGGGCACGTTCACACGGTCGTATATATATTAATATATTGGTGGGTTTTGTTTTGTTTTTTTTACTTTTTATTTAATAATTATTGGCCCCATCAGTCTTCAGATCAGCCCACTTGTGCCCCCTTCAGGCCAGCCCACTTGTGCCCCCTTCAGGCCAGCCCACTTGTGCCCCCTTCAGACCTCAGATCAGCCCACACTGTCACCATCAGAATAAAATAAAAAAATCACTTACCTGTCCTGCGCCACGCCTCCGCTCCGGTGTCCGACGCTCCTCAGTCTCCGGCGCTGCACTGTCACCTGACTGCGTGCAGCGTCAGGTCAGAGTGCGTGCACTACGTCCTGACGCTGTACGCGGTCAGGACAGTGCAGCGCAGGCCCAGAAAAGAAGAGGAGCGCCGGACACTGGAGCGGAGCCGCGGCGCAGGACAGGTGAGAGATTTTTTTTAAAATTTTGTCTGCATGTCTCCATGTTCTCTGATATTAGGCTGCGCAGTAGCGCAGCCTAGTATCAGTAGGTGCCGATCGGGTCCAGGCGCAAATGGCGACAAGACTAAAATGGCGACAAGACTTTGTCAAATCTAAGTCGCATTTGCGACCATTTTGGTCGCCATCTGGAGCCCTGCCATGGACGCTCTGATGCCGAGCAGTGCCTTCCGACGCATATCTACTGGTTGGTAGACTGAAATATATATATTTGTGGAAAAAGATTCAGTAAAACCTATAATTTATACAATTTTTATGTTTGCTTTTTTTCTACTCCTGTGAATACCTACTGGTACAGGGAGAGGAGTTCTCTTATGCACATTTATACACACAATGCTATCAATCACTGATAACTCCTCCCTCCTGTACCATTAGTGTTTCACAGGAGGTGGACAAAGCAAAGATATGAATGTGTAAAAAGCAATAATTACTTACCGGTAATTGGATTTTCCTATTAGCCTCCACAACGGCTACCTGGAGGTTAACTCCGCCTCCATTAGGGGCAGGAAACAATTGAATCAGTGCTTTAAATAGCCTCCTCTCACACTGGACCTCAGTTAGTAACCTAGAACTCATGGATGAGATGCAACACAAATTTATTAATCAACTCAAAATACATATTATGAAGAGACTGACAGTCAAACTTCAATAAACATAAGGGAGGGAAATTCCCCGCCGTTGTGGAGGCTAATAGGAAAATCCAATTACCGGTAAGTAATTATTGCTTTTTCCCTATTGCCTCCACAACGGCTACCTGGAGGAATAACAGAGAATTTTAAGAGGGGGGGACAACGGCAGATAGCACCTTCCTACCGAAGGATAAACTCTTATTTGAAAGAACGTCAAGTTTATAATGTCTATAGAAAGTCAGGGGGCTAGACCAGGTAGCCGCCTGACAAATGTCCTCCAAAGAGGCAGATGCGCCCTCAGCCCAGGATGTAGCAACCGCTCTAGTAGAGTGGGCTTTGAAAGCAGCAGGAGGAGACAATCCTTTTTCTTCATAACATAAAGCAATACACTGCTTTATCCAGCGGGAGATGGTTAGCTTGCTGGCTGCTTTCCCCCGGTTCTGTCCAAGGAACTGTACAAGTAGATGATTGGATTGCCTGAAATCCTTGGTCCTTTGGAGATAGGACAGCACGCACCTCCTGACGTCCAAATTAGAGAATAGTTTCTCTTTCCCTGAAGATGCCTGCGGACAAAAGGATGGTAGAGATATTTCCTTTTGGCAATGGAAACTTGATACTACTTTCGGCAAGAAACTAGGGGAGTGACGGAGAATGATCCTGTCGTCTAGAATAGAGAGGTATGGTGGAGAAATTGAAAAGGCTTGAATTTCGCCCACTCTCTTGGCGGTAGTGATTGCCAGCAGAAAGGCAGTTTTCAGTGATAACAGTTTGTCTGAAATATCATCTAATGGTTCAAAGGGACAGTCCATTAAAATAGATAGGACTAAACTCAAATCCCAAGGGGGAATATATGATCTTAGTGTTGGGCGGATTCTACTGGCCCCTTTAAGGAACCTCTTAACAAGGTCAATATCCGCCAACCTCACTCCCAGGAAGGCATTAAGGGCCGCTACCTGTACTTTTAAGGTACTCACTCTGAGTCCCTTGTCCAAACCGGATTGAAGAAAGGAAAGGATGATCGGCACGTCCAGAGGCATAGTAGGGTTCCAGCAGTCTGCCACCGACAACAAGAAGGTCCTCCATACCCTGAGATAGATTTTAGAGGTTATCTCCTTGCGGCTTTTCATTAGGGTATTAACCACTTGGTTAGAGAGACCCTTACCTTTCAGGATAGATTTTTCAGCCTCCAGGCCGTCAACTGGAGTTGCGGAACATCCGGGTGGAACACCGGACCTTGATGGAGAAGATCCGGAATGCTGGGCAGTCTGAGAAAGTCCTGACCCGCTAGGGATTTCAAAACCGGGAACCAAGCTCTCCTTGTCCAGAAGGGAGCTATCAGGATTAGGTCCGCCCTTTCTTCTCTGGCTTTTATCAGAACCCTCGGAACTAAAGTCACCGGAGGGAAGGCATAAAGCAATGTTCTTGGCCACAGACCGGTCAAGGCATCTACTTGGTCTGGGTGATCTGTATGGGCGAGCGAGAAGAACTTGGGCAGTTTCTTGTTCTTTCTGGTAGCAAATAGGTCGAATTCTGGCTGACCCCATTTTTGACACAAGAGGTTGAAAACATTTTGATTGAGACTCCACTCCCCTTCTTTCAGAGTCCTTCTGCTGAGAAAATCGGCTATCTGATTTTGTTCTCCTTTTAAATGCACCGCAGAGAGAGAGAGAAGATTTTGTTCTGCCCAGCAGAAAATTTTTGCTGAAATTCCTTCCAGAACTAGGCTTCTTGTTCCCCCTTGCCTGTTCAGGTAAGCAACTGCAGTGGAGTTGTCCGACATGATGCGAACATGCCTCTGGTACAATTTGGGAGAAAACGCTTTGATCGCCTGCCAGATTGCTGCCAGTTCTCTCGTGTTGGAGGACGAGAGGGAGAGATGACGACTCCATAAACCTTGTTTCATGTCTCCTGCAAGGTGGGCTCCCCACCCTAGTTTGCTTGCATCGGTAGTAATTACCATCTGATCTTGTTGTCTCCATTCTACTCCTTTTGATAGATTTGCTTGTATCCTCCACCACTGTAACGATTTCTTTATTGAATTCGGCAGATGTACTCTGTGGTTTAGTGAGAACTGACTTTTGTCCCACGACGATAGGAGGAAGGACTGAAGAGGTCTCATATGGCATTGAGCCCATTTTACCGCCGGGATGCAAGAACTCATTGACCCCAGAATCTTCATGACTTCCCTTATCGGAACGGACTTCTTGGACTGAAAGACTGTGATCTTGTTTACCAGGTTTTCTTGTTTTTGAAGGGGAAGAAAGGATGAGGCTTTCACTGAGTCGAGAACAATCCCCAGGAAGATACATACTTGATTTGGAAGGAGGCTTGACTTTTCTGGATTTATCCTCCACCCCAGATTGGCTAAGGTGTCCATAGAGAGTTGTAGATCTCGCATCAGCTTCTCTTTGGACGGAGCTGCAATCAGAAGGTCGTCTAGGTAAGGTACTAGGAGAACTTCTGCACAATGTAGATGCCCCGCTACTTCTGCCAGAACCTTCGTAAATATCCTGGGGGCTGAACAGAGGCCGAACGGGAGAACTTTGAACTGAAAATGATGGACTTCCTCTCTTATCCAGATGGCAAATCTTAGAAATTTTTGATGATCGGGGTGTATGGGAATGTGATAATAAGCATCTGTCAAGTCCAATGTTACCATGAAACAGCCTCTTTGTAGTACATTTATCGTCGATTTTATAGACTCCATTTTGAACTTTTTGTATTGAATGAAGGTGTTTAATTTTTTTAGATTTATTATGGCCCTGTAGGTACCATTTTGTTTCTTTACCAGGAAGATCGGAGAATAGTATCCCATGCCTTTCTGCCTTTCTTGGACTTGGGAAATGGCTTGTTTTTCCAACAACATGTCTATTTGAGAAAGCAAGGCATCTTGCTCTACGCCTCCTAGCTTCCTGTTTACGAAAAAGGAATCTGACGGCTTTTTTGAAAATTCCAGACGATACCCGTTGTTTATAATTGACATTATAAAGGGGGAGGAGCCTATTTCTAGCCATGCTGGAGCGAAGAAGCTGAGTCTTCCCCCTACTGGAAGCCAGGCGTCATTTAGGGGCTTGGCGGTTAGATTTTTCGGTATTAAAGATGAATCCCTTGCTTTTATTTTTGGGCTGCCAACTCTGGTTATTTTTCCTCTTTTGGTCGTACTTCCCTTTGCCTTGGGCACGAAAATTCTTCCTCTGATGGAAAAACTTCGACTCTGTAGGAAAGCCTCTTTTTTTGTCAGAGGCTTTCTCTAGGATATCATCCAAATGTGCTCCAAAAAGCCTGTCCCCTTCACACGGTAGGGAACACAGCTTGTTTTTAGATGTGGCATCAGCCGTCCAGGTTTTCAACCAAACTGCCCTCCTAGAAGTATTCACTAGGGCAGAGGTTCTTGCCGATAATTTTACACAATCTGCCGAGGCATCAGCTAGGAAATTTGCCGCACATTTAAGAATAGGGATGGAAGCAGAAATTTCTTCTCTGGAAGTACCCTATTCCAGATGGTCCTCCAATTTTGATAACCAGAGCCCCAGGGACCTGGCGGTGTAGGTGGCTGCAATGGCTGGCCTAAAGGTTGTCGCAGATGATTCCCAAGCCTTTTTTAGCAAGGCCTCACTTCTTTTGTCCATAGGGTCTTTTAACAACCCCACATCCTCAAACAGAAGAGACGATTTTTTAGAAATTCTAGCGATAGGGGCATCTACTTTTGGTGGTCTATCCCAGAGGGCAGATTCCTCAGATTTAAAGGGGTACTTCCTCTTGAATAATTTTGAGGTAATCTGTTTTTTCTCAACTTCCTTCCATTCAGTAGAAATCATGTTCTTAATATTATCGTGGATAGGGAACACTCTTTGTTTTTTATCCCCCAGCCTCAGGAACATTTGGTCCTGGACCGAAAGAGGTTCCCTGGTTTCTTCAATATTCATAGTGGCACGGATGTTCCTTAGGAGAAGATCCGTATCCTCCAGGGAACAGAGGGGACGGCCTGCATATTCCTCAGAGTCTGAAGAATCATTATCAGAAGAAATCTCTCCCAGCTCCACATCAGAATCACTATCTTCCGTAATTCGTGGAAGAGGATTGGAAGACACAGGAGCTTGGACAGATGCCGCCAGTTTTGCATCAACAACAGCTCCTACTTCCTCTTTAATCATAGATCTTAGATTCTCGATCAAAGAAGGGGATTCTTCTGAAACCACTCTTTCTGTACACTTCTGACAGAGAGATTTTTTGCTTGAGGAAGGCAAAGACTTCTTACAAATTGCACATTTTCTCCTTTGAGATGGTTCACCCCCAGATTTTTGAGCCTCCTTGCCCTAGAAGGCAAGGGGCAGAATTAGGATCCAGAGAGTGTGCACCACAAGTGAAAAACAAAAAAATGTGAATGAGGCCCTCCAGAGGAGGCTTACCGGACTGGAGGGCTTATCAGTACTTTTCCCCTCAGACATAGTGTCACGCGGGAGACCGGGTAGCAGAATCCAGGAGAGACGCGGGGGACCTGTAGGAACAGCTCCACATGTGCCCGAGTGCACCGGAGAATACAAGAAGCCGGCGTCTTAAATTACCCAGTGCGCACTCTCCTGCGCCGCGCGCCGACGTCACCCCTGGTCACGTGATACGGACGTAGAACTCTTCTGCGCATGTCCGCCACCCGGAAGTAAGCGCCCTCGCCGCCGCCGTGCACCACGCAGAGGAACGGAGGCCAGTCCGGAGATGCCGAGCCTGTCGGACTTACTCTCAGGGGGCAGGAAGGCACGGTAAGCCTCGAGAACTGACCCCCCTGCACAGCCCTCCGGTAATACCGGGACAACTCACCTAAAGGCATGTGCGAAGCACTGACACTCCTGCACTCTATAAGGGACAGGAAGCAACTGAGGTCCAGTGTGAGAGGAGGCTATTTAAAGCACTGATTCAATTGTTTCCTGCCCCTAATGGAGGCGGAGTTAACCTCCAGGTAGCCGTTGTGGAGGCAATAGGGAAAATACAGGTTTTACTGAATCTTTTTCCACAAAAATATGTATCAATCCACTCAGCTCCTGCTGCTCTATAATCTGGTGCTTTCAGATTGCATTGCTTTTTGTGGTGACAGGTCCTCTTTAAATCTTTAAGTGATTGTGTAATTTAATGCTGTCACATAGTACTATTAGTGTTGTACCAACTGTGTATTGTACGGACTTTTCATTTATATTAATGTATGGTGATTATACACTGATGCAAAAGGGTAACAATGTTTTGAACTTTTGACTTTCAGGCTCCATATCTCAGCATCCACTACAGCTTCGAACGTGAGATTACCATCATTTTAAAGACAATCATCTTGGCCATCTCATACATAAATTGGACTTGCTACTATTTAGCATATGATTAGTTATGCAGATTCTTGTCATGTAACTGCATGGTTGCTGTTTTGCTTCTAAAATTCTAAATTTTTATTTTTATTATTTTGTTAGTGTTTTGTAAATCCACCTGTCATAAATATGATGTGGGGGTAACTTTTTTTAGAATTACATGTGCTGTGTATCTGCTGTATAAGGTATGATTTCTGCAAATAGCTGACTGCTTTGAAGCCTCTATTCTATCCCAGCAGGGTGGAGTCTGGCAGGCTGGGCCCCTATAAGCTACAAGAGGTGCAAATGGACAGTTTTCTTCATCTCCCTGTCGTATCTAACACCTCCGGCTGCCAGGTACAAACTTCAAAAAAGCATCTGCTCCCCCTTGCTAAACAGGATACTGGAGGAAGGGGACTCATTTTGGAGAGAGATATAAAAAGTTTAAAACAAAGATATTTCAATATTCAATGCTCCCCACTCCCCTCACTAATTGCCCCCCTGCTGTGGAGGTCCATTTTAAGGAGACAGGGCACTGGGGGGGGGGGGGGGTAGTGTTAAGGGGTGGGGGCTGTGGAGGGTCCTTTTGCTAGTTGTCTATAAAAGGATGGTAATCTCATGTTCGAAGCTGTAGTGGATGGTGAGATATTGAGCCTCAAATTCAAAAGTTCAAAACATTGTTAACCTTTTGCTCCTCAATGTATGCTTTGAGGTGGTGTCATGTCCCCGGTGTACTGTCAACTGTCTACTGTTATACTTTATGTCTTTGTTGTGCTGCTGTGATGCTGAAATTTTCCTGAGGTTCAATAAAGGATCAGCCAGATTTAGACTACCAGCATTTCTAATCAATTTTCTCACAATGATCAATCTACTGGCTCTACTGATTTCTGCATCTACCATAGTCAGTAATAAGGAGGGAGAATATAAATCCAGCCAACTCTGGGGTTGGATATACAAGAAATGTCAGAACAATTCTCCTGCTAATGTAGTCTATTGAAAAATCCCTGATACAGACAGAAATGGGTCAACAAAAATACTTTATTTTTTTCCTGAAGGCAACAGAATTCACATACAGACACTGTATATTAATACTGTTCAAAAAAATGTAACATCCAAAAACACTCATTACAAGAAAAGCAAAAGAAATTGGAATACCCAAAAGCAGAAACACCCAAAAAGCAGAAAGAAAAAATATAAGCACTGATATGCCTCTTTAGTTCACATTAAACTTTTAAAATATATTTACTTTCCTCAACTGGATTTAATCCCTTGAATAATCTAGTACTTATTTTTTCTGTTTACCCGCGGCCGCCCTTTCCCTCCACACATACCTACCAGTATTATTAGGGCTGGCACGCAATCTGCAAACATGGATACCAGCCACGAGCGTTATGCATTTTGCGGAACGCACAGGGCTGGTGTTATGTAGAAAATGCTTATTCTTATCCGCAATGGCGGACAAAAATAGGACATACTCTACATATTGAATTGTGGAATGGATGCGGACCCATTCATACAGTCGTGTGAATGAGCCCTTACTCTGATGCTGTCGATGCTTAATTGGTTAGCATCAGGGTAGTAAGCATGGAAAGGGAGGGATGGTTGGGGGTAATGGAGAAAACTCAAGGGATCAGCACCCGATTAAAGGGGTATTCTCATCTTAGACAATGGGGGCATATCGCTAGGATATGCCCCCATTGTCTTATAGGTGCGGGTCCCACCGCTGGGACCCGTACCTATATCCAGAACGGAGCGGGGAGCGCTGCGCCTGGAGGACCCCAGGTTTCCGGGGGTCCGACCACCACCAGGCGCAGCTCCCCGCGCCGCTCATAGAAATGAATGGGAGCCGGGCCGTGCATGCGCGGTGCGCTCCCATTCATTTCTATGGAGCCGACGGAAGTAGCCGAGCCAGCGCTCGGCTATTTTCGGCGGCCCCATAGAAATGAATGGAGGGCGGCTGCGCATGCGCAGTGCGCCCTCATTCAGTTTGGGGGCTCCGTTCTGGAAATAGGTGCGGGTCCCAGCGGTGGGACCCGCACCTATAAGACAATGGGGCATATCCTAGCGATATGCCCCCATTGTCTAAAATGAGAATAACCCTTTAAGGGAGATAAGCAGTTTTTAAAGTTTTAACAGGTGACAGTTCCACTTTAAGAAAAAAATTACATTAAGCTTGTCATATTCAAGTGCTGTAGTGGCATCACTTCTAAAACCTGAAAATTGTTTTACATGAACTGCCACCTTGATGGCATAAGCCTTATACTACTTAAAATTCCACAAGTGCAATTCCATCAGCTTTTTTTTTTAAATAATCTAAATAAACATACCAGAATGTGACCATATGCAGATTTATTGCAGAATAATATAATCCAGAAATGTACACAATGTGCCTTTTAACATGACATGTACTTAAACTGCAATACAGTTTTTAGAACATGTATGATATATATATATATATATACACAGTTCACTACCACTTGGTACTTGTATCCAGCTGAACATCCTGCTATAAATGTACATACATCATATACATTATTTTTTACTTGCTGAATTGGCAGCTGTACATTTATTACACACAATATATTTACATGTGTATACCATGAAACATTTCTAATTCATTAAGATCTTTTCCATCAAGAAGTTATTGAAGGCACTTCCAAATACATGAATGTAAGTTTCCATCAACATGAAGGAAGCAGACACTGTAAAGTATTAATAACTGATTGAAAAATTCCTGGCTATGTACTAGCAATAGGAAGATGAAATTCTTTGTTGTCAAAGATGAGTGGTCGCTTAGGCGGATTAGGATCCTTGTCTGCCCTATGCAAAAGCTTAAAGAGCCCAGTGCCAATGTTCATAGGGATGCCCATTATGATGCATTCTGACACTCCTAGGAAAAAAGAGAGGACAAAAAAAGAGGTGTAAACTCACACTTAAAATAACTATGTCTATACATAGAAGATTCTCACA